>CM055189.1:2709839-3094839 GCA_029224185.1 Karalla daura
ATATATTTAACATTAAAATGTAACAACCTACACTATAAGATATATGATAGATATGTAAGATATATGATGTTCCAGTAGGTTTCTCCACTTCCCCACCTCCTCCTCCTTGTCCTCGTCCTCCTCCACAGCCTCCTCCTCCTTACCTCCTTCTTATTCCACCTACTCTTCCTCCTCCTCTTCTTCCTCCTCCTCCACCTCCTCCTCTTCCTCTTCCTCCTGCTCCTCCTGAACAGAGCCAGGAGTCAACTCGTCCCTAACAGGAGTCAAAGGTTGTGCTGCTGCTAATCCATGTAACCTGAGCAGAATAATCCTCGGGGGCTGCGCCTCCTCGCTCTGCATTTCTCTCTCCGCTCTTTTGTTTTTCTGGAAAACGATCTCGGAAAAGAAAAGAAAAGAATTTCCAGCAGTCGGAGGAGAGGATCCCCAACATAACTGTGTTCATGTGCTCTGTGTTGATTTGTGTCAGATCGTAACAGTCGGTGCAGCTTCATGATCTACACATCCACATGTTGTGAGACATTCATTCATTCATTCATTCATTCATTCATTCTTCTTCATACCTGCTCCTACCTAGGGGTGTTGCAGGGGTCTGCTGGTGCCTGTCTCCAGCTCACATGGGACAAAAGGCGGGGGTGGGGGTGGGGGTGGGGGTGGGGGTATGGGTGTGGGTGGGGGGGTGAACCCCGGACAGGTCACCTGTCCATCACATGTGGTCAGACATCTTGGGACAGCACCAGCAGAACGGTCAGCAGCTTCAGGGTGCAACGTTCCTTAGTGATTTCACCCATGATTCACTGTCAGGTTCTGATCCAGTCGCTCTAGTCAGTCACTCAGAAGTCCGATAGTGACAGGGCGAGATTGTATGTGACTCTATGTGACTATGTGACTCTATGTGACTCTATGTGACTATGTGACTCTATGTGACTCTATGTGACTCTATGTAACTATGTGACTCTATGTGACTATGCGACTATGTGACTCTATGTGACTCTATGTGACTCTATGTGACTATGTGACTCTATGTGACTCTATGTGACTATGTGACTATGTGACTCTATGTGACTCTATGTGACTACGTGACTCTATGTAACTATGTGACTCTATGTGACTCTATGTAACTATGTGACTCTATGTGACTCTATGTAACTATGTGACTCTATGTGACTCTATGTGACTCTATGTAACTATGTGACTCTACATGACTATGTGACTATGTGACTCTATGTGAGTCTACACAAGTCTATGTGACTCTACATGCATCTACACAAGTCTATGTGCCTTCATATGACTACATGAGTCTATGCGAGTCTGTGACTCTATGTGAATCTATGTGACTTCAGGTGACTCTATGTGACTCCATTAGTCTATGGAAGTCTCATAGCAACTCATGCACGTGATGTGCATGGGGGAAGAAAAACAACAACAACAACAACATGACATGCACATAATGGAGGAAATCGAGTAGATGGTCATTCTGATCCTGGGTATGTGCCTCTGCATGACTCTACGCGAGTCTCCTTGAGTCTACAGTATGTGACTCTCTACACAACTGTCCATGACCTTGTGTGACCACGATGTGACTCCCAGTCTGAGTCCCCCAGTTGCAGGATGACCAGCGGCTCACCTGTTTGTGATGCTACGTGATCGTACTGGACTCTACATGAGTCTGTGTAAGTCTACGTGACTACATGACAGTATGTAATGGCTCTAGGTGACTTAAGAGGATACTATGTGACTCTGGTTGACTCTATGTTAAGATCAGGGACACATTACAAGGATGTCACGTCTGAGTATCCTGAGACACTCTGGACCCAACGACGAACACGTTACCAGCAGCCAATTAAAACAAGCAGATGAGAGACAAGAGGAGAAGACGTGAGGAGACATAGACGTCAGGAAGTGACAGGAATAACATAAAACATAGAAATACATATATATATATTTCAAGTCTTTATTGGGGTGTTGAGTCCCCAGCTTCATTCGTGAGGTGTGTTTTACACCTCACCTGTCTGAGGTTAAGTTTTTTTTTACTTTCCATGTACACAATGTTTGATAGTTTGTCTGACTTTTTAACTCTTTTTTTGTAGAAGTTTATCTGCTCCTCCCACTCGCCTCCCATCAGCTGTGTTTCACTGGTTTACATTCATCCTTTTCTCTCCATTATTACCTGTCTGAACTATTCATCATTATTATGAGTGTTTTTTATCATCATTACTATTATTATTATTTACTTATTGTGATTAATTGTTTTGCCTAATATATTAATATAATATACATCTTTATTCATTATCTACCGATTCCACTTATTGTTGTTGTTATTATTATTACACTGTATTGTTGTGTATCATGAATGGACAGTATAAGTTTCCTCATGGATCAATAAAGTACGTATCTTGTCATTCCTCGTCATATCTAATCTTATTAGAAACTTCAGAGTGATACTGACTTCACCTCTTCAGATCCAGAGCTGGTGTCAGAGCTCATCAGACTCCGGCCTGTGCTGCTTTCATTCGTCTGCTGAGGGGAAAACAAAAAGTGTCGATTCAATCGTGTTTATTACTCCTGATTCGTCTTAAAGCTGTGAAGTGTTGGTGCAGGCGAGCCTCCGTTAATCCCGACGTCTCTAATGTAAATTGTTGTAATCCCGGACCAGACCTTTACCTCGGCAGACAGATCGTGTGCCGCCAGCTGTTGGATTAGCTGCAAACGAATCAGATAAGAATATTGAGCAGAGATCGTGTCGCCTCTTTGACACCAACTCAACATCTAGCACATCTGTTCAGCTCCTGAGTATGTCTTTGAATAGAATAGAGTAGAATAGAATAGATTAGAATAGAATAGGCCTTTATTTTGTCCTACAATGAGGAAATTGCAGTTTGCGTCACAGTCCATCACACTCATCGCGCTGAGGAAATATCATGTAAGCTTTTCATGACGAGTCTATTCAGAGTCTTTCCAACACTGGAAACTCAGATAAACTCAGATTATTTCACTTGATCAGGTTTCTTGAAATTAAGTGCTTAATTTCATATTATAGTGTAAAGCCGAACACTTGAGAAATAAGAAATTTTAAAAATGATCTTCTAAATCTACATATTTTGGAACAATGGAAACAGGCTCCAGTGCATCAAGAGACATTTTCAACATTTTCATAACATTTCCAAGATTTTAGTGCAGTCCAAAGAGCCTGCCTGAATGTAAATGTGACAAATTCTCAAATACACTCTCACTTATGTCTGTGTGTGTGTGTGTGTGTGTGTGTGTGTGTGTGTGTGTGTGTGTGTGTGTACATCGACAATCCAGCCACGTTCAAAGGAGGATGCACCCGTCTCTCCCCGCGGCCGACATTGCGAAGGTCTCTCCCGCATTAATCTTCTTTGACTTTATTCATGCAAAGGTCATCACTGATTCTGCAAATGGAGGAGCCTGGAGGAGCCTGGAAAACACTCTGTGTGTGTTCGTGTGTGTGTGTGTGTGTGTGTGTTTTCACTTTCAACTCAGGTCACACTCGAAGCTCAACCTGTTTCCCAGGGCTAGGATCCCAAACAAGCTCTCAGCATCATGTAAATGGTGTGCAGCAAGCCATTTGTTTCTGTTGTCCTTTTCTCTCTCAATCAATCAATCAATCAAGATTTTTGAAACGAGTCTCAGAAGAAGAGATTTCTGGAGGCTGTGGGATGTCGCAGGAACAGACTTTACTAAATTTACAACATGTGTAAAACACTCTCCGATGGAAACGCCTCAACATTTTAGAAACTTTAGTTTCGCTCAAGACCGTACATGTCAATGCCACACAACTCTTCCTTGCCCCTAGCAACATGGCCGCCATGTGGACGCACAAATAATCTGGACAGCGTGTCAGTGTAACGGTGTGTTTACGGCCTGTTCTTTACATGGTTTGTGCTTTATAAGAACAACACGGAGGTCAAATGTCAAAAGTCTGAGAAGTGGTTGTTATTATTTTTACTTCATTTACACATGAATAACTGTATTGAATCCAGAAAAACTAAACTTCAGTCACTGTAAATAATTACTTATTTTCTGTCTTTCTGTCTGAACACTGGTTACCTGTGACTGGGAATAGATGGTGTCTGAGAGTTTGGTTTTAGTTTGGTGGTTTTCAGAAAGCACTTTTTACTGGTTTTATAATTATTGGTTTATTGACTACTGGTTTCCCTTTCTCCACAGTCATTTCCCCCTCAAAGAAACAAACAAAGTAAGAAGTCTGTCCAGCAGGTCTCTGGCTGTCCAGGTCCAGTCTGGCTCCACCTGTCCCACCTCCTCCTCTCCCTCCCTTTGAAGCTCCTCTCACCACCGTGCCTCTGCCATCCTTGTCTGCCTCTTTTATTTGCTTTTATTGTGTTTGTGATCCCCCCCCCCCCCCCCCCCGCCCCCCCCCTCCCGCCTCCTCTCATCTCTGCAGTTTGATTGTTTTTGGGTTTAATCACAGCTTATTCCCGGGCCTCGTCTCTGTCCCAGTGTTGTCGCATCCTCCTCCTCCTCCTCCTCCTCCTCCTCCTCCTCTCCGTCTCTGAGGGCTTGTTTTCTCTCCGTGCCGTGGCTCCGTTCACGTGTCCCTCGCTGGCAGAAAACGACACTTAAGTACACAAGGAAGGAAAGAGGAGAACAAACAGACAAACAGCAGCCAGGGGAACAGATGCAGATTCCTCCACCTCCCTCTCAGCTCGGTGACTTTGGGAAGAGGAAAGTGAAACGTGCGCTATCGCCACAGAGATCTGGAGGGATTGGAGGGTTCTGCTGCTGGCGCCGGTCAACAAAAAAACGCTGCAAATTCTTTGTTCTTTACACTTTCTCCTCTCCTCTCTATTCTCGCTCTATCTGACCAATATCTAAAAGTAAACTGATCAACAAATACTAATCTTCCAGCTGTTTCCAACTCGTTCAGACAAGCATACGTATGACACCTGCTCCTTCCAAATACCTCCATCTCCATGTTTGCAGCATCCAAAGCTTTGTTCTGTTCGTCTCCTTTCACATTTACATCATCGCTGCCTCATCCCAAAAGCTCCATTTCTACCCGTTTCCCACCAAAACAATTTCAGTTCCTTTCAGTTTTTGGGGCGGGTTCTACTTGAGTTGAGAACCCATTGTTTTCCCACCACTCAAGGGACACATCAGTACATCACTGTATATGTCAGAGTGTGGATTGTTTCTGTCCTTGTGGTCTTTGTTTAGCTTCTTTAGCTCTCACATAGCGAGAATTGCGGCCTCTAACGTAACCCCGCCCCCAGTGACATAGCGGGTTCTTATTCCTGGCCCAGCATGTGAACTTGTGGCTCCTCAGCACCAACTTTCTGAGGCCAGAACCAATAGTTTTTTGTCAGTGGAAACATAAAGAACAGTTTGAAACTGAACAGCAGCCAGTGAGTGTTGGTCAGACTGGTTTGGATTGGAACGTCGTTGCAGCAGGTGGATCGTCCCCTCGACTCCGGACATCCTCGACATCTTATCAGAGTTTGTGCAGATGCGGCTCCAGAGGGGCCCTGAAAGGTGTGAACCTCACAGAGGACAGATAACAGTTCATCTGCGAGCAGGGGCAGCCCTGCAGGAGGAGGAGGAGGAGGAGGAGGTGAAGAGAGGGGAACCAGAGTGGAGAAGGAGAAGGAGGAGGAGGTAGCGGTCTTCATTACAGCGGAGGAGCCACGTGATCCTGGTCGAGCCTTTTAACTGGGACCTAAACTTGAGGGAGCGACGGCGACGGAGGCGATGGAGGCGATAAGGAGGCGTCCCGGCCGCCGCAGAGCCGCTTGACATTTTTGATGACATTTGAGCCGTTTGAGCCCGCTCGAAACCGCAGCGTTTCATCCCCACGTAATGCTACACTTTAGAAAAGCCCTCCTTATCTGCGAGATTATGCCGGCGTATTATAAACGGGTATTATGCAGCGTTAATAGTGCATGTAGATACTTCACAAACGATACTAAAAATGCCTCACGACACACACACACACACACACACACAAGACGGAGGAGGATTTGGCCCCTTGGTAAAAGAATACTTCCGAGTATGCAAATGCCCACAAAAGAATTAGGGCTTAACAGATTTGACTCCCCTCAAACAATGGCATGCGGCTCTTTTCCCAGGATGCAACTGTCCGTCAGTTTGCAGGATTAAGGCTCTGGCTTGTGACAATGTGTTGAATGGAAAAGGACAAAGAGACAGCTCCTTTATTACAGGGATATGACTATAAATGCTTCTCTTATTATGCCTGACTGATGATTAAAGGCCCAGGAAGGGGCTGAGGGTTGGAGGGGAGGCTGGGGGAGTGCAGAGAGAGGTGGAGGCGTCGCACTGCCCCCTGCAGGACGAGCCTGCTCACAGCAGCATGTGAGTGAAGCTGCTTTTAGTGCTTCTGCTACAACTAAGGATCAACTACTTAGTTTGTTTGAGCATTTAAAACCACTTCCAATGTTCTCTCTGCTTGTTCTGTACTTCAAGTATCACCAGGTATGATTTGTGGAGGCACGGATCACATTTGATAGTCTTCATTCCACATGACACAAAGGAGATACAAGCTGTAGATGGAAAAATATTAGATGTACAGCAGGTCCTGAAACATCCTAATTCATATGTAAATTTCAGATTTTGAAGCACAGCCTAAGAGATGTGAACCTCAAACCAAGGCACCCCTTAGAGTCCAGAACGATGAGTTCAGGTACATGAGGAAATAAAGGCACGCAACCTTGAGTTTGCAGCAGTTTCATGGTTAAACATCAGTTTATAGACTCCTGGTTTTTCTCCTCAGTTTCTGGTCCATCCTCTGATTCTGCTGAAAAACATTTAAGGCTCCATAGCTGCATCATAGTCACCACTTAGTTCAGGAGCAATCTGAGAAGCTACGTAGAGTCACAAAAATTAAGTCATACAGAGGCTGGTTAAGTCAGATTAAGTCACATAATCATCCACATGAGTGGCAGGCGAGACAGCCTGTCAGAGTAAAGCCTATGTGTGGTTGCCAGATAAGCATGAAAAGAGACATATCTGAGCAGAAATCAGGGTTGCAAAATAGACTTTGGGGCATTTCTAAAGAAACCAGTGCTCGTAGCTTCAACCACTCTCCGTCCCCTTGAGGTAAATGTGTTGCTTTAGGGAGTGACTGTTCATTCAAAATAACACTGAATTAACGTGTTGTGTCTTATGGAGGCCACAAGGGGGCGTAGAAGTATTATGGTGAGTCAGGGTCACGTTGTCAAGAGCTTTTCACAAGATGAATTCCTGCTTTAGTCCGTCAAACACAACAGTAGAACTGTGAGTTGGAACATTTTGTTTTATCTCTGTGATCAACGTACAAACTGACCATTTCTTTCATAATTTTGTGGATTAAACTCAGTAAGTTGAAATTCCTGTTGCCGTGCACGTCTCTCCCACACTCACTGTGTTGCATTCACTGTCACACAGCTGTTCTGACTTACACATGCATGACAGAGTTCAGAGCAAATTAAAGATCAAACTAATCAAACTGAGACTAGAGTTAGTTCAGAGCCAACTCTAGTCAATTCAATTCAGGAATTAAACTAAATCTAACCTCAGAGGCTAAATTAAGATTCAGGGATTATGCTAAATTCACACTATACTATATATAACTAAAATAAACAGAATTTAACTAAGACTGAATTAAGATAAACTCGGAGACTAAACTAGGTTGGTGCAGAGTGCAGTCCAGCAGTGTGAGGACGATGCAGATTTCAGTGACTTTAATTCATCCCTCCACCACGCACAGGGAACCAGGTGACAGGTGAAGTGAGGGGGGGGGGGGGGGTCAGGTGTGGGGGGGTCACATGTTCCCGTCCTCTGCAGGGGCCACGTGTCCCTGGGGCCCAGACGGGGGCGGCAGCGGGCTGAAGCGCAGCAGCGGCAGCTCCACGTCGGGGCTGCGCTGCTTGGCCTGTGGCCACGCTTCCCTGTAGGTGCGGGCGGGCAGAGGTGGAGGAGGCAGCTCCGAGTCCTCCGGGCCGCCCGGGTGGAGGCGCAGCGGGTGGTGTCGGTTGTTGTTGGGGTCCGGGTCGGAGTGGCAGCGGACCAGGAACGCCCCCTGGTGGTGGCGGTGGTAGAGCGCGCCGGCCGCCCCCAGCAGCAGGAGCACGAGGCCGCTGAGCAGGAAGAAGAGCACGTACACACCTTTGGTCTCGGCCGAGAGCGGGGCGCTGCAGCCTGCACGCAGACGACAGGAAGTCAGACGACAGGAAGTCAGACGACAGGAAGTCACACAACGTTTGGTTAAAGTGATGAGCAGCGGCATCATGGCGCCACTCACAGGCCTGGCAGGTGTACTGCAGCGTTTTCAGCTGTAGTGAATATAAAGTGTAGTGTGGATATATCTGAAAACAATGTTGTCTTTTCACAATTTTCTTTTTTTCTAAAATAAGAAAAACATTTTGGGGTCGGTTTGGGTGGAGCTCCTGCTCCTTGCCTGCATCCGTGAGCTCCGCACACACAGTTCCTCCCGATCCCACGCGGGACTGGTCCTGGAAGCCCGGGCGGCAGCGGCACGCGTACGAGCCGAAGTGGTTCAGGCAGTCGGCGTGGACGTCACACAGCACCAGCTGCGTGCCGCACTCGTTCACATCTGAAACACACGCACACACACACACACACACATAGACACACACACACACACACAGGCCGGCCTGTCCTGAAAGACCTCTGAGCTGGAAGGAGGACGGTGTGGTGGGTTCTGTCCTACCAGCCGTCGACACCGAGGACACCACGGCGTCCTGGTGGTTTCCGCTCACGTGGACGTTGGTGCTGATGAGTCCCTGCAGGGCGGTGTGGACGGCCTCGTGCACCTGTAGACCAGGTCCAGGTCTAGATCCAGGTCCAGGTCTGATCTGCAGCCAGAGGATGAACAGTGCTCCTGCACTCAACCTACAGACACAGAGGATGCTTTGATTCAAAGTGGCTGGCACAGGAGGAAGAGCTGCCTCACTATAGAAACCTGGGATAACAACAAGTCCATTCTCTTCAGTGGTTCCACATAATGCGAACAAAAAAAAAGTCAGATCTCAAATGATCTGAATCATTAAAACCAGCGGTGTGAGAAGGATAATTTCTGTGAACATCTCATGCTCGACTTCAATAGAGAACCAAGCAGGATGCAGCACTGCGGCTCTACTCCGTCTGGGTACAGACCTTTTGATCCGTTTTGAGGTGATGTGTGGCAGCGGCGGCACGTGTGGACTCTGCAGCTTCTTGACGATCTGCAGAAACAAGTTCACTGCATCGTCACGCATCAGCAACGTTCTCGTGTCATTGTGAAGCCTCATGCTGCAGCAACTGATGTGTTGCAGCTTGTTTTTAACCCTCCTGTTGTCTTCATTTTCTGCATACACCCTTTGACCTGTCCACACTAGAGCGCTAATAAAGCATTGTCATTAAAATGCCAAATCTATTTTGTATAAAGAAACATGCAAATTTCATATCATGACAAAATGTGATAAAATATCACTTTCTGTATCCGTTTGTGTCCTTTGGAGAGATTCGATCTTGTATACTTCATCTCAAACATATTTTCACCATTTTCCTCAACATTTCATAGACCAAACAGCCATCATGAATCGTACTGATCGACCTCTCACAGGTGGACCTACCTGAGCCTTGACTGAGAGCAGCAGAGACCGGGCCTGGTCGTCCCACAGCTCCTCCACGTCCTGCAGGAAGTTCACCTCCACGGCCACTTCAAACAGGTGATCTGTCCACAGCCAAAAACCAGCAGAACCTCAACCACAACAGGGCTGCTCTGACTGCTCCCATGTTCAGAGTCCATTCAACATCCTCCATCTAAATAACTGTTAGAACTGAATCTATAATAAACTATGATTATCATCATTTACTCAAGTTGAGCTTTAGAAAATATCTGAGGTGTAACTCTGCTCCTTAAATGGGAATATGTCTACCAGGTGTGGCTACAGCAAGGTGTTTGAAGACCTTATCATTCACACATTTTAAAGACCTAAGGACCAATCAGTCACTCATGGAAATGATGGACTAATGAATCAGATTAGCTGCAGCTGTAGCACAGACCACTGTTGTCTTCTTCTGTCTTAATTCACTTTCATCAGTTTTAAAGGAATCGAGTATTTTGTTGCAGACATGCAGACAGATTTCTGTATGCGACTGCACAAAGAACAACTTAAAATTAAACTTTAGTTTAGTTCAAACATTGTCAAATGTGTGGCATTTAGTAGATACTCACCACCGGGGAGATGAGGAGCTTCTGAGTGATTACTCCTCACACCGTCTGAAGGACGAAAAAACAAACAAATAATGGAATAAAAGAATAATAACACACACTGAAGACTAATAGACAAGATATTTTTATAGGGGTGGCCCCAGTAGGACACTGACTCATGGTGGTGGGGTGCTAATGTGACATAACCATAATCCTGACATGTTTAAGTTCAAGAACTGCCATAATCATCATATTCTCTCATGTCTGGCGGTCCCTGAAGGCCCCTCTTTGCTAGGGTGGCACCTGGGGGTGGCCCCTGGCACCCCTGGCTACGCCCCTGCTACTTGGTTCAGACTTTTAATTGCGTTTCGGTTCCCAACCAAACACAGAAGTGGATATACCAGAACCCCGTTGTGTCCACTCACGGCTGCTTCTGTGCTCTGACCGAGGCTCCACTAGGTGGCGCTGAGGGTGCTCTGGGTCAGAATGAGGAGGGAGGAGCTGGTCAGACCTCCTCTCCTCCGGGGCCTCCATCCCTGCCTCGTCCTCAGCTGCCTCCAGGTTCCTCGGTGTCTCTGTGGGAGGGTGGGAGGTGGCTCCGGGCTCGGAGGCTGGAGCCCGAGGAGGCGCAGGCTGGAGCGGAGGCTCCGAGGGAGGAGACGGGGTCGGAGCGGCTCCTCTCCCGGATCGGGAGGTGCCCTGAGGGGCCGCCGGCGCTGCAGAGACGCTGAGGTCATAGGTCGGGTCCTCAGCCACCTGAGTGAGGAGAAACACTGTTTCAGGGAGACGTATTATGAAAAACTCACTTTTTCATTGCTTTAGTGAGTATAGTATCCTGGCCCCTTAAGAGTCATTCAGTAAACCACATGTAGTCAGAGAATGTGTCTCTAAAGTGTCTGTTTTGATTTCATTCTCCTTGTTGGGTAACAAAGAGGTCTATAATGTTCAGAGTTCATTAGCATCTAATGAGAAAGGCACTAAAACCGAGCATTCAGAGCAGGGCTGTCAGACGGGTGTGGAGAAAAGCATTTTACTAAAACTATGTTAAAAAAGGAGAAATGAGCATGATGTGTCTCCTTTAAGACAAACTGCACAGATCAAACGATATCGATCCAGATGAAAACAGCTGGTGCTGTGATGAAGAACTGCAGCCTCCGACTTCCTGAACTTCTTGATTGTATTTGGATTCTTATGAAATCAATGTTTCAAAAATAAATGTGACTTATTCTGACTTTAGTGTAACATTATATGATTTCTACTCATTTTAGGGGTGTTAGGATCAAATTTCGGGGTGCTTGTACCTGCTGTTCAAACCACCCGGACTTGAAGCCGTTTCCAGTTTCGAGGGTTTGGTTCTCTGTGGGCCCCTGTGTCACCTCAGGACCTGGTCTGTCCTCTGCTGGACCTGGACCTGGACCTGGACCTGGATCTTCACCTTCACCTTCATACACGACATCAGCCTGAGCTTCCATCATCAGCTGCTCGTCCCCATCGTCCGCCTCCCCGTCTGCGGCCCGGTCCTGGGGGTTGTAGAGCACCGGTGGTCCGAAGGCCTGGTAGCGGGCGTGGAGGCCCCTGTAGGGCGGGTCGGGCCGCCCGCTGATCAGCAGCACCACGCTCAGCGTGTGTCCGGAGGACGTGAACCGGGCGTCCCTCCAGCACCTGGTCAGCACCTTGTGGAGGCCGGAGTCCCTGTGGGGCTCCTCCACGTAGACCTGGTCCTGCTTGAAGAGGCAGGCGTCGTCCGGGGTCAGGTCCTCCAGGTGGAGCTGGAGCCTCTTCCCAGGGTGCACCTGGATGGTCCAGTTGCACCACAGCGGCGGGTTGGAGCACAGGTAGTCCGGCGAGAAGAACTCGCCGCTGTCGGCGCTCAGCAGCTGGTGGCAGCCGCGCAGGGCGAAGAAAGAACCGTCCTCGCCTGCTGGGCCATCTGAGGAGGAACCACTGCCTGTTCACTCTATATACATATAACTCTATACACACATCACAGTATATATGAGGCATGTTCAGTATAAACATGACAGCTTTTATTTACTTACTCTGAGATGAGCATGTGAAGTTAATCGATTTACTTGATGATGATGATACATGTTTTCTACTGAATGGATTGAATTGAATTGGAAAATCTATTTAAAAAAAGCTTTTTTTTACAAAGTGTAATTGTAAAATGTGTAATTTTGTACTTTCTCCAAATCTTCTTGTTACTTTGATTAGCAAATCACTGTTTCCTTATGAAAGATCTGCATCGCTGACAGTCAGATTCATAGGTTTCCCTGTGTTTGTGCTGCAGAGGTGATGAAGCGTTCGGTCCAAGCCTTTGTGGGGACTCCAAGCTAATTCTTTTTTCTTTATAAATTATAGTTTTATTTACCTGAAATGTTCTTAATTTATCATGCCAAAAGTGATTGAAAATAAATCACATTCAATCATAATTACATTCTTTTGCCTTGAAATCTCACTCATGAGTATTTAAGGTGGACAAAAACAAGGATTTGACTTATATTGTAATGCATTGATTAGTAGTTTTAAACATTTAAAATACATTTTTGATGATTTTCTAGAATTAGGTCAAAATCTTCTTGATCATCATCATCTCTTGGATGTGAATACTTTCTCGTTTTCCGGCTTTTATCTTGTCAAACAATCTGAGGTTTCGGTTAAACGTAAAGCGCTCTAACAAAGTAAAACAGATTATTTTAAATGATTTAATATTCATCAAATAGCTTTTAAGAACTTTCCGTTTTGGCATCATTTCACACTACTGATCGATTAGTCAGCCCTGCTCACAATAAATGGAAAACTTCTGAAAAGTGTGAAAAGAAACCTGAAAATATTCACATTATTGAAGCTGAATTTTTACTCAATTTCTTGAAAATAATTCCTAGAAATATATATATCTTTAATGCTCACATCGACTCGACTGCTCGGGTGTTGTTTTGATTACAATCGGAGGGAGTTGCACTGTTTGCACAGGTTTGCATGCTCCAATCAAACATCTGATAAATTAAAAAAAATCACTTAGTATGGCAGCACAACTGTTAGAATAAGAGGGCGCGTTAGATATACATTTGTATAGATAATAGATAGATACATGTTAGATATGCATTTAGCATCTGCATTTAAGCAGACCTATTAAAGTCCAGTGTTCCTCAGAGACACTACAGAGTATGTGAGTCTGCAGAACTAGTGAGCAGCGCAACCTGACCAAGCTTCATCGAGCCAAACTCCTCTTCCTCACAAAACTCAGTTTAACACAGAAACAAAGACTTTAGAAAGGTTCAGCCTCACCTGGGGGCTTGGCTTCCTCTCCGCTCTCCTACAAACACAAAAGTAAAGATTCAGACCCTCAGACTCAGAAAACGAGGGGAGGAGGCAGAGTGACCGTGCAGCAGCTTTACCTGCCAGGATCCTCGGAACAGGAGCAGGAGGAAGAGCAGCGGAGCGTGCAGGCTTTCTGGCATTTTAGCGGCCAAACTCTTTGTTCCTTGAACGACTTCAGCGTGTGTGGAAAACAAAACACGACGTGAAGCTGGGGCAAGGAGCCGAGGGTTCACGGCACTTTTCTCCTCCTCCTCCCTGGCGGAGCAGGTGAAACTCATCAACCCCGCTGATTGACAGCTCCTCCTGCACCTGCAGGTGTCTCACCTGTCCACCAGGGGGCGCCGTCGCGCTTCACATCCAGGCTGCAGCGGTGGAAAAGCTCACTTTGGGTCAAACTCATCACCTCACCTCACCTCTTTACATCATAACATTTGTCAGTTATGTACAATATAATCGTGTATATGTAATTCTGTATAATGTAATTCTGCCCTTTGTTTCTTTTCATGAAAGCGGTCTGTGACCCTGTCGAACCTCGGGGATGTCCTCTCAGTGGCCAGCAGAGCAAGGAAATGTTGAAATTGTGTAATCCTGAAACAAGCAAATACTTTGAGTGTGTTTAATTTACACAGTAAGAAATGAACGAGTAAATGTTGTCGAACAAATACCAGCACGTGGGTTGCAGTTTGTCTTTCGCTTGCAACACAATGTGGTCGATGAAATGTTAAAACAACATATTTGACCTTTTGATTTTGGACATTTTAGGGGAAGCTGAGTTTCCCTTGAAAGGGTCTGCAAAAGATGGTTAAATGTTTATATCTCCAGTGATGGGTGAGTTACATCCAAGATATATTATTACCTAGATGACAAAGTTACTGTCTCCTAATGGTACGTTACACTTTGCATTACTTTTGAGTTACTTTCATCAAAGTAACACCAGAAATATGGCGACAATGCACAAATTATTTGGTTCTTGCCATAGATTTAGAAATATTTTATAGTTTATCTTCTTCTAAGACTCCTACTAAGAGTGATTGAATCTTAAAACAAGCACTTTTTACTTCAAGAGATCTTGTTGTCAAGTGAAATTATCTTGCTACTTTGGAGAATCTTTTTCCTTTAATGTAACGCTTTTATCTTGTCTTTAGACTCTAAGACTTTGAGAAAGTGTAGTTTATTCCAGCTGCTTTTACATCCAGTGGAGGATGATGAAGCAAAGTGACTGTGTCAGGCTTTACAGCTTCATACTGTATAGCAGGCAAAGTCAGTGCTCATAGTGCAACATAGATCATCAAAATCACAAAAGTTGAGGAATCTAAGTCTGGAAATTTCTGATAGTCAATATTTCATGTTTCTATCAAACATAATAACAATAATAAATAATAAATAATATAATAATAATAACCTACGATGACAGGACATGTTTTTTGAGCACTGGACGCCCCTATTAACTTTAATTCATTCTACTAACGTTGATAAATCTCACATTGAACTTCATGAATTGTGTGTGAATTGTGTCACATTCTTCTACATTGAGTGCAGAGTTAATCAGTGACGAGGAGAGAGCTGAACTCCACAGGCAGGTTTCACAAAGAAAGAAAGAAAGAGACTTTTCAGAACAGTTTGATGAAGCAGTCAGTGACAGGCTCCCATTCCTCTCTCCTCCCGTCTTCTCCACACCTCTACGTAACTTAGAGTGTAACAGGTATATTACCAATATGTCTTTTTATTACCCCAATTTTACCCCATACATGCATGTTCTTCTTATTTTCATCTAGGCACCAAATCACTAAGACAAATTCCTAATGTAATGTGAAACCTCTTCACTTTAACCTACAATAAACATCATACATACATCAACATACTATGACTACTAACCATACACACACTCATAAACAAAGAACTGCAGGTTTGTTCCTGACAGTCCGCCATCTTGAAACTACAGCTGCCGGCAAGGGACAAATGGCCTGCGAGCCACACCAGCGTTAGAGGCTTTCTGACACGTGGAGGCCACCGTAGCTGCAGTACAAGTTTCAAACTGGGGGGGGGGGGGGGCGCTAGAGTGACGTGTTGGTGACCCATCCACCACTAGGTGGCAGTAAACGCCACACGACGTCCCTTAAAGTAAACATTACTGTGGTTTTTCCTGTTTTTAAAGGGTTTGTTGACATTTTGGTTTCATGAATAATTACATGCAAAGAGACACTTGCAGAACAACGCTCGTCATTATTTAAAGAGTTTCCTTTTAGGCCGGGCAAGTTTGTTTGTGTAGCACCGTTCTTACACAAGGAAATTCACAGTGCTTTACAGAGAAACAATAGAGAACATAAACATAAGAATATGAGGCATTCTGGCAGCACGTTCCATTGTCAGCATGTTTTAGTCCCTGATATGATTCATGTTCATCATCTGAATAGTTTACACTGGAGTTTTTTTTCAGTTTATGCTGCTTACAGTGAAATCTAGAAATCAGGACAAGCAGAGCCAGAGTGTAACATCACAGTAATCTATCTCTGATCTATCTAAGCCTGTGGACTCCCCACCAGACAAACAGTCTGGTGAGAGGTCGTGTTTCCAGCTGTGACAGAGGCTGCGTTACAGTTTATTATATTTCCTCTGAAATTCACTGAAAGGTTTTCTGTGCACGAATCGCGACTCTTGGAAAGTTAATTCCAGTAACTCTTGTCAAAGTTTGTCCATTTCGCTGAAACTTTGAGCAACGTGTCGTCCAAAATATTTTGCGTTCCCATGGTTTTATAAAACACTTTAATTAGATTCAAAAAAGTAAAAAATCAGTCCTGTTTCGCATGGCGTCATCCTACTGGTCTCGACGTCTTCTCATGTGACCTGTAAATGTGAAAAAAGTGTTTCCATCACACTTTAGTGTGTAGACGTGTCCATTACCAGTTGTTAATGCAATATTTAGATTTCATGTGTTTCTATGGACGATGGAAACGTGCAGTGACTGATCAAGAGGCTTCTTACTCATCATCATCATCACAGCTGCACACACACGAGGAGCTGCTCACAGAGCGGGAGGTAATCCGGAGAGCAAACAGTAACTAAGGCTGTTAAGTGACATAAAGTTGTTAAAAGAGTTTTTAGTTCCAACAGAAAATTGCACAACCTCCTCTCGTGCTTTCTCTCCCCTGTCTAACACAGCTAACGTGGCTAACGTGGCTGAACCAGGTGAAAATCACCTGTTTAAACGTCACAAACTGATCGAGAATCTGTGAAAACCACAAAAACACTTTATTTAAAACGTACAAACGTCTCGTGCCAGGAACAACGTGAGTATTACAGCTCGTTGTGGAAAAAAAAAACCTTCAAAATGATGATTTTTATTGCACGTGTCCTCAGAGGCTCGTCCAGTATGGCTTTAATTCCCAGAAAACGCAGTAAAGAGGAAAAGATCATTTGTGGATCATTTGTCCCGTGATTTGGTTCCCCCTCAGCCACCGCCCACCCTTCATCCTTCCACCAGGTTCCATGAGTCTCCAGCTGCAACGACGATTCGATTATTTGGCAAATAGTCGACTCATGAAGTAATCAAAAACTATTCAGATAATCGATGAGTCGATTCGAGCATTCAAACAAGCATTTCCGAGTCTGTTCTTCAACGAATGTGGCCCAAATCCTCAGATTTCAGCTTCTCAAGATCTCCATCTCCACAGCAGCGCAGAGCAACACTTTAACATTTTATGGACCAAACTAATCGATCCATCGCTAAAACATTTATATTAATAACAATAATTCGATCAACATCTGTGGGCAGCACAGAGCTCAGCTTCATCTCTGTGTAGTGAAGAGTTTGCTGCAGACCTGCTCTAGAAGACGACATGTTTAATGACTACGTTGACATATATGTTAAAAAGAAAACGTCTCGGGCTGCTCCAGACTATTGATGTTGTTAATAGTTATTTCTAGTTGAGGGTCTTGTAGTTCAGCAGCGTATCTATGCCAGTTTATTCAGGACCGACTTACTTGGTCAATCTTCTTGGTTTGGTCTTCAAAATTATGCAAAACCCCCCCAAAAAACGGTACAAACTGTGAATGCCTGTTTCACAATAGGTAGAATAAAGTCGTTTAATGTCACCACCTCAAGTTTTATGGTGACATCCAGTTGTTGTTGCGTGTAGCGTGTTGCGTCATTTTCCTGTCTGTGCTGCTGCCGTGTCTGCCTTTCATCATCCGTCCGATCAGCGACTCTGAAGCACCCTGAGCTGCTACTGAGCCTCCTGCTCTCTCTCTGACACCCTGCCCACCTCTGCTTCATGTCGAAATATAAAAACAGTCACGTTTAAGAAGCTGAGATCAGAGCATCTCCACTCCACTTGTTAGAAACCATTCTCAGGTTTAAGGAAAATGCTGAAATCGACCCATCAGATGATGATTCCCCACGAATCAGACCAGTCCTGGTTCCCTGAACAGAACTTCAGCTTCGACATTCCTCAATCGTTTAGTTTGTCTTTACTTCCTTGTTTTAACGTCCATCTGGAACCATCACTGGCAGTCCAGCTCCGGGTGGATAATCCACGGCCACATCGTCAGTATCTCCTGCGGCGTCCGGCTGTGGACCATCATCAGGCTCCTGTGGACGCAGGGGTTGAACCTGTACCTGACCTCGATGTCGAAGGTCCTGAAGCCGCCGTTCTTCTCGGGGACCAGGCCCAGCTTCTGCAGACACATGCCGGTGAAGACGTCGTCGATGGGGTACAGGGCCACCTGCTTGGAGGCGTTGAAGAGACGCAGGGCCAGGTCCCCCGAGTACAGGTACCCGCCCCCCCCGGCGTAGGGCGGGTACGGCCCCACGAACACGCTCCGCGGGATGAAGTACTTGAGCTTGGGGTCCCTGTGCGGGCCGGCGTTGGTGATGACGTCGCCTATGAACAGGTCCTTGACCTTCTCCTCCGCCAGGTCCTCCAGGTGGCCCAGGATCCGCGGCGTGTTGATGAAGACGTCGTCGTCCCCCTTGAGGACGAAGCGCGCCCGGGGGCAGCTCCTGCTGAACCACTCCAGGAAGAGCACCTCCTTCAGGGTCAGGTTGAAGAAGGTGTCCCGGTAGTCCCACTGGAGCAGGTCCCCGTGCCGCTGGGCCTCGTAGCCCAGCAGCCCCACCAGGTCGGGCTGGTGGTCCTCCGGCAGCGCGTTCCCCAGCAGGAACACCGTCACCACCGTGCGGTTCTGCAGGACGCCCGCCCGGCCCCAGGTCTCACGGATGGCCTGCCGCCGGTCGAAGTGCGGGATGAGCGACTTGATGGCCAGCAGCAGGAACGGGGGCTCGGAGCAGATCCCGGGCTGGTCGATCAGCATGGGGTACGACCGGCAGCGCATGTGCAGGAGGAAGTCCTGGAAGCGCGCCGGCAGCGAGTTGAAGTCGGAGACCTGGGTGCGGACGTCCTGGTCCGGGAGGCAGCGGAGCCCCTGCCTGGTGTCGTTGAGCCAGTCGGGCAGCTCCAGCTGGGGGTCTCCGAGCTGCAGGACGCTGGCGGTCAGGTTGTGGATCAGGTCCAGGCGCTGCTGCTCCCGGTTCCAGAAGGTTTTGCTCAGCTCGATCTGGTTGAGGAGGATCTGGGCGCGGGCCTGGTTCTTCTGACGGAGGCCTCTGGTCTCCTTCAGGTTCCAGGAGAGGCCCATGAGGACGCAGATGAAGACGTTGAGCAGGATCATCACGCAGAGCATGGTCAGCTTCCGGCGGACCGGGGACATCGTGTCTGCTCCGCTCTGCAGCAAAAAAAAGGAGAAGAAAACATGAGTGAGTGAGACGGGCTGGGATCTGCAGGAGGACGTAGAGCAGAGCCTGGTGCAGAAGAACGAGAAACATTGAGGAGACACTGGAGAAGTTGTGTGAGTGTTGTGGATCAACATGGAGCTGGATTCCCCCTGTTCCTCTGCTGGGTTTCAGAGCTTTTTTTACGCCTAATCCCACAAGAATGAGTGAACATTTTTCCCCTCAGCCCAACCATCTCCTCCCTCCTCCTCACTCCCCCTCCCTCCCCCTCCCTCCTCCTCCCTCCCCCTCCCTCCTCCTCCTCTAGTAGGAGCAGACACGAATCACACATCTCCAATCAAGCTGTGCACATGACACCAGTTAGCTGGCAGCAGACGTTTTCATTGTGCCCCTGCCACACACACACGCACACACACACGCACACACACACACGCACGCACACACACACACACACATTCCTCACACAGCAAAACAAATCTCATCAAACCCTTTGCTCAGTTCATGCTCACTCCTGAAATAGACGCCAACAGGCGTGTGAACGGACAGAAGCAGAATCAGAACGACGTGGTTCATCCCTCTCGTGTCACAGATTCACTATTTGTCAACAAACTGTTTTAATTTTAGGAGCCGGACTCCATGAAACGTACGTGTCAACCTCCCAGGTGCCATGGAACTAGATTCGCTGGCAGTCGACTTCCTCTTCCTCTTTGGTTATCAACAAACAGTTTGTCTGAGAGACCTGCGGACCAGGAAGCTCTGCAGGTGGAATTCCCCAAAGCTCGCTGGCTAATCTACTCAATGAACAGATGTAAAACTGAAAAGTTCCTCTTTTTTTTGTGGGAACGTTCAGATATTTTGGCATCTTTCACTCGTCTTGTTTACTTACTCCCCGGAGACTTGCGCTCCACCTGCTCCTGGTATCAGAACACGATCTAGGTCAATATTTGATATCAAATAAAGAAGAACTTCACGTGAGACGTCGTTTTCCAGGGAAGCTGGGAGCTGTGACATTAGACTGTGATGCTCTCTCCTACGTTATTTCATCTGTGACTGGCAGGAGTCTCGTCTGAGTGGCTATTTGCACTAAAACTATAAAGTATAAAATTACAAGGTTGAAGGCAACAGCCACACTCCCGACCCCCTCAGATGTACGAGAGCCAGTGTTTGGGTTTTGTTTCAGACGTTTTCCTTTAGAGATGATTTGATTCATTTCCTTCTCTTGGTTTTAAAACATTTCATTTAATTCTATTAGTTTGACATCCAGCTCTTAAGTTGTCTGTTTCTGGCTTGGAATAAATGCATAAAAAAGTGTCTGGGCATCCATCCTCCCACTACAATTTCTTGTGTTTTTAAATCAAACATTTAAAGGGTTAAAGTCCAGAGAGCGAATTCATGTTTGGTAGTTTAGCAGCACAAAGCTGAAGTTGTTTAAGTGATAAGTGAAAAAAAACGTACCGCTGATGTTTTACGATAAAGGAGATGGAGAGGTTCAACAAACATTGTTGGTTCGTGTCGGTTTAACAGCCGAGGAGCGTTAACAAACATTTGGTCACATTATCAAAGCGTTTCATCTGAACGCGGGGCGTCTTTGCAGATTAACCACAGAGGAGAGATTCTATCATGTATATGACACATTGTGAGTGTGTGTGTGTGTGTGTGTGTGGGGGGGGGGGGGGGGGGGGGGGGGGGGGGGGGGGGGGGGGGACCGTCAGGTCTGACCTGCTGCGGAGCGGCCGCTCTGATCACTGGGCTCCGGCCTCGGGGAGGAAGGTGGGCGCCGTCGACCCTCCAGACATCTGAGGGAGTGCAACACGATATGACAAAGAGCGTTGAGCAGACAGATCAGGCTGCACACTAGTAAAGCTCGGTTAGGCCGAATTTACGGCCTGCGGTAAATAAGAGCTGCTCACATGACATGTAATAAAGTCTAAGTGGCCTACCAGGTCTGAGCGCATCTGAGCCCATCTCAGAGAATAGACTAAACCTAGAAACTGGACTAAGCTGTTACCTTCAAACTTAACTAAACTCAGAGACTAATCAAAACCCATCTCTGAGACTAGTCTCAGCTAAACCTGGAGACATGACTTCAAACTAAAACCCAGGAAGTCAGGGACAAAGCTTCAGTAAACTCAACTCAGAGACTAGTTAACCTAAATTTAGACTGAGACTTAGACTGAACTAGACTGAAGGGCCAGATGAAACCAAAATAAACTCAGGGACGAAACTAAACTGAGACTGAAGTCAGAGAGCCTCTGGGGTGTTTTCATCACTGTGACATTATAAATAATCCGACACCGAGCAAAAACAACAGCAGGATGTCAACATCTTTTTGAGGTGTGGTCCTGTGAGCTGCACCTCTGGATCAGGTTTTAATCCCGGGTTAGAATGCGTCAGGTGAGAAAGGAAGAGGAGGAGGAGGAGGAGGTGCAGGGTTGGAAGTCTGGAAGTCTGGAAGACTGACGTGCACACGCGCGCACGCACACACACACAAACAAACAACAGACAGGCAAAAGACACATATACACTTACTATCATCTGCACACAGAGGAAGACAGACATACAGTTTCTTTCTCATACACTCATACACACACACACACACACACACACAGAAAGACGCACGCACGCACGCGCACACGCACAGGGCGTCGTTACCTTCTCAGGTAGTGCAGTGGTTGTTGGAGGTTCTGCGTTCAGGGGTCGTCGGACCCCGCGATGTCGGAGGTCCGCGCTCGCTCTAAGCTCGGACGTGCAGCTTCAGGAGACACGTGCGTGTGTGTGTGTGTGTGTGTGTGTGTGTGTGTGTGTGTGTGTGTGTGTGCGCGGGACTGTCCCCCCCCGTGTCTCCAGCAGCCGCCGCCGTCACTTCACGCTCCAAACGTCGCAGAGTCCTCGATGTTCCGCTCCATCACAGAAACACACCTGCGGGAACTCCTCGCTGTCTCTTCCCCACACCTCACACCTCCCTCGGCTCCTCCTCCTCCTCCTCCTCCTCTGTCAGGGGTGGATCCGAGCTCAGAGGTCACTGCCTCCGAGGTGCAGACAGACTGACTGCACAGGTGAACAGGTGAGCAGGACTGGTGTGAGTGTGTGACTGTAGCGCAGCTCAGGCTCCGCCTCCTGCTTCACCTCCTTCTCCGCCTTCTCCGCCACCTTCTCCTCCACTCTCCTGCCGCCTCCGAGCCCGGAGTTCTGGCATCTCCAGGTCTCAGCTCGTGAGTTTCAATCAACTTTGGCTCCGTCCCACAGGGTGGTGACTGTGGATGAGAGGAGGGGGATCACATGATCCACCAGCGCTCAGACAGAGTAGACTGAGCATGAGAATGACATGGATTACCCCCCCCCCCCAGCCCGCAGCGCCACATTTCCACCACCACCAGTAAACCACCAGTTCGACCTTCTGGCTCTGCACTGGGCAAACAAACCTGCTCCACCCGTCTCAGTCGCTGGGCGTTTCCCATCACCTCTTAAAAAAAGAAAAGAAAAGAAAAGACATCATAAAAGATGGAAACATCACAGTAAAAACCTCTCAAATGTCTCTGAAACTTTGTTTCGCTCTCTTGACGTGGTTTGTCACACGTGTACATCCAGAAGTTCATCATGAAACCATGGTGGAAACGCTTTTTCTGTCACGTGACCTGGCGTCGGGGTCACATGACCAGCTCACATCAGACCAGGTGGGACAGGGCAGGAGACTGAACTGTTTCTACATCCGGTTGAAAGATCTAATAAATTCACAGATTCCTCCAGGACTGTGGGACACATAGCAGCAACAGACGCCAAACCCCCTCTAACAGCTGGGAACTTATCTAGAGATTATACATTTCATTTTCACTTAGCAAAAAACAAAGTCTCTGTCAATGTGTTGTCGGCTACACACAGAACCACACCTGAACAAAAACTTTATCTTGATACCAGAGATCCATGTCAGTGCACTTACAGAGATGCTATCTCTGTTCAGATAAGATGTTAAAAAGAAAAAAAAAACAGGAATGTTACTCACTCCTGATCGGCAGCATTCCCCGGTTTTATAGCCCGACTTTCTCCTCCTCACACACACACACACACACACACACACACACACACACACACACACACACACACACACACACACACACACACACACACACACAGACACACACAGAACTAAACAGCGCTGGAGAACGCCTCTCTAAAACATCTCCAGCTGTGGTTGAGTTTATCCAGTCAAGGTGTAACTCTGTATCAGAGCGTCTTTTCCTTTCGCTTTAATCGCAAACAGGTGATGCAGGTGAACTGGGAGAACACGGGGAACTGCCTTTGATACTGGGTTACAATGGTGTGTTTTTAGGTTTAATGTGAAACTAAAACTTTCAATAAAAGTATCAAACACTCAGTCATTTTCAGGATTTTAACCTTTTAAATGCCCCAATGATCATTTCAAGTATTCATTATTTATACCCCCCCCCCCCCCCCCCCCCCCCCCACACACACACACACACAAATAAAGGAGAATTGCAGCGCAATCCAAAGAATTTGGCTGATAATCAAATCAGGAAAAAATGCACGACTCTTATCACCTCTTCAGTCCCATTTACTTCTATTTGTCATATGGACAGTAATTAATTTCTTGCTTTTTTGTGACTATTAATGAACACTTCAGATAATGAAGCTGACAAGTCCTGAAATCATTCAGTGATCCAAGGCCATTAAGAATAAAATGGCAGAAAGAATAGCACCTTGACCAGCACCTTGATCATGAACTGTGAGATCATACCAGCAGAACATTCCCACAGCACGCCATCTTCATTATCAACGTCTGCGTCCATTTATGGGCATGGGAACGGAGCAAAGTGACGCATCTGCACATGATCTGAACAGCTGCGGTAAGTAGCACTTACAGTATGTAAGAGCACACACACACACACACACACACGCGTCTATCGTGTATGAGCTCGTACAGAACACGATTCTAGGATCGAATTCACAGAATTTCAAAATAAAACGTCTGAATTCATCCAAACACCTCGAGCTTCCTGTCCCAGTCGACATCGTTTCCGCCTGATGTCACTTCCACGTTGTGAAAGTTTTTATTGTTTGCCGATGTTTCTACGATCACGTCGTACTCCGACACGCTCGGTGTTTGTACTGCGCTCACTACCAAGTAAAGAGACACTGGCTGAACAGGCGGCCACCTCGTTTTTATTGGTCTGTTATTCTGAACATGTTACAAACATAAATAAAAAAAGAGAAAAAACATCATTGATCATGTTTTGAATGTCGGAAAGGAGCACCGGTTCTTTGCTTTAGCTGCTTGCGACTGTGTGGACGTGGCAGAAAGGTGCAGTTTCATCTTTTAGTCCGGGTCTGTTTTGGGTTCGACCTGGGAACGACCAGGTGTGGAACGTTCCAGCGGGGAGCGGACGGTCCGGACGCTGCGAGTCTCGGTGTGGAGCCTCGCTCCAGCAGCTTTTCCACCGGCTCGTCGGGCCTGGCTCGGCCCTCGTGGGCCGGCTCCGCGGGGACACGGACGTGATGCGGAAACCTCCGGAAACCTCCGGACGCGGCTCAGGAGCTCTGGGCCACGCGGTCGATGCTGGCCTGGACGTCGGCCATCTTCTTCAGCACCCGGCCGACCGCCGCCTCGTCCAGCTCCAGGCACGCGAACTCAGAGTCCTGTGGAGAGGAACGGAGAGAAACCATGAAGCCAGAAGAGGAAGAGCTGAGGACGTGTCGAAACTCTGCAAACCACAGGAAGTGAGGACGTCACGCGGACCGCTTCTGACTGTCTGTGGTCGCTGCAGCCGGCCGAGGCAACCGTGTCAACACGCAGCGTCCTCTGAGAACCAGAGGACGACCGAGGACGACCGAGGACGAAAGCGTCCCAACGAGGACGCCACACCTGTCAGTCATCCCAGGAATGCCGCGCGGCAGCTTAACGGCCGCACTGGAACGACTCGTTTTTCCAGGGAATCTACGGGGATCCGTCGTTTCCGTGTCTTCCAGAAGAGCTTTAAGACCTCGTCTCCATTTCAAGCCATAATCAGTAGTCTGCAATTAGATCTTTAGAGCGCAACCTTACGACAGACCTCAGATCAGATGGGAAGGAACGCAGCTCCAACTAATGGATTAAAACAGAGGGAAAAGTCTGTTAAAATAAACTGTGTTCACTGGAAATACAGTCTACTTAGAATTTAACAGCTATACCTGTTATAACTGTGCTTTATTGTGTTGTGAATGTGACATTCTTTTGTGTCTTATAAGTCTTATAAGTCATTTTTTCCCCAGAGCGGTTAAATAAAGCACTTATCTGATTTTACGTTGTTTTTTAAGCTCCCTCATGACACCCTGTCACAGTCTAAATGTGTGTGAACGTGAGAACGTGTGAGAGAGATCAAGACGACGACAACAACAGGAAGCCGTCAGTTTCCACCTCGGCGAGTTGACCTTAAACTCTGTGATTCTCACGGGCTGCCCGACCACCCGGGGCGTCTCGTCTGCAGCCTCAGACCTCCAGAGAGCCGCAGACGCGGCCACCAGCAGCCAGGGCACCAGGCAGACCAGGGCTGAGGCTTCACTTCCTCCTGCCTTCTACTGTCCACCTCGCTCCTCTTCTTTCAGACTTCACCTCTGTGCCTTGTCAAGCAGTCGCCTTTCTCGTCGCCTTTCTTTAGTTTTCAGTTGTTTTTTTTTAGGCGTCGGTCAGCAGATCCAGACAGTGGTCCGAGCACATTTTCCTCCTGGTGTTTCCAGTGCCTCTGTGTCTCCTCTGGCCTTTTCTCATCAAAGGTCAGTTGTTCCTGCACCGTAAGGATCGACTCCAGGAGGAGAGTTTGAAGTCTGTCTACTGGTTTATAAAGCTTTATAACACTTATAACGTTATATCACTCTGTTACACATGCTTTATAACACTCTATAACACTCTATAACAAGCTTTATAACACTTATAACACTCTATAACACATGCTTTATAACACTCTATAACACATGCTTTATAACACTCTATAACACTATAACACACGCTTTATAACACTTATAACACTCTATAACACATGCTTTATAACACTCTATAACACTCTATAACACATGCTTTATAACACTCTATAACACTCTATAACACACGCTTTATAACACTTATAACACTATAACACATGCTTTATAACACTCTAACACTCTATAACACAAGCTTTATAACACTTATAACGCTATAACACTATAACACACGCTCTATAACACTTCTAGTTTCAGCTAACTCTCCTTTATGCTCCGTTATGCTCCGTTATCAGGAATAATCAGCGAGCAAACTGATATCGCTCTGACAGCATCGGCTCTGACATCTCCACGCCTCGGTAACCAGATACTGTTGCCGGCCTGCGTGACGAGCTGCTTGACAAAATGAATGGATGAAGTTGGGCCGATCTATGATGTGGAGACATCCCATCTGCCCGGCCATTGTTGTGCGGCGCGGGCGCGGCCCTGCGACGGTCCCGTCTCCTGGTTTCCAGGGACGCAGCTTTTGTCTCTTTTGTTCCGTTAACGCTGCGTTTGTGAGCACCAAACACGAGCCCGCGTGCTAACAGAGGAGCACACGGCCACCGCTGTTGCTCTCAGGAGCCGCACACCTGTTCAGTGGCTGATCTGACTCAACGTCTATCGCTACGACAGTCATTCCAAAAAGGTTTACAAGTCACAATTCAGCAATTTTCAGCTGTGGGGAACAAGAATTCCCAAAAACCTTTGCAGGAACTTAACTCCTTTATACACGTTCACTCAGCAAGAGATGGTTTAACTCAACCACTGGTAGAAATGAGAAGTCAGTAGAGCTCAGGAGTTAGTAGGATGAGAAGGTGGCAGAGCTCAGCTGTTGGTGGAATTCAACAGTTGGAAGGACTCAGTAGATGTTAGACCTGAGAAGTTGGTAGGACTCAAGAGGTAGCACAGCGAGAAATTAGTAAAACTAGTGGTTGGTAAGACTGAGAAGATGTTCCGACTGAGAAGGTGTCAGAACTCAACAGTTGGTAGAGCTCAGCAGATGCTAGAATTGCTAGAGTTAATAGAACTTGAAGGTTGGTAGAAGGCAGAGGTTGGTAGGACTGAGAAGGTGGCAGAAGTAAACCGCTGGGTAGAACTGAGTAGATGGTGGAGCTGAGAACTTCTTTCTGAGAACTTTTGAAGCTCCTACATTGTGGGAGGGACTGTCAGGACCTGTGGATGACATAATGACTGGTTCAAGCCACATGGAGCTGCGTGGAGAGACATGCGAGCCCTCGTGTAAACTCTCTACAAGAAGAGGTGGACCCACAACCTTTGTGTGTGTGTGTGTGTGTGTGTGTGTGTGTGTGTGACAGAGAAAATGCAACCTGATTTCCCTGCGAGGAAGAGGAACATTTCCCTGTGAACATCTGCCCAACTCTGAGTCAAAGACAGAGAGAGATGCTCATCTGACGTGACTTCAGGGAGGCGAGCTCTGGAACTGAAGCGAGCCAGATCGTTGTGTCGCTCCTTTAACTGTGTTCTCATACCTGTCCAGTCAGAAAACAAAGCCTCTGCCATTGTATTCATCATGTGCAAACAGTGAACAGGGCAGCGGCCATCGCCACGGCAACCCCCCGGCCGGCCGGCCATGCCCGCACAAACAAATGTGATCGGATCTACTTGCAAATAACAGTGCTGACAATCTGCTCTGTGGATCTGATTTGAGAAGCAAATCGGCCTCGCCCACACTCCGGACCGAGCTTCAGGTCTTTCAGTGACTGGAGTGTCAGGTTGTTTGTTTTTTTCTAACTTTTTGTCATTGAGGACGAAAGGAACCGGAAGGTAGATATCAGAGAGAGAGAAATATCAAAGAATGACTTTTAGTTTGTGACTTAGTGGCTATTCTGCTCCGTGGCTGATAAGTTGTTGCAGCTCGATTTCATGCATCTATGAAAAGTCGTTAACATTTATATTAATATTTCACGCTATCTTTAACTTCTGGTTTTGACTAGTGAGGACAACAGTTCCTTATCTAGAGATGGGACCAAGAACAAATATTTCATTGCTGTGCTTCAATAGAATTTTCAGGTATTTGTACTTTACATAAAGTTTTTATTTCTGATGACTTTTCACTTCAACTTCTCACAGCTGCAAAGTCGTCACAACGGATACATATCATTGACGTTTTTACTGAAGTACATTAAAGAGCTTTCCAACTTTTACAAAAGTAGAGAAGTTGAATCATTTTACCACAGTACCTTTCATACACATATGTAATCTGTACTCCAGTACAGAGTGTGAGTACTTCTGCCACGTCTGCTTTTACCATAGAAGTTGACTCCATGCTCTGTGTTGCTGCCACAGGTGATTGATCCCATTGGCTCCACCCTCTACTGTGTGAGGCCTTCCTTTGTTCTCTCTTGTGTCTGGCAGGCTTTCCACAGCTTCACTCCTGGAAAGTTTCTCTCTTTTTGTTTCATGTTGATTTAGAGCAGAGGGAGCCACTCCTACGGCCCTTTGTGCTCCCTCCCGTGTTTACTTAGAGACCTCTGGTTGTGTGGTTCTCTCGTGGCCTCACCTGCAAGCCACATTTTGCATTTCACATCAGATACCGCATCCCGAGAAATCTCTGATTTACATCCGAGTGGTTTCTGTCTCAGCGTCTTCAACGAGAACGTTTTCTGAAAAATCTTCATTTTCCATCATCATTGCAACAAAACTGAAGCATGAATCGGGAAAATGATTGGAGTGTGAAACCATCTTTTAAAAAGGGTGAAGCCTGAGTCTGATGGGAAAACCGTCGAGTGTTTGACAATGGGTGGGCGAGGCGTCGGGTTCGCTCCACTCAGGCACCAAATATGCAGGTTGAGCAACAGACCGCTGGCTGGGGAGTGAACCTGTACCGAGGCAGGCTTTCTCCACACTGGAGGCTGAGACGTGGGGGCTGACAACGCTGACCCCTGACCCCTGACCCGCGCTCGCTCTGCAGCCACTGGTGGTCAACGTACTAAAAATATACGCACACGAGATAATCCTGCCCGGGGACATCTGGGCCCTTTGCATTCGTAGCGTTTCCCAAACAAAACTACCACAATCACGTTTATCCTGATTTATTTACTTACTTACCCGACCACTGATCTGATCTGACCGAGTCGTGGCATTTATTAAAACAGAAGAAGAGGATTATTGGACCGATCAATCGCCAGCCGAACACACAGAGGATGAAGCGTTGCTCGTGGCCTCTGGGGGAAGTCATCAATGCACTAACCACACAACCTGCAGGCTCCAGAGGCACAGAGCGGCTCCATGCTGAACCTGCAGTTATGTCCTGACCTGATTCTTAAGGCAATAACCGGATTACGCTGTTTACATGAGTTTCTTATGGAATATTCCAGTCATATTACTGGTCGGGTCCCGCAGAGCAGGGCCGGATTAAAGCCTGAAGTCCAGCCTACGTTACATTACGTACCACACATATGGCTCCTCGTCGTCTCCATCCTGGTATGGAAACATGGGAAAAGAGCAGCGTGGCCACTACTGCCATTCTGCTTTTGTTTTAAGCCACAGAGCACCTGCTTTTCACAATCATCCAGTGGTTTTCCAGCGTCCGTCTCTGGTTCAGACACACGCATCTTCCAAATATCCACATTCCCATGTTAGTAGCATCCAAACCCCCATTCTGTTCATCTCCCTCGACATTTACAGCTTCACAGCCTCATTCCAAAAACTTCGACTCTACGTCTCTTTTGGGACATGAACCGAGGGTAGTCCGGACCATTATTTATAACACGTTCAGATTAATTTGAGTGAGTTGGTGTCCATCAATAACTAGATGACGATGATGATGATGAAGATCATCATACAATAAAATAATGTTTTCATCAGCCGATCTGGACCTTCAGGAGTTTCAACCATGTTTCCGTTACATTTGCACAGGTTTGCTCACGGTTTCTCTCTTGCAGTTCAGAACAGGTCTGAGAGTGAATCAGTCGGTTTGACCGGGGCAGCTTTGTCAAACACGAACCTGCTGCGATACGTGGAGAAATGCTGCAAATTAGTAACCCAGATTTAAGCATCCTTCAAGAATTCAGGTCAGAACTGACTGAATGATCCTCAGATCTAAACTCAGTTGTTGAGTTTGGTTTGAATCTTGGACCAAAGCGTCAAACCAAACCCAGCGTTTCATGTCAGGGCGTCACGTACGCTGCCCCGCCACACGCCTCTCGAGGTCTTTCCCATACTGTAAGTGGGTCAACAGCTGCCAAACGTTGCAACATGTTGCAAGGGTTCGACAAAAGGAATGAGCTGCGCGGTAAACATGACATGAAATCCCCGGCGGTGAGAGTTGAAGAACAGTCCATCAGGCCACTTTTTTCATCTTGTGACAGAGTGTGATGGAAGACCTGTCACTTCTCAGAGAGCTTGGCTCTGACTGACAATACCAGGTCTGAACATTTTGGATCCGGACATCTGACACCTGATTCAGCGCTAGCTCATCCTAGAGTCCCAGTCAGACTCTCCCATTAGACCGTCCTGTACGTTTACATGGAACAGGAAGTGAACTGTACACATTGGGGATACTGTCGAGCATCGAAACCAAACAAGAACACCAAGCCACAAGATGAATCGACCGCGCTGCAACACAGAGAAACAAAACCTATTTGCACACGGATAACCACGGGCTGCGGTTTCCCCTCCGCGCATGAAAAGTCAGAGCGACAACGAGATCAAGTTCTACATGTCGAGTTGTGCTTTTGGCTCCTGGACAAACGCCAGAGCGTGGAAACCCCCTCAGGCGTGGCCCTGCAGGGGTGCAACTCAGCGAGGGCCAGGTAACGTACGCACATAGAAAAAGGCGTGTGCACGAAAACGAATGAGTTGTTCTGCTTTGAAATCATGAAATCAAATATACAGTATCGATTTTTTCTCATACTATATCCACGACTGTGTCCGGCAGTCACAGAGCAGTGAGGAAACACATACACACACACTCAAATTGACTATCAGACCTTTTCTTTTGTAATAGAGTACAATCCCATGCTGTTTAAGAAACTGTGGGCAAACCTGTGCATATTTAACTCAAACATGGTTGAAAGTCCCCCTGAAGGACCAGATCAGCGAGCTGAAATGTGCTAAAATAATCTCAGTTATAATGTCCTTCGCTTCCAGATTCCTATGTAAACAGGTGGTTTGGCCTGTTCTCGAAAAACAGGTAAAAGACGTTGTCTCAGAAAGACAAACAGTACAACAAGCAACGTCTGGCATGAAGCCCTGAGATCGGATAAAACCATGAAAACACAGAATGTCAGGACCTCCATCTTCCTCAAAGTGGAGTCTCACTGGACCGGATTTTACAAGGGTTACAGGTTGTTGCAGCAATAAACTAAACACAGAATTACGTCCGATATGCAAAACACCTTTCGATGGAAACATCTGAGTGGAGCTCACAACGGACCAGTCAACACCAAACCTCCACTGCGCTTGAAGCAGGACAGGCTCCAATAGCGAATCTGTTTAGGCCCGGACATTTACTGTGTTTATGCAAAATGGTTTCCATACACTCATTTCCCTTTTGTATTCAAATTAAGACCCGACTATGACAGTTTAGAAACATGTAAAACCTTAACAAAAATAATAAGAAGAAGGTAACGGAAAGTCCTTTCATGACCAGACAGAGGAGGAGACTCAACTCACCGGAGCGGGAATATATATTTTTTACAAAAATACAGAACCTAAACTAATACATTGTTGGTTTAATTAGTGCCACGTGGCACTGTATGATAGATTCAGATAAGACTATTTTATTACATTTTCATAACAGCTTTTTTGTGTTTGTTGACTGAGGTGCTCCAATGTGTATGTGTGTGTGACTAGGTTAAAAATTCACAACTCGGACCACACTGTATTAGGATAGATGGCTTAATAGATGGCTATCAGAAGAGACATGAGCCTTTCAGCCACTCTGGCATTTGGATAAACATTTACCATTTAACATTTTTTTAGCAACAAGGTTCATAAGCTGAGCGTTCGATCATTTTTTAAGAATTTTTGAACTAAGCATTGACCTAGTTTGGTTAAATGGAGTATTTTCCCTCGTTCTCTAGTGCAAACATAGAAGCATGTTAGGGAAAAGTGCGATATCCGAGGATACTTTGAAGTATTGAGATTGCAATATATAAACAAATACTTGAGTCAGAGAACTATTGCAATGGCGACGATATAGAACATACTTTAATGTCCATGCAGTGGAAAAGCATTTTACCTGTAAAGGCGTTTTGTTGCCAGACGTTTCAGGCAGAGCGCAGTTAGCACTGATTGCTAACTAGCTGAAGGCTAACTAACAGATAGGTAGGGTTGCTTTGAGACAATACTTTGAGAACTGTGTGATGGTAAGGAGACATAATCTACTCATTCTTCCTTCTTTGACATGGTTCCTTTCTAACAGTGATGTTAGTAAGATGGTTTTTTTGGAAAAACCCAAAGATTGAGCTCAGCCTTCTTTATTACAGCCTCCTATAGCCTTGCTCTTAGCGCTCAATTTTAGTGCCTTTCCCTTTAAATGCTAATGAGCTCTGTGAGCCTCATCCAACCGGCTAGGATGGTAAGTAGCGTCACCGCCGCTTTGGCTTCATTTTTCAGACCGAGGGACCACGTCATAAGCAGTCTGTGGCGAGGGCTCTGATGTCAGTGGAGCCGAGTGCGTCTCACCTGTGCTGCTCTGCCCAGCTCCAGCTCCACCAGGGCGACGGGGCCGCCGTGGGCCGCGCCCCCCCGCCTGGCGCCCGCCTGCAGGTCCACCCTCCACGAGACGCCGCGCAGACCCGGCTCCCAGCGGCTCTGAGCCTGGAGGCTCTCCCGTACCCGCGCTCGCTGGCTCTTCCAGAAGCGAGAGAGTGCGGCGGCCTGTTCGGCCGTGGCCCTGCCGCCGCCCTGCCTCTTGGTCTGGGCTGTGAGGAAGGCCTCCAGCTGGGCGTGGTCCATGTTGGCTGTGGCGATAGACTGAGAGGACACGGTCACGTTAAGTCACACGTCTGGAGAAAGAACACTGAAGCTACAACACAGCAGAGAGCTCACTGTGAGGGATGCACAGGAACTATTGGCACTGATATTTATAAACACGACCCTGGACAAAGAGGGTTCACACTGATGCGTCTGATGATGAAAGCTTTTGGCAATAACTAGAAGTGATCGAACGATAATAGTAAATATATATGGTTTGAGATATGAGATCAAACGATACCAATAACTTGTGATACGATTTTTTCTCTATATCACCAAGCTAACTAATGCCAATTGTAATGGACCAACACAACTCTGATTTCACTGCTGACACCACAAACATAAACAGACAGCGTGAATACATTTTACAACAGAGCAAGTAAAAGAAAAAAAAACAGATTCCAACACATTTAATCTCTGAAGGTTTCACCACTGAAACAATGGAATTTGTGGGAAGAATATGGATGCAGCCGCAAATTAATGCTTGTTTTGAGTCCTGACTGTTCTAGTTAAATGCTTAAATCGACTAGTTGAATCAGAGCGCCTGAATGACAACACATGATGGTGAGTGATGGTGCTGCCCCCTGCTGAAGTCTGCTGGGAGACACACTCCTGAATGAACACCTCGGTTTGAGTGAGTTCACCTTCTCACCACTGTTCACGTTCAGGTCTAACCAGGCTACACACATACATGATCGAATGGATGAAATGAATATTTGCACCACCTGCAGTCATTGAGTGGCAGTTGAGAGAAACTATAGTGTGAAAGGACTTCAGTCGAATACATTTATGGAGGCAAACTACTGTTTTGTTTTGTTTTTCACAGTGCTGCATTTCCATGCACTGATCTGAACTGAAAACAGAGCTTTTTTCATGACCTGAACCTGACCTGTTTCTGGTCCTTTTCTGCATGGAGCCTGCACGTTCTCCGTCACACTCTCCGTCTGTGTACGCAGGGTTTTTGTGGGTTTTCTCCACTTTCTCCTCACAGTCCAAAACTAACTCTAACTGGACCTGAACCTCTAAACATAATCATGGATCGCTGGAAGGCGTACATGCACATTTGCATTAATATCTGCATGCGAGTATGACGCCAACATTTGTGCATTCTGTTTACTAACCTTGTGTGTACTGTCGTGGTACACACAACATCTAATTCTTCATAGATGTAGAGCTATGCAGTATAGTAAATCTGAATCTGATTATAATATTTAAGCAACTTATTCCTTGCAGACATTTTGTAGCACTTTTGCAACACATTTGTGGGTTGACAACTGTTGGGAATCACGCCCACATCGAGATAGGAAGATGAAAATGAAGATTTTACAAACACACTTTATTTACAAGTTTTGCAGTGCAGTTCATATGCTAAATATGAAAAGTACTAAACAATGCAGATTCCCCAACAAGTATATAGAAAGTTAAACAAGAGTTTGCAGCATCTGTCATTGCTAGCAGGTGTCTGAACCAGTGAATGAGACGGGATACCAACGGCTGTTCTGTTGCTGGAATGCAAAAACAACGCTATAAAAACAACGCTATTGGCATCAGCACAGGTCTTCTACTCCCCTGTGTTTCCATATCATGAAGGAGATGATGAGGAACCACACCAAACACTGTAAACACTACGGTCAGAGTAGTGAATAATAACAGGGACTGCTCAGTGGAGGTGGTTAGCCGGACTGTTGGGCGTTTGCTACCTTCAGGAGCGCTGTCATCTTGTCGTGCAGAGCCTTGAAGTCCTCCTGTGGGAGCTGTGGGTAGAGCTGCTCCCTCAGCAGCTCCTCCGTGACCTCCGTGTGGTGGTGGAAGTCTCTCTGGGCGATGCCGCTCAGCAGGCCGCTCAGACTGCGAGCAGCCTCCGCCTCCGCCATCTTGGAATGGTCACGAGACCGTATGGTCCATGTCACGTGACAACTTGTGGAATTGTGGGAGTCGTAGTTTTACAGTAGCAAAATATCTTTCTCTGGGAAATGACGATGATTCTTCTTCTTCTTCTTCTTATCATTATTGTTATTTCTGTTGTTGTTGGCTGATTCTTCAACTGTCAAAGAATTTGTCTCCGTGGAAAAACAAAACAAAACACATTTCCTGTTTTTTTTATTTTGTCACAGGAACTTAGCACCAAAAGGAACATGCAAAGAAATATATATTATAGCTCAGTTAATACAATTAAAATATAAAATATGTCTTTTTTTATATATGATTTTAGATTTATATAATTGCTTTGTCCCTTGGACAGATTTTAAAGATTAAGATTTTCTCACGATTGAATTAAAATGTGATCGGGGAAGAGCCGTTTCCATGGTAACCAATCAGACAGTCTGTTGAACTCCAATTTATCCATTGTTATCGTTGTTGTTTTAGTATCAATTCACATGATTTAGGTAAATATTTAGCCAGGCATTTCAAATATTGGCCTCGTTTGACGTGTCAGTGGATATTTTCACAGTTCAAAGCCATTTTTGACGGAGGCGGACTCCCTCTCCGTTCATTTACGTTGACTGCGGAGCACAGTTTCACCTCCGTAAGATGGCGGTGCTGCCAGGAAATGCCCTGTCCACTCTAGTGCTTTTTTCTCTCTATGATCCAACTTCTCTCCACAGAAAAAAACGACCAGCGGGTCGTATCACGTGACTCGCGTGGTACAGGACCAGCAGGCGAGGCTGACCGAGGCCAGAGCAGAAGAGACAGAGAGACCCAGCTCTCCTGTGTTTGTCCGGTCGGTTTTACCGTGTGTGTGTGTGTACCAGCGTCATGTCCCGGCTGGAGGCTCTGAGAGCTGCGGTGCAGCAGCGTCTGGCTGCAGCTGCTGAAGACATCTTGCAGCTGTTTGAAGGAACCATGGTGGAGTACGTGGAGCAGCTCTGCAGACAACAGAAGCTCCAGGACGTTGTTAACACTCCAGGAATGCGGTTACACAGAGCAGGTGAGGTCACCTCAGTTAGATTCACTGCTAGATGATGGTTTAGACCAGAGGTCTCCAAACTATTGCAGACTTAACTCTTTTTATCCTCTTATCTTGTTCCTCTGGTCAAACTGTGGGCTCGTGGTTGTTTGGCCACTTTTGTCTTTTTTTCCCTTAGGGCCCCAGTTTGGCCAGGGCATGGATGTATTTTAAGCAGTGGATAACGGACTTAACATGGTGGCCCATTCATTCCTGTGGACGCCGTAAACATATATCCACCTCATTCCTGGAGGCGCTGATGTAGAAACAAGCCCCAACCCCCCGTGACGTCACCCACTGGCTTGCGAAGGACGCTTGATGAGGCGGGAAAGGCGGGAAGGGGGTGGGGGGTGTCCTCCTCAGCACACCCACTGAATTATACTGGATATCAGAGAATAACACGCCATACGAGCGAAGTAAACACAGTTTATTCGTCCAATTAATGTTACTGTCGCTCCTGTGAGGCTCCCCTGTCAGCCCACATTCATTCCTTTTTTTAAGCTGTGATATCTAATAATTCATGGAATTATTTGCAAATTGAGCACTATATTACACGCTGGCACTGGAAACTTAAGTTTAGGGGTACTTGAATAGAAATCTTGAAGTGCCACAATATTTTTTTTCAATGGCAGTCAGACTGTAATAATCAAAACTAAATGTCCTTTTTGAACAACACACATTTAAAACAAACATGACTCCAGTCATGAGGCCGAAACGGATCTATCAGGAGGGGGTTAAGAACACGTTTCTTTTAAAATATAAACACAAAGAACCACAAGAAAAAGGGAAACGTGTTTCAGTCCTAAAGTGAATTAAGCATCTCAAGAACTCCTAAATCAAACTGAATGTTCCTTTCACTTCACAAAAATCAGCACTTCCATACTCAACAAATGAATCAAGATCACAGGAAAGGAACACTATTATAGGAGCACTATTTTGTAGAATAGAAACACTATTTTACATTCAAAGTGTGTCAGCGTGAAAATTGGCATTTAAACAAATCCTTGCGGAACACGGACCTGTTGCGGCGTTTGTCGTTGTTTATAACCAGACCATGCTGAATCTGTGGTTACAGGAGAAATGATTTGAACATGCATCCCTGACAAAAAGAGGATCGGTGAAGCAAGAAACATGTGGTTAAAAAAGTGTAATTTATAAAGACCACCTAAAACCTTGTATGTGTGCTCCTTTCACTTTTTCTGTATCTTTCCCTCTATGACTGCATTCTCAAGCTGAATCTAAAATAAATTAAAGATACAATGCAGTTAAAGGCTAAATGAGTAGAATTTGTTCAAAATACCGCCATCTAATGTCTCAAAACTGGAATTATCACATGACCGGGAGGAGTATTAGTATTGATGTGCCTCAGAGCTTTTGATTGTTTATTGACTCCCCATCCGAAGTAACAGACGTCACCTAAATACAAATTTATAGTGAGTTTTCTGTTTTGGTATCTTTCTTCAAGATGCAGTCTCTTTTTTTGATGTTGAGAGGATCAGAGTGAGACAGTGTCATGAGTTTCAAGGTCGTGGTTTGGATGTCACCAGGACAGTGTGATAAAGCCTGTGTGTGTCTGACTGCTCTCTGCAGATGTTCAGCAGCTGTTGGTGCATAAAGACCAGGTTCCACCTGAGCAGCAGGATCCAGCAGAGCTGCCTCACATTAAAGAGGAGCAGGAGGAGCTGAGGAGCAGCCAGGAGGAGGTGGACACCACCCAGTTCACCTTCACTGCTGTATCTGTAAAGACTGAGGAAGAGGAGGATGAACAGGTGATTTCAACATTTTTGCTATTCCACTGTAAAACAGTCACCTCAGAATCCTTAATCTACAAATGTTGTCTTTGTACTATATTCCTCTACAGTTTTTAGTGCATGTGTCTCATGTTTTTCACTGATGCTCTTCTCTCTTCTCTCTCACTTCTCTCATCTTCTCCTAGAAACCTCAGTCTGTGCAGCTTCTTCAGGCTGTAGAGAGCAGAGCTGCAGAGGAAGGAGCTGCATGTGGAGTGGAACCTCTGGAGTGTAACAGCACACGAGCATCCAGCAGCTCAGACCTCCAGGAGCATCAGCAGGAACATGAGGAGGAACCTGGCCCAAGGTGCTCTGTTTGCAAGAAAATGTTTAAAAGGAAGACTACTTTGTGGAAACACATGAGGATCCACGCAGGAACAAAACCGTTTGAATGCTCAGAGTGTGGAAAAAGGTTTTCAATGCCAACAAACCTAAAACAGCACATGATGATCCACACGGGGGAAAAACCGTTTGGCTGTTCAGAATGTGGAAAACATTTTGGGTATCGGAGAGTCCTGACAGAACACATGATGATCCACACGGGGGAAAAACCCCTCAGCTGCTCCATCTGTGGCCTTAAGTTTAGACACAGGTCAAATCTGTTTTCACATGTACGAGCTCACAAAGGAGAAAAAACGCTTGTTAAATGTGGTTCAAAAGGACAGGTACAGTAATTTGAACAGGCACCTGCTGACACACTGAGAAACTATTTAGCTGAATGTGGATAAAGGTTTGCACAGTACAGAACGCAAAACACCTCAAAAGGGTTCACCTCATATCCAAGACAGTAAGACTCTGTAACTGTTCAACTCCTGCTTCCATGAAGCATGGTCTTCAATCCACTTTTTGTTTATTCTCAAAGTTATACCTCCTGAATTTGTTCACACTGGGTTATATATTTTAATCTTGTTTCCATCATCTGATACATTTGTTTGTCATTTGGCCCAATTTTTTATTTTGACCACAATAATTGAGGTCTTTCTTTACTTGCAAGCCAATTTTTATGTATTAATTTGTATTGATTCAGTTGTCAATTAGTGGTGATGATTGATTTTCTGTCAACCAACAGTTTACCACCTAAACACCTTCAACATGTTGTGCTTTATAAGAAAAAAAAGTCAGTTGCTCAAATACTAGCATCTTCAATACTGTGTTTTTGATGATTTTCTTCCTATGTTATCAAAGTCAAAGCCGTGATTAGTCGACAAATTGTTGACTAATCACGGCTTATTGTATTTTACATGTAATGTGTTGTCATCTTTTAAAGAGGTTGCGAAATATAGATTTTTCACATTTTTAAGATTTTTAAGTTTTCTTCATCCAGCATTTCACACACATCAACAGACAGCACTACACGGCAATACAAATCAATACACGCCCAACATATCGATGTATGTACAGCATTATATTAACTAAACTTTGCTGTTCCCAGTGAGTGAACGATGCAATAATTTGGAGATGCCCACGCTAAAGGTCATAACATCAACATCAAAATCACAAAAAAATAGTCACAAGATCGAGTCAACTTCAAGCCCCAACCCTCTGTGACGTTTTTTTGGACAGTAAAACACTGCACAGTGTTCACGCAGCTTGTCGGTACCCGATCTGTCCGGAAGTACCCGATTGGTGCTCTGTGTCCGCGGATGCGCAGTTTGTGTATTCTAGTCCGAGTGTTCACAATGCCCAATTCGTCCCTTGCGGTTTGTTTACATTCTATTACCTCAGGGTGGTGTGAAAGAGACTGACAGCAGTGGGAGCCATCTTACTGACGAAACTTTATAACATTTCTTTGTAATTTTAGTGTTTTATTCATTATAGAATTACTTTTGAGTTTTATAAAGCACTGCGGGAATATATTTCCAGAGGAGAAAGAACTACTGTGGTGTCTGTGAAGAAGCTGAGATGAGTGAGAGACAATTTTATAGTAAATAAATCGTTTAAAAAGCAAGCAACTGCCGTAGCTCAACAGGTACGAATCGGGCAAGCAAACCGTCCTTCTTCCTCACACGTCATGTCCTTTTTCCTGAAACGCGATCAAACGTCATTGTGCGCATGTGCAGTATACACAGAGCACCGATCGGGTACTTCCGGACAGATCGGGTACCGACGTTTCTCCCCGTGTTTCTCCGATGGATGTATAATAATAACTGGATACCGGACCAAACATGGCGGCCCATTCATTCCTATGTAACCCTGCTCACTGGCGCATACGACTTGCTTCCGCATCAAGTAAAGAATAGAGTTTGCGCAGTAGTATCACTCCCATCAGCAAGATGGGACCATGAACCAATCCGCGTTCGGGAGAAGCACGGGATTTCTGTTGCAGTGCCAGGGTTGGCCACTGGGAAAAATCGGCTGGCCGGCAGAGGGGCGGCGCCCTATCCAGTTCTCATTATACATCCATGGTTTCTCCCGAACGCGGATTGGTTCATGGTCCCGTGTTGCCTGATGGGAGTGACTCTACTGCGCAAACTCTATTCTTTACTTGATGCGGAAGCAAGTCGTATGCGCCAGTGAGCAGGGTTACATAGGAATGAATGGGCCGCCATGTTTGGTCCGGTATCCAGTTATTATTATACATCCATGAGTCGACCACGCTTTAGCTGTGAATGCTAGCGGGACCAGAGCACGGAGCTCAGAGACACGGAGAGAGAGAGAGAGACCAAAGAGGGAGAGAAATAGAGAGCGAGCTGTGTGTGTGTATCAGCGTCATGTCCCGGCTGGAGGCTCTGAGAGCTGCGGTGCAGCAGCGTCTGGCTGCAGCTGCTGAAGACATCTTGCAGCTGTTTGAAGGAACCATGGTGGAGTACGAGGAGCAGCTCAGCAGACAACAGAAGCTCCTGGACGTCCTTCTCAAACCGAAAGTGCGGTTACACAGAGCAGGTGAGATCATAAACAAACAGTTGAGAGTTAGATTTACTGTGAGATCATGTTTAGACCAGAGGTCTCCAAGCTCTTCACAAAGGTTCGTGTGTCTGCAGGTTTGTGTTCTAACCAAGCAGCAACTCTGCAGACTGGACCCTTTTTATTCTCAAATCTCAAATAGTTGATTGGTCAAACTGTGCTCGTGATTGTTTGTAACAAAAACCTGCAGCCACACGGCCCTTTGTGGAATAATACATGGATGTATTAGAAGAAGTGGATACGGCCTTTTCAGTCGTATGTATGCTCAGAGATCACCATTATTGTTTTTCCTAAAATCAATGAGCATTTCTTTCGTCTTGGAAACATTGATGTTTAAGAAGGAGGACTGGCCCGTGGTCAGGGTCGTCACTGCTGAGGAGGGACAGGGTGACTGAGTCGGCAGGAAAATATGACGCTGTGGGTACGACCGGTGTGACAGTCATGGGTGTATAACACAAATAAACCACCTTGAGGAGAGCCGGTAGAAGAGAAGAGGACAGCAGAGAAAACCCCTGACCTGACCTGTTGGCAAACTGGTCCAGATGATCTTTAACTTTAGATAAGAGGTGGGCTGGACCTTGTGATGTCCACCCTAGTCTAGTTCTCACTGCTGCGGTGCATCTTCTGGGTCCCAGGTACACCGCACTGAGTGTGATGTTCAGGTCAGTGTGATCAGAGCCGACCGGGAGAGTTGGCATTGCTCTATTGATTGGTGGAATCGGCATGTTTCATACTGGGACAGGGCCAGATGCTGGCTGGTGAAGACATTGCTGACAGTTTTAAGGGTAAGTCTTTCCTCTTGTCCCTGGTTTCCTAGTTGGTGGGCAGCTGAGGACAGGAGCCATGTTCGCTCAGATCCATCATCCAGTACAGCACAGGTGTCTAACACTCTCCTATGGTTATGTAGATGGACTCGTACTATCTTCAGCATCACCTTAGTGTGTCCGCTCTTCGCAGGATCTATGTAATGAATATGGAGCTTGGTTAACAGCTGTCCCTGTAGGCCCCTCCTCTCTCTGATTGACTTAATGTAGAACGTCAAGATGTGTTGATTTGCACTGGCTGCATTTCTTCTTCAACGTACAGTCAGAGGCCTTATGGGGACGGGTGCATCTCCAACATCGCCTGTTCGCCTTGATCCATTCAACCATTTTTCAACAGCCTTCCTGTTTCAGGGCTTTCAGCATTCCCACCAGTGTTTGCACTCTGACTGAGAGATCATCATGTGCTTTATGTGCTTTAATTTAATTTAAAAAATGTGGAGAATGGGACGTCTGTTCAATTTTGAATAATTTAGTCTATTTTTATTATGTATTTTTATGTCACCAGGACAGTGTAATAAAGCCTGTGTGTGTCTGACTGCTCTCTGCAGATGTTCAGCAGCTGTTGGTGCATAAAGACCAGGTTCCACCTGAGCAGCAGGATCCAGCACAGCTGTCTCACATTAAAGAGGAGCAGGAGGAGCTGAGGAGCAGCCAGGAGGAGGTGGACAACAACCAGTTCGTCATCACTGCTGTGTATGTGAAGACTGAGGAAGAGGAGGATAAGCAGGTGATTTCAACATCTTTATTATTCCACTGCAAAACAATCATCTCAGAGTTCTTCGCCTCCATATGTAAAAACTCAACAGATTATTTTTCGTGTTTTTCACTGATGCCCGTCTCTTGTCATTCCTCCACTGTGGGACAGATAGAGGTTTAACTTCTCTTATCTTCTCCTAGAAACTTCAGTCTGTATATCTTCAGGCTGTAGAGAGCAGAGCTGCAGAGGAAGGAGCTCCATGTGGAGTGGAACCTCTGGAGTGTAACAGCACACAAGCATCCAGCAGCTCAGACCTCCAGGAACATGAGGAGAAACCTGGCCCGAGCTGCTCTGTTTGCAAGAAGAGGTTTAAAAGGAAGACTGATTTGCGTACTCATATGAAGATCCACACAAGGGAGAAACCGTTTGACTGCTCAGAGTGTGGAAAACGTTTTTCAAGGCAGAAATATGTAAAAGTACACATGAGGATCCATACAGGAGACAAACCGTTCAGCTGCTCAGAGTGTGGAAGACGATTTTCATGGCAGGAACATCTAAAAACGCACATGAAGATCCACACAGGGGAAAAACCGTTTGACTGCTCAGAATGTGGGAAAAGGTTTTCACTGCAAGCAACCCTAAGAACACACATGAGGATCCACACAGGGGAAAAACCCTTCAGTTGCTCCGAGTGTGGGAAACGATTTTCACAGCAGGAACATCTAAAAACGCACACAAGGATTCACACAGGGGAAAAACCGTTTGGCTGCTCAGAGTGTGGGAAAAGGTTTTCACTGCATACAAACCAGATAAAACACATGAGGATCCACACAGGGGAAAAACCATTCGTCTGCTCGGAGTGTGGAAAAGGCTTTTCACGACAAGACACCCTGAAAGTACACAAGAGGATCCACACAGGAGAGAAACCCTTCCACTGCTCAGAGTGTGGAAAGCGATTTTCACAGCAGGAACATCTAAAAACGCACATGAAGATCCACACAGGGAAAAAAAAAAAAAAAAAGTTGGTTGTTCAGCCCAGTTCTCCAGATCACAATAACTGAGGACTGGATTTGATTGCAAACCAAATTAATAATTATTAATGATTGTTGATTCAGTGTTTAATTGGTGATTATTGATGTTCCGTTTACCACCAGCAACACAAAACATATATGAAAACATAAAAACATTTTGCGTAATAAGAAAAAAGGCAGTTGCTGAAATACCGCCATCTTCAACACTGTGATGTGGTTGCACCAACAAATAATGGTCAACAACACATGACACGTGTTCTCAGAACCACCATGGTGACCAACCAGGAGGACCACCAGAAGATTCTTGATATGACCTGGAAGAACCTGCAGTTGGTGGGACCAAAGATTCCCTGGCGTTCCACGTTCTTATTTTCTGTTTCTGTGCTTTTGATGATTCTATTGCTGTAATATCAGACTTGTCAAGAACTTTTTCTTTTTTTTAAAAAAAAAGGTCTCAGACCAGGTCTTTAAGATCAATAGCCGACTGTTCACAGTGTTTTGTATATGAAATGTAATGTCTTGTCATGTTTTATATAAGTTGCAAAATATAGACTTTCCTCAAATTGTGTCTGTCCAATCTTCCTGCTGCACGTCAGTTTTTTTAAAAATAGTTTTCTTCATCAAACATTTCACAGACAACAAATCAACACACACCAAACATATCTATGTATGTACAGTAGTAAACAAACTAAACATATCTGTTGCCAGAGCTAGGAGTCTCTGGCCTGGCAGCATGAGCCACTCAGATGGCCCACTTACACTGTATGATACGGAAGGGTACAGTGTTTTCAAAGCTGAAGTTGATGTAGTCTGTGATGCAGTCTATCATAGCACTGATACCCTCTCCATGTGGGTCACAGAGCTCTGACCATGTCGTGGTGTTGAAACAGTCATGATGGTCACAGATATCAACGTGTCACAGGCTGTGTCCACATTTGCAGAGGTTGGCTCATACACCGCAATAACAATGACATGCATGAACTCTGCGCCTGATAGAATGGCCTCATATTGTCTGCTCAAGGCCCGTGCAAGCTTCTGCGGCTTTGGCCATGAGCCCTGCAAAGTGGCTGAGGGCGCAATCGCGGGGCTGCTTCGCAGCCTGTTTTGTGCAGCCCAAAATTTGTGGCCTTGCAGCTTTGGTTGTTTCGGTCGTGCATGCGCCCTGTTGAATTTGCCACACCAGTAGGTGTAGAAAAGCCCCCAAAGTTGTTGGGTTATGTTTGTTATGTTTCATGTTATATACATTATTAGAGTTATAGTTATAGGATTACATTTTTGTTGTAGGTTAGGAACAGCACATCACAGGTACTAGTCAGTCATGCTGGCACAATACTCTTTAGCTGTCAAAACTGGTGAGAGTATTTCATAATTTTTTGACGGGGTGTGTGTTGGAGAAAACTTTTTTTTTTGTTTTATTTCTTTGTTTTTTGCCTCCCCTAGCGGATCTCAATGTTATTGCAAGTGAAATGACTTCAGCGTTGGATTCATTTTTCTTCCAGAAGCATAGACTACAAATAAGAGGTGGACGTAATTTTCCCACACCAAAATTAACCTGTATGAAGTTATATCCTATCTGAAGTCATATCGTTCCTCTCCACCCCCGCCCTCTCATCCAAATATGCTTTCTGCTGGCTTCAGAGTCAAAATGGCAGCGCCGTGAGAGTGAAACTCCTGGCTCCAGAAACCATAGATATATATAGAAGGCCTTAAATAAGGCCAGAAACGGCCCTTCACAAAGCAGTGGGTGACGTCACAGAGGGTTGGGGCTTGACCGGAAGACCAAATCCAACTTTATATGGTAAACGCGAGAATGGTCGGTACCCGATCGGTGCTCTTTGTCCGCGCATGTGCAGTCTGTGTATTCTAGTCCGACTGTTCACGACAATGCCCAGTTCGTCCCTTGCGGTTTGTTTACATTCTATTACCTCAGGGTGGTGCGAAAGAGACTGACAGCAGTGCCTTTCAGCTAGGGAGCCATCTTACTGACGAAACTTTATAACATCTCTTTGTAGTTTTAGTGTTTTATTCATGATATAATTACTTTTGAATTTTATAAAGCACTGCGGGAATATATTTCCACAGGAAAAGGATCTACTGTGGTGTCTGTGAAGAAGCTGAGATGAGTGAGAGACAGTTTTATAGTAAATAAATCATTTAAAAAGCTAGCAACTGCCGTAACTCAACAGGTACGAATCGGGCGAGCAAACCGTCCTTCTTCCTCATACGTCATGTCCTTTTTCCTGAAACGCGATCGAACGTCATTGTGCGCAAGTGCAGTATATACAGAGCACCGATCGGGTACTTCCGGACAGATCGGGTACCGACAAGTCACTTCCGCGCATGCGGGGTTTTCACGGATGTCAAGTCGTCCACGTGTTTGTTGTGAATGCTGACGGGACCAGAGCACGGAGCTCAGAGACACGGAGAGAGAGAAAGACAAAAGAGAGAGAGAGAGCTGTGTGTGTGTGTGTGTCTCAGCGTCATGTCCCGGCTGGAGGCTCTGAGAGCTGCGGTGCAGCAGCGTCTGGCTGCAGCTGCTGAAGACATCTTGCAGCTGTTTGAAGGAACCATGGTGGAGTACGAGGAGCAGCTCTGCAGACAACAGAAGCTCCTGAACGCTGTCTACAGACCGGAGGTGCGGCTACTCAGAGCAGGTGAGGTCATTTCAGGAAACAGTTGATAGTTAGATTTACTGTGAGATCATGTTTAGACCAGAGGTCTCCAAGCTATTCCACAAAGGTTTGTGTGGCTGCAGGTTTGTGTTCCAACCAAGCAGCAACACTGCAGACTGGACTCTTTATCTTCGCTGATCTCAATCTTCAGACAGTCGATGGGTCAAACTGTGCTCGTGGTTGTTTGGAACAAAAGTCTGCAGCCACACAGCCCTTTGTGGAATACATGGATGTATTAGAAGAAGTGGATACCAGGACTAAACATGGCGGCTCATCCATTCCTATGGACGCTGCTCGCCCCACTCCTATCAGGCAGCACGGCCATTATGAACCAATATCACATTCTCAGACATAGAAAGTCCATGAATTAAAAATATACAATGCAAAGATTAGTAATTAACTATGTTTACAGCTGAGGTTGTCCTGTAAACATTTTTACAGTCGTCTTTTACTATTGTTGTCTATGGGGAACATGCATTTTGAAAGTGAAGATTGGGAACTCCAATGAAAAAACAAATGTATTTGTTCAATTTTGAATAATGTAGTGTATTTTTATTATGTATTTTTACGACACCAGGTCAGTGTAATAAAGCCTGTGTGTGTCTGACTGCTCTCTGCAGATGTTCAGCAGCTGTTGATGCATAAAGACCAGGTTCCACCTGAGCAGCAGGATCCAACACAGCTGCCTCACATTAAAGAGGAGCAGGAGGAGCTGAGGAGCAGCCAGGAGGAGGTGGACACCACCCAGGTCACCTTCACTGCTGTGTTTGTGAGGACTGAGGAAGAGGAGGATGAAGAGGTGATTTCAACATCTTTCATTATTCCACTCAACACAGTCACCTCAGAATCCCTCATCTATAAAGTGTATTCGTGTGACTTTATTTCTCTACAGTTTTTAGTTCATATGTAAAAACTCAACAAATGATTTATCATGTTTTTCTCTGATGCTCTTCTGTTTTTATTCCTCCACTGTGGGACAGATGAAGGTTTAATCTCTCTCATCTTATTATAGACACCTCAGTCTGTACAGCTTCTTCAGGCTGTAGAGAGCAGAGCTGCAGAGGAAGGAGCTCCATGTGGAGTGGAACCTCTGGAGTGTAACAGCACACAAACATCCAGCAGCTCAGACCTCCAGGAGCATGAGGAGAAACATGATGAGAAACGTATCTTCAGATGCTCTGTTTGCAAGAAGAGGTTTAAAAAAAAGGGTCATTTGCAGATTCACATGAGGATCCACACAGGAGAAAAACCGTTCCAGTGTTCAGAGTGTGGAAGACAATTTTTACAGCAGGGACACCTAAAAACCCACATGATGAGCCACACAGGAGAAAAACCGTTCAACTGCTCAGTGTGTGGAAGACGATTTTCACTGCTAGCAAACCAAACAAAGCACATGAGGATCCACACAGGGGAGAAACCATTTGACTGTTCAGAGTGTGGAAAAAAGTTTTTACATCAACAATACCTAAAAACTCACATGAGGATCCACACAGGGGAGAAACCATTCAGCTGCTCAGAGTGTGGGAAAAGGTTTTCACGACAAGGTACCCTAACAAACCACATGAAGATCCACTCACGAGGATCCATGAGGAGTGTGGAAAACACATTAGGTATCAGAATGTCCTGACAGACCACATGAAGAGCCACACATGGAGAAGCCATTGGAAAAAGCTTGTCACGACAAGAATACCTAAAAATACACGAGGATCCACACAGGAGAAAAACCATTCCACTGCTCACAGTGTGGAAGATGATTTTCACAGCAGGAACATCTAAAAACGCACATGAAGAACCTGCAGTTGGTGGGACAAAAGATTCCCTGTCGTTCCACATTCTTATTTTCTGTTTCTGTGCTTTTGATGATTATGTTGCTGTAATATCAGACATGTCAAGAACTTTTTCTTTTTAAAAAAAAAAAAAAAAAGCGTAGACTACAAATAAAAGGTGGACATAGTTTTCCCATACCAAAAATTAACCTGTATGAAGTTATATCCTATCTGAAGTCATATCGTTCCTCTCCACCCCCGCCCTCTCATCCAAATACGCTTTCTGCTGGCTTCAGAGTCAAAATGGCAGCGCCGTGAGAGTGAAACTCCTGGCTCCAGAAACCATAGATATGTATAGAAGGCCTTAAATAAGGCCTTCCATACATATCTGTGCCAGAAACGGCCCTTCACAAAGCAGTGGGTGACGTCACAGAGGGTTGGGGCTCGACCGGAAGAGGACATCCAACTCTATGTGGTCAACACGAGAATGGGTGAAGTCACTTCCGCGCATGCGGGGTACTGCTAATTTTTCCGGTTTTCACGGATGTCTAGTCGACCACGTTTTAGCTGTGAATGCAAACGGGACCAGAGCACGGAGCTCAGAGACACGGAGAGAGGTGTGTGTGTGTGTGTGTGTGTGTGTGTGCGTGTGTGTGTGTGTGTGCGTGTGTGTGTGTCAGCGTCATGTCCCGGCTGGAGGCTCTGAGAGCTGCGGTGCAGCAGCGTCTGGCTGCAGCTGCTGAAGACATCTTGCAGCTGTTAAAAAACCACATGAGGATCCATACAGGAGAAAAACCTTTCAGCTGCTCAGAGTGTGAAAAAAGGTTTGCACAGCAAGCAAACTTAAGAAAACACATGATGATCCACACAGGAGAAAAACCCTTCAGCTGCTCAGAGTGTGGAAAAAGCTTTTCACGACAAGAATACCTAAAATCACACGTGAGGATACACACAGGCAAATCAAGGAGACAATGAGGAAGGGGAGAGTGATATTTGGGAGGCAAGTGGAGTCTCGAGAGTGGTGGGAAACTGAGGCGATCACAGCAGGGACGAGGTACAGGAAGTGTGAGCACAAGTCAGATCATGAAGGGGAAAAAATATGCGAGTAAAACAGAAGGAAGTCACTCAGATGAAGTGGCTAGAGTAGTGCGGAGAAAGGTTATGGAGGAAGAGTTTCAAATTATCCTGAGGTTCAGGAAAGAGGATGAACACATTAAGTTGAGTCCAATAACACTGTCAAAAGAACTGAAAAGGAAGATGGGAGAAGTAAAAATGGATGGAAATTTGCTGATAACATGTAAAACGGAAGAACAGAGAAATTAAGCCAAGGAAGTGGAAAGTTTATGTAAAACGGTGGTGTGTGAAAGAAGGGTGCCGGGTGAAGGCATGGGGTTGAGAGGAGTTATAACGGGGACACCTGTGGAGGAAGATCTAGAGAAATAAAAAGAGTATAAGTGGAGGGGAAGTTAATTCAATCAGAAGATTGAACAGAACGGTGAATGGGGAAAAAATGGAAAGTCTCTCAGTTCTCTTGGATTTTTGAGGATCCGTGCTTCTTGGAAGAGCTAAGATTGGATGTATGAGTTTTCCTGTTAGACCTTATGTTCCTCCTCTGCTTAGAGGCTACAAATGCCAAAAGTATGGCCACATTGCAGCAGTCTGCAAAGGGAAACAGAGGTGTCCCAAACGTGGAGAACACCATAGATTTGAGTGTGAAAATGGTGTGCAGGAAAAATGTTGCAACTGTGGAGGGCAACATGGGTTAACATATGCAGGATGGGAAGTAACACAGTAGGAAGTAGAAGTGACTCAAATACAGGAAGTCAACAAGACAAGCTATGCAGAGGCAGTGAAGAGAGTGAATGGTAAAAGAGGAGAAGAGGAAACAATTAAGGCGAGAGAGAAATCAGGTAATGTAAATTGAGAATCTGGTTTTGTTTGTGGCATACATGATAAACTGTACTGATCAAGCCAAGCACAAAACTGAGAAAATGCATACACATTGTGAAAGGGGCTGAAAAATATCTGGGAATGAAGGAAATATCTCGGGGTGAGATCAATAGAAGACTGCAGGCTGAGAAGAAACCAGGGGGAGGAAATGAATAGACAGACTGATTATCTTACAGTGGAGCGCTAGTAGCCTAATAGCCAATGGACAGGAACTAAAGGGGTTTATTAGAGTTTGCAAGAAAGCACCAGATATTTTATGTATTCAGGAAACATGGCTGAAACCAGTTTTAGATTTTTCAATTAATGGGTATAATAGTGTTCGTAGAGATAGAGTAGAGGGTAATGGTGGAGGGTGTATGATAATGGTGAAACAAGGAATACAATATAGGGTGTTGGAAAAGGAGTAGATGTGGAAGTTATAATAACTGAAATTTGGGCAAAAGAGGAAACATAAAAATAATTAATTTCTATAATCCAATGTAATGGGCTGCCAATTAATTTATTGTAAGAACTTGATGGGTATCCTAGAGGGAAGAGTAATATGATGTGGTGATTTAGGGCAAGGAGTTTCAGGGGACAGAGGAGGAGGGACAAGTGACCTGGAACGAGAGGAGGGTTAGAACTTCAAAATAAAACAGGAAATGACACTAGACAGAAAACCCAAAAAACATATGATATGTAATTCTTGATTATTGTGCTATTAAATATGGTTGAGGACTAAAATCTTATCTTAGTAAACTAGATCAAATACAGTACCAGTGTTTAAGATGATGTACAGGAGCTTTTCAAACTACTCCAGTAGCAGCTTTACATGTAGAGATGGGAGAGAACCACTGGAAATGAGGAGAGAACTACTAGTGCTTAATTATTGGGTAGATCTAAAGGGACATGGTAAAGATCACCCAGCAGAGTTACTTTAAATCCCCGTTGGGAGAAGGAGAGAAGAAGAACGGGGAGTTTTGGTTGGACAGTAACGGACAAAGCAATAGAACATCAAATACATTTACTACAAATTGGCGCCGCAGCATTGCCTTTGCCAGCAAAACAGCCATGTCTGTTCCCTGAGGCTGAAGTGGATTTGTCATTATTAGATAAAAAGTAGATGTAATGTCACAGATGGTGCAAACATGCATTGATAAATATTATTGTTACATTCAGGTTTACACAGATGCATCAAAGAGTTTGGACAGTAAGACAGGTGTAGGGTTTCTTTGTGCCAGACTTTGAAGTCATTGTGGGGAGGAGGATCGAGGGAAAGGTGTCAGTGTCCACAGGGAAGATGGTGGCGCTAGCAATGTTAGCACTACAGTGGGTGGAAGAGACAAGACCATTGAGGGCTGTTATATGTTCAGATTCAGGTTTGGCACTTACAAGTTTAGAGTAAGTAAGTTACTCTGGAGACCGACCAGATATTTTATGAGAAATACACTTTACAGGATTCAGATGATGGGTATCAGTTATTTTTATATGGGTACCAACACACGTTGGGGTAATAGGTAATGAAAGGGCAGACAAAATAGCAAAGAGAGCGACAAAAAAGGATAATATTGAAATAAATATTAGAATTGGCTGGAAAGAGGTCAAAAGCATGATAAGGGAAAAGATAAAGGAGAAGTGGCAGAAGCAGTGGGATAAAGACAGGAAGGGGAGGTGGTGTGTATAATCCAGAAGAGAGTAGGGGAGATGAGGAATGCAGGAAGAACTAGGAGGGAGATTAGTTTAAGGAGAAGCAATGGGATAAATTAGTAGATTATAGAATTTTGGGATGATTTTTATTTTATTTATTCATATTTTTGTTTAGTTAATGAGTTGAGAATTAGTTTTGAGCAGGATTGGAAACTTTCTGATCCATACTCCAAACCAGTGGGTGGCGGTAATGCGCCATATTGTTGTTTGCCAACCGCCATAAAACCAAACAAAGCAGAAGAAGAAGCAGCTGTGAATGCTAACAGGACCAGAGCACGAAGCTCAGAGATACAGAGAGAAAAAAGACAAAAGAGAGAGAGAAAGAGAGAGAGCTGTGTGTGTGTGTGTGTGTGTGTGTGTGTGTGTGTGTGTGTGTGTGTGTATCAGCGTCATGTCCCGGCTGGAGGCTCTGAGAGCTGCGGTGCAGCAGCGTCTGGCTGCAGCTGCTGAAGACATCTTGCAGCTGTTTGAAGGAACCATGGTGGAGTACGAAGAGCAGCTCTGCAGACAACAGACGCTCCTGGACATCGTTTTGAAACCGGAAGTGCGGTTATACAGAGCAGGTGAGATCACAAACAAACAGTTGAGAGTTAGATTTACTGTCAGATGATGGTTTAGACCAGAGGTCTCCAAGCTATTCCACAAAGGTTCGTGTGACTGCAGGTCTGTGTTCCAACCAAGCAGCAACACTGCAGACTGGACTCTAGTTACTCGCTGACAGTTGATTGATCAAACTGTGCTCGTGGTTGTTTGGAGCAACAACCTGCAGCCACGCGGCCCTTTGTGGAATACATGGATGTATTAGAAAAAGTGGATACCGGACTAAACATGGCGGCCCATCCATCCCTCCGGACGCTGCTCGCCTCACTCCTATCAGGCAGAATTAGTGTGTGAAGTGCTGTGACGTCATGCAGAATAGTGTACATTTTCAGTGGTTTTCCTGTCCTTTCCTGTCCTTGAATTAAAAGTATACAACACAAAAGTTAATTAGAGGGCGTAACCATATCCCTAACCTCTCTCTCTTACTATCGCCGTCTATAGAGATTTCTGTTGCCATACCACGGTTGGCCACTGGGTAAAGTCGGATCGCCGGCAGACGGGTGGCGCTCTATCTTGGTCTTATCCACTGTATTCCGTCCGCCCATTCCAACTGTGTATATTATGTGTAAGAACTTCCGGCCAGCTAGTTCCGGTTATCTTTTCTAGATGACGACCGATGCCGTTTTAGGTAGTGATTTTAAAGTGTTACAACACCTTAGACTGGATAACAGTGTGGATTGACGGCATGAGGAGATGGCCTCTTGTGATGTATGGGGATATTCATAAATTATATTCATATTCATACAGGGATATTCATTCATAAACAGGCTGGCTCCGCCCCTCCTAATGAACCTGCCTGATCTCCTCACAAGCTACCAGGGCGGACATCGCAGCGGAGCGTCGTAGCCGAGTCATTTCTCAGGATAGGGGTGTTGGGTTGTTTGTTTCCCATCCACAACATGAAAGGAGCAGACAGAGGGCTTTCAGGAGGGCTTTTTAAGTTAAGCACCCTCAGCCAATGATGCCGGTCTCCTTCAATGAGGTGAGGCGGATAAAGATTAAAGGTCTGCCTACAGCATTACCTCCTAGAGCTGTAAAACTCGGATCCTTTTAAGGATTCGGATCCCTCTGAGTCACTCACTGAACTGATCCGGATCTGCGAGTCACTTGAGTCAGTATTACTAAATAGAAAGTAACGTGCCTTGTGATCGGAATGAATCACTTTTAAATAAAACTAAGGTTAAAAACAAGAGACATGTTTATTTAAACACACCAAAAATAATACAAAACTTAAACAGGCATAACAGCAAAATCGCAAAATGCAACCGAGAATAAGAATAAATAAGTAAACAAACTATTACTAATTATTAATGTTCCCGGATCAGCACCAAATGTAATTATCAGTGCATTGCCCTAACACTACATTGTCTGAAAATTGCTTCCAAATCATGCAGTAGGCTACTTTCCCTGCATTTCGAGCACAGACAAAAACATTAACATCACATGATGTCTTCCGTGGATAAAATACAATCTTTTGTGGATAGGCACATAAAAAACGAATTTATTGAACTCATGTGCGTGCATGCGCAACGCCTGGTGTGACTCTGAATCCCCTCTCCTTACAGATCCGGGTGTGTTTAACCGGTGGATCCACTCATTATTGTCGGTTACGGTTAAGGACTCAGGATTCGCCGGATCCGCACGGATCCGGGTTAGTGTCGGTTAGCGGATCAGGACTCAGGATTCGCCGGATCCGCACGGATCCGGGTTAGTGTCGGTTAGCGGATCAGGACTCAGGATTCGCCGGATCCGCACGGATCCGGGTTAGTGTCGGTTAGCGGATCAGGACTCAGGATTCGCCGGATCCGCACGGATCCGGGTTAGTGTCGGTTAGCGGATCAGGACTCAGGATTCGCCGGATCCGCACGGATCCGGGTTAGTGTCGGTTAGCGGATCAGGACTCAGGATTCGCCGGATCCGCACGGATCCGGGTTAGTGTCGGTTAGCGGATCAGGACTCAGGATTCGCCGGATCCGCACGGATCCGGGTTAGTGTCGGTTAGCGGTTTAGGACTCAGGTCTCGCCGGATCCGTATTAATGCACCGGGATCTGTTACAGACCCGGGTGTGTTTAACCAGTGGATCCACTCATTACTGTCAGTTAGGACCCGGCGGATCCGGTTCAATGGAGACCTCGGATTCATGATTCATGAGTCATTTAAAGGATCCGGGTGATTAACCCGGATGAGTCCTGAACCGCCCAGCACTATTACCTCCTCATCCTCCTGTGATTAAAACATTCCTGTTGAAGAGATAATCGCCTCTTCTTCCAAATATTAGGGCAGCTACAGAGTGCACAACTAATACTCGTCATTTTAAAGCACTTTTTATGTCACTCGATATCAATCATCGTCAATGAGCCTGCGCCACCACCGGAAGGTCTAACACAGAAGAAACAAGATGCTCCGCCCATGTCACCATGGAGGACGGGGTCTATAATACGTCTGTGGAGGAACAGTATGATGAGCCAGCTGCCCAATTTTAGGGCCGCAGTAGTGTTCAGAATATGTTTGTCAACAACCATTTTTCCATGACAGCACCAATGATGTAAAAATAAAAACACAGACTAACGCTGTTGTGATGTGCTTTGCTGTTGATGAACAAAAACTAGACAAAATGTTATGCAAGAAATAAAAAATAAACAAAAACTCTGCTGCCCTGAAGGGCTCAGGACAGTGGCTCCGGATTTATTGTCGGGGTTGGGGGGCACGCCGGGCGGTGCAGAGGGAGGGTTGTAGGTCAGAGCCGATTGTTATGGAGTCGAGGTGGGCTGTCTGTGTGTGTTGCTGTGGGAACGGAACCGAAACTGAAACTGAGACTTAACTTGACTTTCCGGCCCCGGACTATAATGGTAGGGAAAACACTGCAGATATTTGCTGAGGGTCCCAGATTGGGGCTCTGCTCACCCCCATTACGGTGCCACTGAGGCACAGACACAGCTCGCCACTCACACAACCAACCGGAGCACAACCAGCCATGTGGGACAGGGCCTTAAAGAGGGGGAGCCACTGACATTTCAAGACGCAGTTTCTTTGCTTGATGTTGAGAGGATCCGAGTGAGACAGTGTCATGAGGTTGTGGTTTGGATGTCACCAGGACAGTGTAATAAAGCCTGTGTGTGTCTGACTGCTCTCTGCAGATGTTCAGCAGCTGTTGGTGCATAAAGACCAGGTTCCACCTGAGCAGCAGGTTCCAGCAGAGCTGCCTCACATTAAAGAGGAGCAGGAGGAGGTGGACACCACCCAGTTCACCCTCACTGCTGTATCTGTGAAGGCTGAGGAAGAGGAGGGTGAACAGGTGATTTCAACATCCTCTATTATTCAAATTTCTGTTATTCAAATGCAAAACAGTCACCTCAGAATCCTTCATCTCCAAATGTTGTCTTTTGACTTTATTTCTCTACAGTTTTAGTGCATATGTAAATATGCAACAAATTATTTCTTATGTTTTTCACTGATTGTCTTCACTCCTCCACTGTGGGACAGATAAAGGTTTAACTTCTCTCATCTTATTCTAGAAACATCAGTCTGTACAGCTTCTTCAGGCTGTAGAGAGCAGAGCTGCAGAGGAAGGAGCTCCATGTGGAGTGGAACCTCTGGAGAGCACACAAGCATCCAGCAGCTCAGACCTCCAGGAACATGAGGAGGAACGTCAGGGTGTACATGTGGAGGAACATGGGCGGGAACACCCACTGGAACATGAGGAAAAACATGGCTTATGGTGCTCTGTTTGCAAGAAGAGGTTTAAAAGGAAGGTTAATTTGCGGATTCACATGATGATCCACACAGGAGAAAAACCGTTTGACTGCTCAGAGTGTGGAAAAAGGTTTTCACAGCAAGCAAACCTGAATAAACACAAGAAGATCCACACAGGACAAAAACCCTTCAGCTGCTCACAGTGTGGAAAACACTTTAGGTATCAGAATGTCTTGACACACCACATGAGGATCCACACTGGGGAAAAACCCTTCAGCTGTTCGGAGTGTGGGAAAAGGTTTGCACAACAAGGTTCCCTAAAAATACACACGAGGATCCACACAGGAGAAAAACCTTTCACCTGCTCAGAGTGTGGATATCACTTTAGGTATCAGAATATCCTGAAACACCACATGAAGGTCCACACAGGGGAAAAACCCTTCAGCTGCTTGGAGTGTGGAAAAAGGTTTTCACAGCAAACGCATCTAAAAACGCACATGAGTATCCACAGAGGGGAAAAACCCTTTGACTGCTCAGAGTGTGGAAAAAGCTTTTCACGACAAGAATACCTAAAAAAACACAGGAGGATCCACACGGGGGAAAAACCGTTTGACTGCCCAGAGTGTGGTAAACGTTTTTCTCAGCAGGGACATCTCAAAAATCACATGATGATCCACACAGGGGAAAAACCATTCCCCTGCTCAGAGTGTGGAAAACACTTTAGGTATCAGACTGTCCTGACAGAACACATGAGGATCCACACAGGGGAAAAACCCTTCAGCTGCTCCATCTGTGGCGCTCAGTTTAGACAGAGTTCAAAATACTGTGCACATATACGAGATCACAAAGGAGAAAAAAGGACGGGTAATTTCACACGCTCCTGCTGATAAAGGCTCACAGAGTACAGAACCCTGAATTAACACCACAAAAGTGTTCACCTCATATCTATGTGGTTGAAATATTCATAGATGCTTCCTAGGATCTCCTCTTTTGTTTGTATTCATCAAAAGTTCCTGCTCTCTGGAAACCAGTTGTAAAACCTTTTTCAATTCCTGACTGTCTCTCTTACTGTAACCAAATGTTCTTCCATGTGTTAAACCCAGAGATCAGAGAAACAAAGGGCTCTCTGGGGGTAAAAGATGCTGAGACCGCATGCTCAGAGAGACACACCTCATCTGCATGCTTTGCTGTCAGACGGTGTTGTTTCCTTCTCTGCAGAGAATAAACACTAAGGCCTTGTTCCAGACTTGTATTTTTGTCTCTCCACAGATAGATCAAGACTTTTTCCACAAGGTCTCAAAGACAGAACCTTCTCAGTGAGACTACCTGTTCCTCGTCTCCTGCTTCCATGCTTCTATTGTCCATACTCCGTTGTCCCTCCTGAATTTGTTCACAGTGGATGATGTATTTTAATCATGTTTTTATCATCTTGATATATTTGCTATTACATTTGGTCAATTGATGCCAAACCCCAAGCCCCAACCTTCCATGACATCACCCACTGGGGGCGTGGCACGCCGCACATGCAAGCCACGAACTGCAGGGTCACCGAAGCTTGCACGGGGCTTTATAGTCCAACATGTCTGCCAAACAGCTGCTTCACTGAACAGTGTCCTCCTGCATGCTCTTTCTCATGACATCACATATGACCACATATGTACGGTGGCCCTGAAGGTCAAAACAAAACAATAATTCAGAAAACACAACATTTCACAAAACAAAATTTCACAAAAAACATTTGAGAAAACGCAACATTTCAGATTACAGGAGGGGTAGGGACAACACTTCTGACAGATAGACTGGTGTTATTGGTTGGTTTGCTTGTTTTGTTTTGTGAAATGTAGTGTTTTCTGAATTGTTTTGTTTTGACCTTAAGGGCCACCGTACATATGTGCACTACTGACCCTTAACCTGTTTCACTGGGCAGAGGATTTGATTAGTTGCCTATAAATATTGTAATGGTGTAAAATTCATAACTTAGAAGCATGTTATCAATAGCCTTTATTGATACTCCTTATGTTTATAAATGTAAGGAGAATAGAGTAAAGATTGTTGTGGAAAATGTAAGGAGTAGAAGTCAACATTAGGTCGAAAAAGAATTGCTCCAGTAAAGTATATATAACCAAAGATTTTTCTTAAGTAAGGTAACAAAGTATTTCTACTTTGTTACTTGACACCTCTGCAGATTGTCCTTCGGGCCGCGTAGAGTTGCGGCTTTGTTCATATTGCCGCAAAATAAAAAGATTTTGTTTTGAAGGTTCGACGTCACTTCCGCGCATGCGGGGTACTGTTCACGTTTCCGGGCGTCACGGATATCCATCTGCAGACCACGCTTTAGCTGTGAATGGAAACGGGACCAAAGCACGGAGCTCAGAGACAATGAACGGAGACAAAGTCAAAAGAGATCAGCGAGATCTCTTTTGACTCTGAGAAAAAGAGATAACCTCTTTGTGTGTGTGTGTGTGTGTGTGTGTGTGTGTGTGTGTGTGTGTGTGTGTGTGTGTGTGTGTGTGTGTGTGTGTGTGTGTGTGTGTGTGTGTGTGTGTGTGTGTGTGTGTGTGTGTGTGTGTGTGTGTACCAGCGTCATGTCCCGGCTGGAGGCTGTGAGAGCTGCGGTACAGCAGCGTCTGGCTGCAGCTGCTGAAGACATCTTGCAGCTGTTTGAAGGAACCATGGTGGAGTACGAGGAGCAGCTCTGCAGACAACAGAAGCTCCTGGACATCGCTTTGAAACCGGAAGTGCGGTTACACAGAGCAGGTGAGATCACAAACAAAACAGTTGAGAGTTAGATTTACTGTGAGATCGTGTTTAGACCAGAGGTCTCCAAGCTATTCCACAAAGGTTCGTGTGGCTGCAGGTTTGTGTTCCAACCAAGCAGCAACTCAGCAGACTGGACCCTTTTTACTCGCTGATCTCAATCTTCAGACAGTTTATCAGTCAAACTGTGCTCGTGATTGTTTGGAACAACAACTTGCAGCCACACGGCCCTTTGTGGAATACATGGGAGTATTATCAGAAGTGGATACCGGACTAAACATGGCGGCCCATTCATTCCTATAGATGCCGCACGCCTCACTCCCATCAGGCAGCATTATGAACCAATCCGCGTTCGAGAGAAAGGGCTGCGAGGCCACACGCATGCGCTTTGATGGTGCGCGTGAACTGCTGTGACGTCATTCAGAGTAATGAAACTTTTCTGTGGCTTTTCTGTGCTTCATTTTTTTGAGACTGTGTTTTTGTGTACTGTGACGCCACTCATTGGAAGACCTGTTTATGAAGCCAGGAGTTTGACTCATGTTTGACTCTCAACTAAGAAGAGTTAAGGACACTATTCTTTTTCTTTATTCTTTCATCTCAACTACAAACTGCTGCTCACCTCAAGCATGGCAAAGATGTCGTGACAGAACTGATGTCAGCGAACATTGGTTCTCTTATGTTAATGCCAAACAGTTCACTTCAAACACAATTACATCCATATGAAACGACAAAAAATATACCCCCCTGTTCAAAACATAAACTAATCATATCTTTAAAAACAAATAAACACGTAACTAATTAAAATTGACTTAAACTGCACAATTGTACAATTTTATTGGAAAGAAACTTTTCTCTATGACTGTAATATATGTAGATATGATAACTAACCATTTTTACATTTATGTGATAACTACCATTCATACATTTTCTTAACAGAAACATAACATAAGCACTGATGTCAAGCTGAGCACTGGAGTAAACTTTCATATTGGGAAAGGAGAAGCCACGAGCAGTGTTACCAATCTGCCTGCAAGTTATTAAACTTGTTTGTTTTCTCTGACGTCACAGTGATGGTTGCTGGGGTGTCTGACTGGACAATGACCATTTGGTGGCAAGCAGAGATGGAAGTACTAGAGCGATGACCATTCTTAGATGAATAAAAACAAAAACAAAAGCCCAACTAAAATAAACTTCATCTGGTCCAGGGGGGGCACAGCTGACTCTGTGGTCGGACACGGCTCCCCAAGGCCGGGCCTGAACTGACTACAGTGAGCTTCCTGTTTAGGTATCTAACATTTCAAGATAAAGTTTCTGTGTTTGTTGTTGAGAGGATCAGAGTGAGACAGTGTCATGAGGTTGTGGTTTGGATGTCACCAGGTCGGTGTCATAAAGCCTGTGTGTGTTTGACTGCTCTCTGCAGATGTTCAGCAGCTGTTGATGCATAAAGACCAGGTTCCACCTGAGCAGCAGGATCCAGCAGAGCTGCCTCACATTAAAGAGGAGCAGGAGGAGCTGTGGAGCAGCCAGGAGGAGGTGGACACCACCCAGTTCACCTTCACTGCTGTATCTGTGAAGACTGAGGAAGAGGAGGATGAACAGGTGATTTCAACATCTTCATTATTCCTCCACATAACAGTCACCCCAGAATCCTTCATCTACCAATGTTTTTCTTATGTGTCTCTTTACTTTCTCTACAGTTTTGGTGCATTTGTTCAAACTCAACAATTTATTTCTGATGCTTTTCTCTGATCGACTTCTGTTTTCATTCCACCACTGTGGGTCAGATAAAGGTTTAACTTCTCTCATCTTATTCTAGAAACCTCAGTCTGTACAGCTTCTTCAGGCTGTAGAGAGCAGAGCTGCAGAGGAAGGAGCTCCATGTGGAGTGGAACCTCTGGAGTGTAACAGCACACAAGAGGAGGAGCATGAGGAGGAACATGGCTTAAGGTGTTCTGTTTGCAATGAGAAGTTTAAAAGGAGGATTGATTTGCAGATTCACATGAGGACACACACAGGAGAAAAAACATTTCACTGCTCAGAGTGTGGACAAAGGTTTTCAAAGAAAGGTGAACTAAAAAGGCACATGTTCACCCACAAAAGTGAAAAACCACTCAACTGCTCAGAGTGTGGGAAACATTTTGGTCACCCCAAAGCCCTGAGGGAACACATGAGAATCCACACGGGGGAAAAACCCCTCAGCTGCTCTATCTGTGGTGTTAAGTTCAGATACAGTTCAACATTGTCTTATCATAAACGAATTCACACAATAGGAAAACTATTTCACTGCTCAGAGTGTGGGCAAAGGTTTTCACTGCAAGGAGAACTAAATAGGCACATGATGATCCACACAGGAGAAAAACCGTTCAGCTGCTCAGAGTGTGGAAAAAGGTTTTTACACAAAGGAATCCTAAACAAGCACATGATGACCCACACGGGAGAGAAATCGTTAATCTGCTCAGAGTGTGGAAAAAAGCTTTCAAACCAAACATACTTAAAACAGCACATGACGATCCACACGGGGGAAAAACCCTTTGGCTGCCCCATCTGTGGAGCTAAGTTTAGATCCAGGTCATCAATGTCTTACCATAAACGGATTCACACAGGAGCAAAACCATTTCACTGCACAGAGTGTGGAAAAAGGTTTTCACATCAAGGAGAACTTAATAGGCACATGATGATCCACACAGGAGAAAAACCATTCAGCTGCGCAGAGTGTGGAAAAAGGTTTTCAGACAAAGGAAATCTAACCAAGCACATGGTGATTCACACGGGAGAAAAACCGTTCAGCTGCTCAGAGTGTGGGAAAAGGTTTTCACACAAAGGAAACTTACAAAAGCACACGATGATCCACACGGGGGAAAAACCCTTCGACTGCTCCATCTGTGGTGCTAAGTTTAGACAGAGGTCAAAGCTGTCTTCACATGTCCGAGTTCACAAAGGAGGAGAAACATCTGCAGAATGTGTTTCAAACGAGTGTGGATAAAGACTCTATTCTTCATTCTACTGTGTCAGCTGCAGATATTAAACTGTTGGGAATCTCACCGAGATCGATCCTAGAATCCTCAACACCTCTTTTGTTTGTATTTATCAAATGTTCCTGCTCTTTGGAAGAGAGAATAAACACTAAGGCCTTGTTCCAGTCTTGTATTTTTGTCTCTCCACAGATGGATCTAGAATTTTTTAACCACATCTAAAAGACAGAACCTTCTCAGTGAGACTCTGTACCTGTTGCTCATCTCCTGCTTCCATCTTTTTATTGTCTATACTCCGTTGTCCCACCTGAATTTGTTCACGCTTGTATTTTAATCTTGTTTTTATCATCTTGATACATTTGCTATTTCATTTGGTCAATTGGCCATTTTACCCTTTTTTTTTATTTAATCACAATGATTGATTTCTGGATTAGATTGAAAAACCAATAATTTGTTATTGTAGATTATTGATTTTCTGTTGCATTAGTGGTGATTGCTGAATTTCCATTCCAACTAGAATATTGTGTTATGAGAAAAAAAAAGCAGTCAGCCATTGAAATACCAGCATCTTCAACACTGGGTCTTCGATTATTCTACTGCTGTCATATGAAATGTTTTTTTTGTCTCAGACCCTTTAGACCAGTAGTTGACTTGTCTACTAGTCACGGCCCATCGTAGCCCATATAATGTCTTGTCATATTTTGAATAGGCTGTGAAATACAGAGTTTTCTCAAAATATGTGTCCTGTCGTTCTGCCATAGGTCAGATTTTTCCTTCATCAAACCTTTCATACAAATCAACAGACAGCACTGCACAGTCATACACATCGACACACAAAACATATCAATGTATTCAATTAACTAACCCTAGTTCTTGGCAGGGAAACAATGCATTACGCTGAAGAGTCTTTCTTCCACCATTCCTCCACTGTTTTTGATGTTTTTTTTGCTATAGTATCAAACTTGTAAACAAAATAAATTAAATAAATAAATAAATTCAGACCAGGCCATTTAGACCATTAGTCAACCTGTTGTGAGTAGTTGCGGCATATTTTATATTTAATGTGTTTCATGTTTTAAATAGGTTGCGAAATATAGATTTTTCACATTTTTTTCACTAAACCGTGCAATTGAGGTAAACACATTCTATTCGTCCAATTAATGTGACTCGTTCTCGCCCCTGCGAGGGTCCCCTGTCAGCCAAATGAACACTGGATGACATGCTGGCACACGAAAGATTAGCTGCTGGAACTTGTGTGAGTATTTCATGATCAAAAATGCTTTTTGACTGGGTTTGTGCTGGAGAAAGTGTTTTTTTTTTTTTTTTTTTTTAGAGCCTGCCTGTGAAAAGGCTGCCCCACCTTTTCACAGATACGCCAGATCCTCAGACCCTGCCACGTCATTTTGAGGTCTTACGGCTCGGTCTGGCAAGCTGGTGCTAGTGTTAGTACTAACAAAAGCAATTAGCGCTAGCTTTAGCACTAGTGACTCTTGTAACATGGACAAAAGACAACCATCATTATCCATTTATTAATTAAAAATCTTAACGAGCAGTGAGGTACCCACTGTCTCCGCTCCATTATCCGCCACATAGCAACCATAGAGTCTCTTCCCCTACTTCCCCTACTCACCACTAGACATCCTGGTCCGGCAGCATACATCCTCCCACTGGAAGCACGAGCTAGGAGGGGAACCAAGCTTTTATGTTCCACTGTTGTGGACGCAGGAAAAGTGTGCTTGGTGTGTGTGTGTGTGTGTGTACAAATGTTTGAGTATATAATATGGTTTGTGTTCATTGTATGGATGTGGATGGATGTGATAATAGTTCCTGTGTGGGTTTGTGTAGTGTTTGTAAGTGTCTGGGGTATATTGGCTTGTTATATACCACAAGTGAGCAGCATAAATCTATACACAGGCCTGTCCTGCCCCCAGAGTAGGCGAAGAAGAACGAGATATAAACAACTCTGATCCTAGTATTTGCCATGAGTTTACACACTGGAAACCATCTTTGTACTCTGCCAGGGCTGGATTATAGAGGCTGGAGTAGTGGCAGACTTCCTCAACAAGTCTTTGGTCTGAAGTGTCCATCACAACAACAACAAACACTTCTAAACTTCTAAAAAAAAAAAAAAGAGCTCTTCCTGGTTGTCGACGGGATTCTGAGCCCTGGACTCTAGACTCCACCTACTGGTGTGGCGAGTTCGACGGGGCGCATGTGCAACCAAAGCGACCAAAGCCACAAGGTCTCAAATTTTGGGCTGCATGAAACAGGCTGTGAATCTCAGGGAATCAGGGAATCTTTCGTTTACACGCCTTGTGTGTGCTATCTACTAGCTTGTAAACAAGCCCCCACCCTCCGTGACGTTACCCATTGGTTTGCGAAGGACGCTGAATGAAGCAAGGGCTGTGTCCGAAACCACCCCCACACCCCAACCCCCAACCCCTACATAGTGCACTACATATAGTGCCCTCATGTATCACATACCCTCACATACTGTGGGACACCTGATCAGATGTCACCCAGAATGACGTCACTAATGTTATGTCACACGACCAAAAGAGAGCCAGTGAAGCCAGAAACCAGTGAAGAAAATGTTGTTGACAAAATGCTAAATTTACCACGTCAGGAAGAGGACAGTGGCGTTCCCAGGACTTTACCTGAACAGACTGGCAGAGTCACTGAGACTGTAAACAGAAGGAACCCACAGATAATCAGAAACAAATCAGCCTAGAGGGCAAAAGGCTACAGTCAAAAACCAGGAATCAAGTACAAGGAGACATTCTCACCCACAGCTGATATGACAAGTCTTTTAAGAGGGATCATGCAAAAGGCGGTGCAAGAAGATGATGATCCTACATCAAAAGGATGTTAAAACTGCCTATTTGCATGCACCAATTGACTGTAAATTCTATATTGAACAGCCAGAATAAGCAAGGAGGAAGGATATGAGAAAAAGCCAGAAACAGGTGGAAACCTAGTATTCAAGCTGCAGAAGTCTCTCTACGGCCTGAGGCACTTTGGCAGAAACTGGAATGCTATGTTTCATATATCTCTGACTGATAATGATTTTGTACAGAATCCTGATGATCACTATGTGTATACAAAAGAAAAATGAAATGAAAAGGGGATATTACTTGTGTGGGTAGATGATCGTATCATTGCAGCTAATCAGTGTAAAAATGATGCTCACCGAAAAGTTTAAAATGAAAGATCTGGGAAAATCGAAACATTTCCTGGGAATAGAGTTTAATCAAACAAATGGTCAAGTTAAAATGTCACAGAAAACATATGTGACCAAATTATTGCAGACATTTGGAATGCGGGATTGCAAGCCCAGAGATACTCCATGTGAACCAAAACTGGAGTGCACAGAAAAAGCTGCAAATATGAAAGATCCTAGGAAGTACAGAGAAGCAGTGGGAAGTTTGATTTACTTATCCACATGTACTAGTCCAGACATTACTTTTGTGGTCAGTTTGCTGAATCTTCAGAAGAATACTGGAACACAGTTAAACATGTCTTCAGATACTTTAAAGGTACAGGAGTTACGCTTCAAAAGGAGTGAGACAGAGCAACTAGGTCTCAGAGGCAGCAGGCGGGTGTAGTCTGAGTGAGGAACGTTCTCTGATCACATGGAAGACAAGAAAACAAGCAACAGTAGCAGTGTCAACTTGCAAAGCAGAATAAATTGGCATATGTTCATATCAATATATGGTATACTGTATATTGATGTTCTATGTATTATCATTGTTGTTATTATTATCACTATTATTGTATCATTATTAATGGTGGTAGTAGTATTGGTATAATTGATGTTAATATTATTGTATTATATATGTATGTATATATGTTATTACATTATTATATCATATATGTTGTGTCATATATGTATGTGTATCGAGTACAGTTTTTGGAATTTCCTTCAGGATCAAGAAAGCTCTATCTTTCTATCTATCTATAGGCTTATGGGGGCTAGGAATAAGGTGGATAATACATCCATAGATATATACAGAGAGCTCGATGCCTCGACCACATTAACAGTCTGCACATGGCGGCCATCTTGCATCGGACAGCTCGCTCACCCATTACATTGTGTTAGTATTGGGATATGTACTTTTAGAATACATCACTTGATCAAATTTCAAATGATTTTCAAACGGTTTGGTTTGTTATAAACATCAAATATGTATTTATGATACTGCATAGTTGTGTTCAGTGTTCAGAAATAGGTAGACTACAGTGTTTCCTATCAAAGGCCAGAAGAAAGGCTGCATGTTGACGTTCACACCTGTGATATTTATCACACTGCATAGCAGTACTTATGAATTGATGTCTTGACACAGACATCAATACACATCCATCCAAAGTTAAATGAGCAGCTTACCAACCTCCGAAACATTGATACTTCTTCTCCACAGACTCTATACAAATCAACTCACTAACACATACACTTCAATCATTTCACTTAGAATTAGATTGAACTTAAAACACCTAAATGTTACACATTAACCTAAGCAATTACATACATTACATACACGTACACATATACACATGCATTATATACATATGCACATACATTATACACATACATATATACACATGCTTTACACACACAAATATAAACATACATTACACACACACTGGGCTCCTCTGTCCTAATGTCTCAGACTTTGAGGTTTTTCTGAGACCTTGAGGTTGCTAATGTGCTTGAATACAAAGGGGTTGATGCTGATGGCCATCCTGATCTTGTTGTTCATGGCACTGATGTACGTCTGGTAGACTGTCATGCACTTCCTGGCCAGAAATGAGGCATAGTAGATGGGAATGTCATGGAGCTCTGGGTGGTTCTGTCATCTGAGACTGAGACACACACACACACACACACACTGGGCTAATGCCCTTTGAAAAGCACCTTATTACCTGTAGAAGTCATAATGTAAAATGTTAAAAAAAAACAACCCGAAAATGAAAATCATGTGCAACTTCAGTTAAACAGAAAATAAATTCTGCCTCTCCCTTCCATGTAAAATCAATGGCTAGCAGCCTGCACAACGTTGGCTAAGCTGCACACAAAGCTGCGATTTCAACATGTTTAAGCATCCCGGGTTGTAACCACGATAATAACGTTTTGAAGAAACCAAACCGTTTGTAAATCCGTCAAAATTTCTGCGAGATATGACCAGTAACTTTTGTGCAGATCACTGACCGTACCTCTGTTTACATGAGGCTTCACAGCTTCTTCCGGAGAGCTTGACCGTCACAAGATGGCCGACCTATGCGGACGTTCTTCTGTATGTATCTATGGTCAACGCGAGAACGCGTGAAGTCACATCCGCGCATGCGGGGTAGTGCTCGTGTTTTCGGGTGTCACGGACGTCTGGTCGACTACGCTTTAGCTGTGAATGCTAACGGGACCAGAGCACGGAGCTCACGGAGAGAGAGACAAAAGAGGGAGATAAAGATAGATAATTGTGTGTGTGTACCAGCGTCATGTCCCGGATGGAGGCTGTGAGAGCTGCGGTGCAGCAGCGTCTGGCTGCAGCTGCTGAAGACATCTTGAAGCTGTTTGAAGGAACCATGGTGGAGTACGAGGAGCAGCTCTTCAAACAACAAAAACTCCTGGATGCTGTTTACAGACCGGAAGTGCGCTTGCACAGGGCAGGTGCGATCACAAACAAACGGTTGAGGGTTAGATTTACTGTCAGATGAGGGTTTAGACCAGAGGTCTCCAAGCTATCCAACAAAGGGCCGTGTGGCTGCAGGTGTTTGTTCCATCCAAGCAGCAACTCTGCAGACTTGACTCTTTTTATTCGCTGATCTCAGTCTTCAGACAGTTGATCAGTCAAACTGTGCTCGTCGTAGACCGAGGCTTGGTCTCACGTTCTATTTCCTTTATCGTTCCTACTTCGCAGCAGCTTCCAAAAAATCAACACAACTATTACAGAGATCGAAAAAATCGCGAACCTCATGTCTCTTCTCCTTTTTATATAAAGAAATCCTCACAAAAAACCAAGATCTTCCTCCATAACTTTTAACTTCGGCTGTGACTGCCGCCATCTGGTGGCTAAGTAACGGTCACACGTTCAGACTCGTTTTTAACTTTGTGCATGGTACACCTCAAATACACCTTAAACCTCATTCAGAAACTTAGCAAACCATGACATTTCAGACAGTCACAACAGGACAAAATCAACTTTGTTTAAGACCTTTCTTGATCTCTACAACACCCTTGCTGGACTTGGCACAGATCTCCTCAGGAGTTCAACACTTCCAGAGTTGTTGAGGGGATGAGTTTTCATGAGTTTCAAGGTTGTGGTTTGGATGTCACCAGGACAGTGTAATTAAGCCTGTGTGCGTTTGACTGCTCTCTGCAGATGTTCAGCAGCTGTTGGTGCAGCAGGATCCAGTGGAGCTGCCTGACATTAAAGAGGAGCTGAGGAGCAGCCAGGAGGAGGTGGACACCACCCAGGTCACCCTCACTGCTGTAACTGTGAAGATTGAGGAAGTGGAAGATGAACAGGTGATTTCAACATCTTAATTATTCCACTGCAAAACAGTCACCTCAGAATCCTTCATCTAGCTGTATCTTTTCTTTACAGCTTTTAGTGCATATGTAAAAACTCAACAAATTATTTCTAATGTCTTTCACTGTTATATTGTCATTCCTCCTCTGTGGGACAGATAAAGGTCTAACTTCTCTTATCTTCTCCTAGAAACCTCAGTCTATACAGCTTGTTCAGGTTGTAGAGAGCAGAGCTGCTGAGGAAGGAGCTCCAGGTGGAGCGGGACCTCTGGAGTGGAACAGCACACAAGCATCCAGCAGCTCAGAGCTCCAGAAACACGAGGAACACGGCCTAAAGTGCACTTTTTGCACTAAGACCTTTCAAAGGAGGGCTGATTTGTGGTCTCACATGATGAGACACGCACGTAGAAGACTGCTCAACTGCTCCGAGTGTGAAAAAAGATTTAGACATCGTTCAGCTCTAAAAACACACATGAGGAGCCACACAGGGGAGAAACCCTTCAACTGCTCTGTCTGTGGCATGAAGTTTACGCAGAAGGGAAATTTGAACACACATTCACGAATTCACACAGGAGAAAAACCGTTTAACTGTTCACAGTGTGGAAGACGTTTTTCAAGGCAGCACGAACTGAAAACGCACATGAGGGTCCACACAGGGGAAAAACCGTTTGCCTGTTTACAGTGTGGAAAACGTTTTTCACAGCAACGATACCTAAAACTGCACATGATGATCCACACGGGGGAAAAACACTACAGCTGCTCCGTCTGTGACGCCAAGTTTAGACACAGGTCAAATCTGTGTGCACATTTACGAAAACACTGAGGAGAAAATCTGTCTGTGAAGTGTGTTTCAAACGCAAAGGTAATTTCAACAGGCACCCGCTGACCCACTCAGTCTGGCCTCTTTTTTTTGTTTTTTTTTCATAAGTTTGATTATACAACCATAGGATCATCAATAAAACTGTGATGGAACTTAAGAACGTAGAGCAATGTCGGGGGATCATACAGTAGAGAAAAAAATAAATAGATGGATAAGAAGTAAATGAGTTAACTACAACAAATGTTGCGTAGAGTCCAGACGTCAATAGTTTTGATAGCTGTACTTTTCTTTTCTTTTTTCTTTTTTTATAAAGATGTACTTATACAATGTATTGCGTGAACTCTTTTCTAACGATTGAGAACGATGATTAAGGTGATTACGGCATTTGGACTTGTGTGTACGGTCTTTTTCTACATTTTGCAAGTGCCAGCATTAAATTGATGATGCAGCATTGATCTGGTCCTTCCCACGGGGCATGCAGACCCTGCACCATGCGTGCCGCAGACTGAAGTGGACACACCAGTAGGTGGGTTTCAGCCTTCTAGATCTTTGGCCTCAAAGTTGAAGCAGTAGTTTTTTGTTTGCATCAACCAACATGGATGCTTCTTCATGTGTACTCCTTGTTACCATGTCAAAACTGAATGAAATGCTATGGATCTTTCTTTGTTCCGGCACCAGTGACCAGCGCTGAATAAACTCTGTAATGTGGCGTTTGGAACATCACAAAATCACAAAGAAGGACAAATATGACAGTTGCTATTTTATTTTTTTAGTGGAAAAGCATCTTTGACCAACAGTAGTGTCAGCATAGTCCAAATGTAGTTTTAGTTTTTCCAGTTTGGTTTTGGTTTTATCGATGGCTATAGAATTTTTAAGAAGTGTTACAACATCAGACGGGGTAGCAATCAAAACTAAAGCATATTCTTTTTGTGGTATGGCAATATGATTTCTGTTTTGGTTCAGAGTAAAACATTAAAGCACAATCACAGTTGCAGAACTGCTTAAATTGAGTACATCTCACTGTCGAACTTTATAAAAAACTTTAAATAAATTATAGGAAACAGCGCAGGTGTGGGGCAGGTTGGAGTACTCCTCCGTTTCCTGGTGACGAGAGAAGCTCTGGACATGCGGTCGTTCTCCCTCCGTTTATTGTCCAAGACGATGGCATTCATTATTCATTATTTATTCATTTTTCTTGTGACTCCTGTGGTGCTGAAGACAAAACATTTTTAGCGTGTTTGTTGAGAAATGTTTTGGGTTGATGTGATTTTGTTCCTGGGAAAATTTTGTATTCACCAAAAGATAAACGCTGCGTTTAAACCAGACTTTTTTTTTTATTTTACTTGAGAACGGAATGAATATGGCACCAAAATAGAGGACATTTAAAACACAAAGGCAGTGAAAACACAAACCACATTTTCATGTAAAAACAAATATAGATGTGTGATATGTGCTCCTGTGTCTTCTTTTGTGTGTGACGTAAAAAGAGTACTTGAGTGTGAAATGCAAACGTAAACTGCAAACGTGAAACTTCACCGGAAGTAGACGACTTATCACGTGCGCATTAAGTACTTCCGGGTATGGAGCGGCCAACGGCACTTTAGCCTAGCGCACTTTGTTTTGCTAGGCGCCGAAACGCGTGCAGTTCCGAGACCAGAGCACGAGGCTCAGAGAGAGCGAGAGAGAGAGAGAAGAGGTGATAAGAGAAGATAAGAGAAGAGTGTGTGTGTACCAGCGTCATGTCCCGGCTGGAGGCTGTGAGAGCTGCGGTGCAGCAGCGTCTGGCTGCAGCTGCTGAAGACATCTTGCAGCTGTTTGAAGGAACCATGGTGGAGTACGAGGAGCAGCTCTACAGACAACAGAAGCTCCTGGAGGTCGTTTTGAAACCGGAAGTGCGGTTGCACAGAGCAGGTGAGATCACAAACTGTTGAGAGTTAGATTTACTGTGAGATCATGTTTAGACCAGAGGTCTCCTCTCCAAGCTATCCAACAAAGGTTCGTGTGGCTGCAGGTCTTTGTTCCAACCAAGCAGCAACACTGCAGACTCTTTTTATTCGCCGATCTCAATCTTCAGACAGTTGATCACTCAAACTGTGCTCGTGGTTGTTTTAGACAACAACCTGCAGCCACGCGGCCCTTTGTCGAATACATGAATGTATTAGAAGTGGATACCGGACTAAACATGGCGGCCCATTCATTCCGATGGACGCTGCTCGCCGAAACGACACGCACGCGCTTTGATAGTGCATGTGATGTGCTGTGACGTCATGCAGAGTAATGAAACTTCAGTGGCTTTTCAGTCCTTCCGTTTTTTGAGATATAGAAAGTCCATGAAGTAAAAAATATACAACCCAAAGATTATTAATGAGCTATGTTTACAGCTGAAGGCGTCCTGTCAACAGTTTCACAGCCGTCTCTTTTACTATTGCCGTCTATGGGAAAAAGTCTTCTGGGCCCAATGGGATTTCTGTTGCAATACCAGTGCTGGCCACTGGGTGAAAACGGATCGCCGGCATAGGAGTGGCTCTCTATCCAGTTATCATACTACATCCATGGTGGAATAGCATGGCGAGTCAACTTTCTGTCTGTATGTCATGTCATCTCCAGATAGTTGATTGGTCAAACGTGGTTGTTTGTGTTGCAGCGGTTACTCAGTCACACTCCGTGGCTTGGTCTCACCTTCTAGTTCCTTTTTTGTCTTCAGCAGATTTTCAAAACCAACAGAGACATTACAGAGATCGAAAAAATAGCACACTTTCTGTCTCTTCTTTTATATAAAGAAAACGTGACTTAAACTTCGGCTGTGATTGCCGCCTCCTGGTGGTTAAGTAAAGGTTACACATTTAGACTCGCTTTTAACTTGGTGCATGGAACACCTCAAAAACATCTTAAACCTCAGTCATAAACATGACGAATCTTGACAATTGTGTGCCCCCCTTATATTTCTCACATTTGGAACAAAAACCTGCACCCACATGGCTCTTTGTGGCATAGCATGACGAGTCAGCTTCCTGTGTTTATGTCACGTGGGCGTCTCCTCGGCCACGCCCCTTTAGGAGACAAGCAGCTGTCTGGAGTCTCTTTACTCCAATGTGGGGTGACCACCGGCATGAAAATTAGGACACTTGTGTCCAAAAGTGGGGACAGGGGCTCTAACGTTCGGACACCGTCGTTCTGGGGTGGGTGGGTTGTGTCAAGAGCTTTTGAGTGACAGCAGCTTCCAGACAATCAGAGGCTGCAGGGGCACAGGGAGTTTGTATATGAGAAATCCCTGTAGGCTATCTTTACCTATGAGCATCGCAGAGTAGCTAGTGTAAATGGTTGTGGAGGTTGTGGTTTGGATGTAACCAGGGCAGTGTGATAAAGCCTGTGTGTGTTTGACTGCTCTCTGCAGATGTTCAGCAGCTGTTGATGCATAAAGACCAGGTTCCACCTGAGCAGCAGGATCCAGCAGAGCTACCTCACAGTAAAGAGGAGCAGGAGGAGCTGAGGAGCAGCCAGGAGGAGGTGGACACCACCCAGTTCACCTTCACTGCTGTATTTGTGAAGACTGAGGAAGAGGAGGATGAACAGGTGATTTCAACATCTTTGTTATTCCACTGCAAAACAGTCTCCTCAGAATCCTTCATCTACACGTTGTCTCTTTACTTCTCTACAGTTTTAGTGCATTTGTCCAAACTCAACAAGTTATTTCTAATGCTTTTCTTTGATGCACTTCTGTTTTCATTCCTCCACTGTGGGACAAATAAAGGTTTAACTTCTCTTATCTTCTCCTAGAACCATCAGTCTGTACAGCTTCCTCAGGCTGCAGAGAGCAGAGCTGCAGAGGAAGGAGCTCCATGTGGAGTGGAACCTCTGGAGTTTAACAGCACACAAGCATCCAGCAGCTCAGACCTCCAGGAGCATCAGCAGGAGCATGAGGAGAAACATCAGGGTGTCCATGTGGAGGAACACAAGCAGGAATATCCACTGAAACATGAGAAGGAACATAGCTTAAGGTGCTCTGTTTGCAAGACGAGGTTTAAAAGGAGGACAGATTTGTGGATTCACATGAGACAGCCATGTAGAAAACATCTCCAATGCTCAGAGTGTGGGAAAAGATTCAGACATCATTCGGTTCTAGAAGCGCACATGAGGAGCCACACGGGGGAAAAACCCTTCAGCTGCTCTGTCTGTGGCGGGAAGTTTACGCAGAAGGGGAATTTGAACATGCACTCAAGAGTTCATACAGGAGAAAAACAATTTAACTGCTTAGAGTGCGGAAAATGTTTTTTAAGGCAGCATGAACTAAAAAGGCACATGATGATCCACACGGGAGAAAAACCGTTTGCCTGCTCAGAGTGTGGAAAACGTTTTTCACAACAGAGTTGCCTAAAACTGCACATGATGGTCCACACAGGGGAAAAACCCTTCAGCTGCTCTGTCTGTGGTATGAAGTTTACGCAGAAGGGGAATTTGATCATACATGTACGAGGTCACACAGGAGAAAAACCGTTTTCCTGCGCAGAGTGTGGAAAATGTTTTTCACGACAGAGTGGCCTAAAACTGCACACGATGATCCACACAGGGGAAAAACCCTTCAGCTGCTCCATCTGTGGCGATACGTTTAGAAAGAGGTCAACTCTGTCTTCACACGTACGAGTTCACAAAGAAGAAAATTATCTGCAAAACGTGGTTCAGAAGGACAGGTCGTTTCAGTAGGCACCGGCTAACACACTCAGTCTGTGTCAAAATTTCAGAATATATTTTAGCTTTAATATCATTCCACAAGTGTTCACCTTATGACATTATAACCATGTTTATACAAGTGAATAAAATGTATTTAAACTTACGTATTGACTCGAGCAGCGATCTTCTCCCCTGCCGACCTGCAGCTGTGTCACATTAAATACTGGCTCAGAGTCACTGTATGGGCGCATTGAAATCTCGGTACCGTCATAAGAGTGACATGACACTGTCACAACTGTCACATGACACAGTCATGAACTTATCATGAACATTATGTCATGTCATGAATGTTTATGACTGCTGTCGTTAAGTGTCATTTGGGGCAGAACAAAGAAAATCGCAATAGGAACTTTTCTTTCTCTTTTTACATAAAGGGAAAATCACACCATAAAAGAACATTTTAATTTTGGAAAAATGTATCCAGGTGCATTGTGGTATACAATAAGGGCCTTACTCCCGTTCACTTAACATTACTTAACATACGCGGAAGTCGTTTATCTTGCAATACCATGAGAATCTCCTCGGCCTGGCTCAAAAAAACACTTTCTCCAATAGACACCCAGTCAAAAAACACCTTTTTCAATCCTGGAATACTCATTCAGTAATTTTTTTTATAACTCAGACCGGCTTCAACAACTAAGGTTTCATGTGCCAGTGTATAATATGGAGGTCCTCACAGAAGTGACAGCATGAGTCACATTAATTAGCCAAATAGACTGTTTGCCTCGTTCGTATGGCAGTGTTATTCTCCGATATCCAGTATGGATCGTATAGATCAGAGGATGACGGAGGTGAAAAGTTATTTCAGTCACCCTATCGATTTTATCGATTAGTTGTTATACCCCGAATTATAATAATCATGTCAATTTGTCATACACACAGAAATGGATGCATTTGTCAAATTGTCATAACAAAGATTAATGTCAAGTTGTCGTAATCAAACAACCCAAACAGTGTCATTACAAAACCGAACGACACTTGATGACAGCAGTCATAAACGTTCATGACATGACATAATGTTTATGACAAGTTCATGACTGTGTCATGTGACAGTTCTGTCACTATCATGACGGTACCTTCAAGTAAAGTGTTACCAAAATCTCCAACTCCAGCGGAGTAAAGTAAGGAGTAAAGGATGGCTTTAGTTGTCGCGGTGCACGCGCTTAGCTCGAGCTGAACATAGTTGGACTTGATTGAACTAATGGAAACCGGTTAGCCCAAGATTCATAGCTCAGGCTATGTCAAGTCTCAATCCACAAACATAGTAGAAGCCAGGAGTTTGGTCATGTATTTTATTGTATTTATGTATTTGTTTTATATTCTGCTTAGTTAATAAGTTAAGAATTAGATTTGAGCAGGATAGAGAGCATTCTGATCCATACTCCTAACCAGTGGTGGCAGTAATGCACCACATCATTGTGATTTGCCGACCGCCATAAAGCCACACAAAGAAGAAGAAGAAGACGCGAATGCGTGAGGACACTTCCGCGCATGCAGGGTATTGCTCATTTCCCCGGGTTCCCGGTCGACCACGTCGCTCCTCCAGGAGCATGAGGAGGAACATTGCTTAACATACTCTGTTTTCAATGAGAAGTTTAAAAGGACTGATTTGCGGATGAGGATACACACAGGACGAAACCTGTTCCACTGCTCAGAGTGTGGGAAAAAGTTTAGATATCATTCAGGTCTTAAACAGCACATGATAATCCACACAGGGGAAAAACCATTTGAATGCTCAGTGTGGAAAACATTTTGGGTATCAGAAAACCCTGAAGGAACACATGAGGATCCACACAGGGGAGAAACCCTTCAACTGCTCTATGTGCGGTGCAAAGTTTTCACATAAGTCAATTCTAGTTAAACATTCACGTATTCACACGGGAGAAAAACCGTACCACTGCTCAGAGTGTGGAAAAAGATTTAAGCATGATTCAGGTCTTAAACAGCACATGATAAACCACACGGGAAAAAACGTTCCTCTGCTCAGAGTGTGGAAAAAGATTTATGCATCATCCAGGTCTTAAACAGCATATGGTAATCCACACAGGGGAAAAACCATTCGAATGCTCAGAGTGTGGAAAGCATTTTGGGTATCGGAGAACCCTGAAGGAACACATAAGGATCCACACAGGGGAGAAACCCTTCAACTGCTCTGTGTGTGGTGCAAAGTTTTCACACCGATCAGCTCTGTCTTTACATGTACGATTTCACAAAGGAGAAAAACAGTCTGTCAGATGTGTTTCAGAAGGACAGGTTACCTCAACAGGCACTTTGTGACACACACACACACACACAAACTATTTCACTGAATGTGGATAAAGGTTTACACAGTACAGAACAGTGAATAAACACCTCAAAGGGGTTCACCTCATGTCTGAGAGACAGAACCTTCTCAGTCAGACTCTGTAACTGTTCGTCTCCTCATCTCCTGCTGCCATGAAACACGGTCTTCCACCCATCCATTGTCCATTCTCAAAGTTTTCCCTGCTGAATTTGTTCTCACTTGATGATGTATTTTAATCTTGTTTTATCAACTATATACATTTGTTGTTAGAGTTTGTCAATTGGCCCATTTTTTATTTTGATCACAATAACTGAGTATTGGAGGATTTTGTTGCAAACATTTTTTTATTAACGATTATTGATTCAATTTTTAAATTAATGGTGATTATTGAATTTCCATTGACCAACAGTAACCCAGAATATATCTCTGAAATATTACGTTAAAAGAAAAAAAACAGTCAGCTGCTGTAATACTAGCATCTTCTATACTGTTTTTGATTATTTTCTTGCTATAGTATTAAACTTCTTTTTTAGAAAAAATGTCTCAGACCAGGCCATTTAGACCATTAGTTAACTTGGTGACTAATCATAGTGTGTTGTATATTACATGTAATGTGTTGTCATGCTTTGACATTTTTTAATGTCTATACTTCTATACTTGGCAGGGAAGCTATTGAAGATGATTATGCTGTTTGAAAAAAAAAAAATCAAATGAAACAAAAAGTCTTGAAGCTGGAACCAGCAGAAACCATAGGGCGGGGGTGGATAGGAATGAGTGAGGGATATAACTTTTTACCTCCGTCCTCCTCAACACACCCACTGATCCATACGATCCACACTGGCTATTGGAGAATAACCCAGCCATGCAAGCGAGGTAAACACAGTTTACTGTTCCGATTAATGTGTCTCGCTCTTGCCTTTGTGAGGGTCCTCTGTCAGCCAAATGGACGAGCCTGTATCCATTATTTGAAGTTATATCTTATTTGTCATGTAATTATTTGTAAATTGCCCACCAGATAACACGCTGGCACAAGAAGCATTAACTGATGAAACTGGTGTGAGTATTTCATGATTAAAAACAACGTTTTTTGACTGGGTGTGTGTCTGGGAGTGTTTCTTAGAGTCTTCCCTAACAGTTCTTGGTGGCATTGCAAGTAAAATCACTGGACGTAAAAAAGTGGACGTTTTCGCCCTGGATAACGTCACTAACGTCGCATTATTTGTACCAAATTGGTGGAAAATACAAGGAAAGTAGAACTTTGGCAAATATTACATAACTAACCGAGTTGCATTAATTTCATTAAGATATCCATTCTGATTTCTGATTCTGATCAAAGGGTAATTTACTTATATTTGTACAGCAGTTGCTGAGCCGAGTCCGCTCTCTGTTCTGTGGATGTATTATAAGAACTGGATACCGGGCTAAATATCCCGGCCCATTCATTCCTATCCATGCTCCCCTCCAGCTGTCTGACTGCAGAGCATGACCGGATATGGCGCTCCAGCTAGTGACCATCGGATGTACACTTGGAATCAAGGTGCATTGTGGGATACATTACGTGCCTTTAATCTTGTTCAATAGACATTCGGACACTCTCAAAATGGGGTCCACCTGATTTAGGGCTGAGGTGAACACAGTCTATTAGTCCAGTTAATATGACCCATGTTCTCGATTCTGTCAGGTTCCCCTGTCAGCTGAATGGACGCACCCACATTCATTCATTTCTTTAAGCTCTGATACCTTATTAATCATGGAACTATTTGCAAACTGACCATCATATTACATGCTGGTACGGGAAACTTTAGCTGTTGGGTTAGGGTTAAGTTAGCTGGTGTGAGTTATGAAAAAAAAAATACTTAATGAGTATTTCATGATTGAAAGTGATATTTTTTGACAGGGTGTGTATTGGAGAAAGTGTTTTTTGGAGCCAGGCCTATCTCCGTGCTACTGCAAGAAAAGTCACTCCATTTTTAGTACCAGAAGACTACATCCATCTTTTATATACAGTCTATGATTGTAAATCAGAAGTCAGTGTCAACAACAAGTTGTTGTCAAGGTAACGTGAGAGACAGAGCGCTGTTCCATTCAGCTGAGATCACTGAAGTCGTGGAGGGATCAAGGAGCAGATCCCCCTAACCCCTAATCCCTAACCCCTACATAGTGCCCTCATTTACCCTGGCTGTATAATAATAGCTGGATACCGGACCAAACATGGCGGCCCATTCATTCCTATGTAACCCTGCTCACTGGCGCATACGACTTGCTTGCTTTTTGTCAAAGGAAAAGTCCATGAATTAAAAATAAAAAAAGAATAAAAAATATGCAATAGAAAGATCAGTAGCGATCTATGTCTGCAGCTCAGGATGTCCTGTCAACAGTTTTACAGCCGTCTCTTTTACTATTGCCGTCTATGGGGAAAATGCTTTTTGGGCCCAATAGTATTTCTGTTGCAGTACCAGGGTTGGCCACTGGGAAACATCGGCTGGTCGGCAGAGGGGCGGCGCCCTATCCAGTTCTGATTGTACATCCATGCTTCGGACACAGCATTATGGTAAACACAAGAATGCGTGAAGTCACATCCGCGCATGCGGGGTACTGCTCATGTTTCCGGGCGTCACGGACGTCTGGTCGACTACGCTTCAGCTGTGAATGCTGACGGGACCAGAGCACTGAGCTCAGAGACACGGAGAGAGAGAGAGACAAAAGAGGGAGAGAAAGAGAGAACTGTGTGTGTGTGTGTATCAGCGTCATGTCCCGGCTGGAGGCTCTGAGAGCTGCGGTGCAGCAGCGTCTGGCTGCAGCTGCTGAAGACATCTTGCAGCTGTTTGAAGGAACCATGGTGGAGTACGAGGAGCAGCTCTGCAGACAACAGACGCTCCTGGACATCGTTTTGAAACCGGAAGTGCGGCTATACAGAGCAGGTGAGATCACTTCAGCAACCAGTTGAGTGTTTATTTGTCAGATGATGGTTTAGACCAGAGGTCACACAAAAATATGAACAACAATCCTTAACAACTATGAAAACACAGTTAAATGTCATCAATTGCTTTTTCTTAGTTTTGTGAGTGATTAACCAGAAAATGGCTCAATTTAGCTCACGTCACCCGAGATCCATAGATAGGTAGATAGACAGACAGATATAAGGATAACAATATTTAACATTATAGAACGAAAGGAACCCATAAAAGATGTGTTCAGGATTTTATTGAAAGCGTTGCTTAAGACTATGCACTGCAGTTAAGCATTATTATATGATTATTATATTATGGACGGTAATATGATATGTATGATAGATATTAGGCAATTTTACATAGTATTATCACTGTTGTCATCACTGTTATCATTATATTCTTATATTATCATATCATTAGTAATTTTACTGTTTATGTACAATATATATTTATATTACTGGTATTCTTATTATATTATTATCATTGTTATATACATATACATACTATACCACTGAAAAGTGACCCTGGAGATCTGGTTTCTACACTGTGCTCATTAGAGCATCCACACTCCGAACAGAAGTCTTGCCTCTTTCTGTCTTTTTTTTTTTTAATTCAGGTTTATAGTGAGTTTTCTGTTGGGTATCTAACAAGACACATCCTCTTTGTTTGTTGTCGAGAGGATCAGAGTGAGACAGTGTCATGAGGTTGTGGTTTGGATGTCACCAGGACAGTGTAATGAAGCCTGTGTGTGTCTGACTGCTCTCTGCAGATGTTCAGCAGCTGTTGATGCATAAAGACCAGGTTCCACCTGAGCAGCAGGATCCAGCAGAGCTGCCTCACATTAAAGAGGAGCAGGAGGAGCTGAGGAGCAGCCAGGAGGAGGTGGACACCACCCAGGTCACCTTCACTGCTGCATCTGTGCAGACTGAGCAAGAGGAGGATGAACAGGTGATTGTCTTTTTATTCCATTTGTCTACATTTTTAGTGCATGTGTAAAAATTAAACAAATTACAAATATTTCTAATGTCTTTCACTGATGCTCTTTTATTGTCATTCCTCCACTGTGGGACAGATAAAGGTTTAACTTCTCTCATCTTCTCCTAGAAACCTCAGTCTATACAGCTTCCTCAGGCTGTAGAGAGCAGAGCTGCAGAGGAAGGAGCTCCATGTGGAGTGGAACCTCTGGAGTGTAACAGCACACAAGCATCCAGCAGCTCAGACCTCCAGGAGCATGAGGAGGAACATCAGGGTGTACATGTGGAGGAACACGAGTGGCAACATCCGCTGGAACATGAGCAGGAACATGGCTTAAGGTGCTCTGTTTGCAAGAAGAGGTTTAAAAGGAGGTGTTATTTGCGGAAACACATGAAGATCCACACAGGAGAAAAACCGTTTGAGTGCTCGGAGTGTGGAAAAAGATTTGGACAGCAGACAACCCTAAAAAGGCACATGAGGACCCACACAGGGGAAAAACCCTTTAATTGCTCCATCTGTGGTTCAAAGTTTGCAAACAGACAACGTCAGATTTCACATATCCGAATACACACAGGAGAAAAACCGTTTGACTGCTCAGAGTGTGGAAAAAAGTTTTCACTGCAAGAATACCTAACAAAGCACATGAGGGTCCACACACAGGAAAGACCGTACAGTTGCTCAATCTGTGGCGCTAAGTTTGCACAGCGCTCATCTCTAAATAAACATTCACGAATTCACACAGGGGAAAAACCATTTGACTGCTCAGAGTGTGGGAAACACTTTAGGTGGCAGAATGTCCTGACAGACCACATGATGATCCACACAGGGGAAAAACCCTTCATGTGCTCCATCTGTGGGGCTCAGTACAGACACAGGTCAACTCTGTCTGCACATTTACGAGTTCACAAAGGAGAAAAATTTAAAAGAAAAAAAAGTAAATTGCAAAATGTGGTTCAGCAGGACAGGCCATTTCAACAAGCACCTGTTGACACACTCAGAAACTACTTCACTGGAGAAAGGCTTGCACAGGACAGTGAATGAACACCTCAAAGGGGTTCAACTCATGTCTATGAGAAAGGACCTTTTCAGTCAGACTTTGTAACTGTTCCTCATCTCCTGTTCCATGAGACATGCTCTTCCATCCCTCCTGAATTTGTTCACACTTGGTTATGCATTTTAATGTTGTTTTTATATACTTGATGAATTTGTTGTTATTACATTTGGTCAGTTGGTCCAATTTCTGAATTTGATCACAATAATTTTGGTCTGGATTTGATTGCAAACCAATGGTTTAGTATGGTAGACTATTGATTCAGTTTTCAATTATTGGTGATTACTGAATGTCCTTTTACCAACAGTAACCAACAACATACCTTAAACTTATGTTTTAAAAAACAGCTGCTGAAATACCAGTATCTTCAGCACTGTGTCTTTGATGATTCTATTGCTTTAATATCAGACTTATGAAAAATGTTTTCTTTTGTTTCAGACCAGGCCACTTAGACGATCAGTCGACTTGTTGACAAATGGCATAGTGCATATTACATGTAATGTCCTAATGTCATGTTTTATATGGGTTGCAAAATACAGATTTTTCACAAAATGTGTTCGTCATCTTTATGTCAGATTAATTTTAAATTGTTTTCTTCATCAAACATTACGCACCTCAACAGACAGCGCTACTATTCAAAACATGACTGCAAATTTGAAGGACTAAGTTAAATGAACAACTCACACACCTCTGAAACTTCAACATTTCATCTCCACAAACTCAAAGGAAATCAACTTACTAACCCATACACTTCAATTAAATTGATTTTATTCAAGATTCGATTTTATTCAGAGAGAACGTGAACATTTACATTACACATACATACTCTATACATACATTTCTTTTGGACTGTAGGAGGAAACAAGGTTACCTTGATAAACATGTTCAAGCATCCAGGATTATAACAATGCTAATACCGTTTTTAAGAAACGAAACTGTTTGTAAATCCATCAATATTTCAGCGAAATTAGAGTAATAACTTTTGTGTACGTGTTTTCTGCCAGAAAGCTTGACTGTGGTAAGATGGCCGACCTGCGAGGACTTCAACTTTCTCCGGTCAACAAGAGAGGGCGTGATGTCACTTCTGCGCATGCGGGGTACTGCTTATACGTCCGGGCTGCACGGATGTCTGTGCGACTACGCTTTAGCTGTCAATGCTAACGGGACCAGAGCACTGAGCTCAGTCACAAATCAGAGAGAGAGAGCTGTGTGTGTGTGTGTGTCAGCGTCATGTCCCGGCTGGAGGCGCTGAGAGCTGCGGTGCAGCAGCGTCTGGCTGCAGCTGCTGAAGACATCATGAAGCTGTTTGAAGGAACCGTGATGGAGTACGAGAAGCAGCTCAGCAGACGACAAAAACTCCTGGAGGCTGTCTACAAACCAGAAGTGCGGTTATACAGAGCAGGTGAGCTCACTTCCGGGAACAGTTGGGAGTTAGATTTACTGTCAGATGATGCTTTAGACCAGAGGTCTCCAAGCTATTCCACAAAGGTTCGTGTGGCTTCAGGCCTTTGTTCCAGCCAAGCAGCAACACTGCAGACTTGATCGCTTTTATTCGCTGATCTCAGTCTTGATTGGTCGCTAACTCCGTGGTTTGGTCTCGCGCGAGGCCGTCTCACCCGTGGGGGGATGGCATACTTTCTCAACAAAGTGGTTTCATCCCACACTTCTCAGCATACTCAACCGGCCCCGCCCAGGCGGTGTGCCAGCATGGTAAAATGGAGCCCGCCTCCATACATGAAAACCTATGGGTGACGTCAGAATGATTGACAGCCACGCAGCCAATCAGAGCCATTTGACTGCAGCCACTGGCCCCGCCCCCCGGGACAGTGAACAGCTCCATGCTAACAGCTACATGCTGCCGCTACTTGTCGCCGCAGGCCATGGATGTATTATGAGACCTGGATAGGGCGCCACCGCTCTGCCGGCCAACCATAGTATTGCAACAGAAATCCCACTGGGCCCTAAAAGCGTTTTCCCCATAGACGGCAATAGTAAAAGAGACGGCTGTAAAACTGTTGACAGGACAAATGCAAATTTATAGTGAGTTTTCTGTTTTGTTACTGAACATTTCAAGACACAGTTTCTTTGTTTGTTGCTGAGAGGATCAGAGAGAGACAGTGTCATGAGGTTGTGGTTTGGATGTCACCAGGACAGTGTAATGAAGCCTGTGTGTGTCTGACTGCTCTCTGCAGATGTTCAGCAGCTGTTGGTGCATAAAGACCAGGTTCCACCTGAGCAGCAGGATCCAGCAGAGCTGCCTCACATTAAAGAGGAGCAGGAGGAGCTGAGGAGCAGCCAGGAGGAGGTGGACACCACCCAGTTCACCTTCATTGCTGTTTCTGTGAAGACTGAGGAAGAGGAGGATGAACAGGTGATTTCAACATCTTTCATTATTCTGCTGCAAAACAGTCACCTCAGAATCCTTCAGCTACAAATGTTGTCTTTTTACTATATTCCTTATAAAGTTTTAACATCTCTCATCTTCTCCTTGAAACTTCAGTCTGTACAGCTTCTTGAGACCGTGGAGAGCAGAGCTGCAGAGGAAGGAGCTCCATGTGGAGTGGAACCTCTGGAGTGTAACAGCACACAAGCATCTAGCAGCTCAGACCTCCAGGAACATGAGGAGGAACATGATGAGGAACATGGCTTTAGGTGCTCTGTTTGCAATAAGGAGTTTAAAAGGAGGACTAATTTGTGTATTCATATGATGAGACATGCAAATAGCAACGTGCTCCACTGCTCAGAGTGTGGGAAAAGATTTGCACGTCTTTCGGTTCTAAAAGCGCACATGAGGAGCCACACAGGGGAGAAACCCTTCAGCTGCTCTGTCTGTGGTGTGAAGTTTATGCACAGGGCTAGTTTGACTTTACATTCACGTATTCACACAGGAGAAAAACCATTTAACTGCTCGGAGTGCGGAAAACGGTTTATACGGCAGGCAGAACTAAAAAGGCACATGAGAGTCCACACGGGGGAAAAACCGTTTCCCTGCTCAGAGTGTGGAAAGTGTTTTTCACGACAGGCTTACCTAAAAACCCACATGATGACCCACACGGAGGAAAAACCCTTCAGCTGCTCCTTCTGTGGCATGACGTTTACGCAGAGGGGAAAGTTGAACGTACATTACCAAGTTCACGCAGGAGATAAACCGTTTTACTGCTCAGAGTGTGGGAAACGATTTTTATGGCAAGGGGAACTACAAAGGCACATGATGATCCACACGGGGGAAAAACCGTTTGACTGCTCAGAGTGTGGTAAAAGGTTTTCGCGGCAGGGGAACCTGAAACACCACATGTGGGTCCACACCGGGGAAAAACGCTTCGGTTGCTCCGTCTGTGGCGCCAAGTTTACACGGCGTTCATTTCTAACCAACCACTCACGCATTCACACGGGGGAAAAACCGTTTGACTGCCTCAAGTGTGGGAAAAGGTTTTCACAGCAAAGATACCTGAAGCACCACATGTGGGTCCACACGGGGGAAAAGCGCTTCAGCTGTGCTGTCTGTGGCGCAAAGTTTGCACTGCGCGCATCTCTCACTGCACATTCACGTATCCACACTGGAGATGAAAACCATTTGGCTGTCCACGGTGTGGAGAACATTTTGGTTTTAGGGGAGTCCTGAGAGAACACACGAGAGTCCACATGGGGGGGGGGCATCTGTGAATGCTCAGAGTGTGGAAAACATTTTGGGGTTCGGGAAAAACCTGACAGAATACATGAGAATCCACACAGCTACTCCATCTGTGGTGATGACTTTAGACACAGGTCAAATCTGTCTTCACAAAGAGTTCACTGAGTTCACAAAGCAGAAGAAGAATCTGTAAAATGTGTTTCAAAAGGACAGGTCATTTTTTCAGGCTCCCAGTGACACACTTTGCTGATACTATTTCACTGAGCATTAATACATGTTTGCAGAGAACAGTGAATAAACACCTTAAAGTTCCCCTTGTATGTAACAGACTGTATATTGGATGTTTTTGTTTTGTTTTGTGAAGAAACCCACCAATACATGAAGTGAAAAAGGACTCTTGTGTGAGATTCAATTATTTGACTAAGAGACACACTGTTAGATTTCAGTGGTTTTCAGCTTTTCCTAAAGGTGAACTCCAATAGCTTTGGAAACACACAACCTGGGCAAACAGGTCAAAACAGGACATTCACACCTTCCTGTTCACACCCCTGAAGCCCCTTATGTCCTTAGATCCATAGAAACAAAGGTGATATCGACATTCCACATCTTCTCCAGATAACCCCTGCTGCTTGCCAGCCACATCCAGCTGTATCCTCCATTCACATACATGTTAATGGAGACCACCGAGCAGCCACATTTACATACCTCACCTAACACACACCCACAAATTGCACCTAAGCTGGGAAACCACTCCCCCTCATACAGGTACAAGAATGGAGAACCACCATAGTTTCTCCAGAGTTTTTACTTGAATGTTACGCTACATGATCTTGGATGCTCATCCTGTGATTGTTGTATACAATCTCTTGTGAAACTCTCCAGTTGTTTATTTTGCATGTCCGTTTGGACCAACCTTTAGAATTAAAGAATTCTTCTTCAAGACGGCTTTTCAAGTCTCTTCCTGAGTTTTCCATACAACCACGAAAGGGAAATAGAATCTTTCATCCAGCATCGTGATCCGGATCGGAAAGATAACGAATACTTCAATCAGTGGTGAAACCCAAATCCACCGGAATCTTTCAACACACACATATTTCTGCTGGAGTGAAACAAAACCACACACATAAAAAAATGAATGAAATCAGTTACAACCTTCTCGGCAGACTCTCTAACTGTTCCTCATCTCCTGCTTCCATGAAACATGCTCTCCCGATATGCAATATGCCCAGATTAGTCAACAAGTAGACCAATAGTCTAAATGGTCTAGAGACCTCGTTAAAGTTTTGTATTTATTTCTTATCACAATATTCACTGTGCAGATGATTGCTGCCTGTTAAGATGTATCTAAATCATAAGGAGAAGTGCAGACCCGCTCTGGCTGAGTGGTGAAGCATTGACAGTGAAATACCAATGTAATCACGTGTTTTACAATGATGAATATGTGCCTGTATGTGTGTGTGTGTGTGTGTGTGTGTGTGTGTGTGTGTGTGTGCGCAAGGAGAGGATAAGATGCACCAAGGAGTGGTGAATACAGGGCGCCTTGACCTCGCTCTGGTCAACTCCCTATTGAAACTAATTACAGCTGGTTTCAACGGGAAAGTGAAACTACCTGCAGACACTCTGAAGGGAAAAATAACTGTATATGGGATCACTGAATATCATGTATCCGCCTGTTTGAAATAATGAAAAGAGGCTGGCTGAGAGGTCGGAGTTGAGCAGAGTTTGATAATACAACAATAGAATGATTAACAACAGAGCTAGATCATGTACTAGATAAGAGAAATAAATGAGTAGATAAGAAGTACATGAATGAACTACGACATGTTGCAGAGTCCAGAAGTCAATGGTTTTGATATTTTACTTTTTTTTTTTTAGAAAGTTGTACTTTTAAAATGTATTGTTTGAACTCTTTTATAAAGATTGCATGCAGTCTCATGAGACCTGCACACTGCACCCGCAGTAGTTTGTTGTTTACATCAACCAGCATGGACGCTTCTTCATGCGTACTCCTTGTTGCCATGTCAAAACTGAACGAAATGCTATGGATATTTCTTTTTAATGAATGGTGACCAAACATCCGCTTATGACCGGACATGTCCTCTTTTTCTGAAGCTTAAATTCATTAAAATTAAAAAAGGTCTTCAGTTGGGGGACATGGGCCCCTGGCCCACCTGGCACACCTGGTTCGGGCACCAGTGACCAGCGCTGAATAAACTCTGTAAAGAACCTACATTTGGAACAACACAAAATCACAAAGAAGGACAAATATCACAGTTGCTATTTTCTTTTTTCAGTGGAAAAGCAGCTTTGACCAACACGAGTGTCAGCATAGTCCAAATTTAGCTGTAGTTTTATCAATAGCCATAGAATATTTATGGGGCAGGTCATTGACCATGTGGCCTTCACAAACCTTCACAGAGCCACAGTTGGAGTACTCCTCCATTTCCTGGTGACGAGAGAAGCTCTGGACATGTGGTCGTTCTCCCTCCATTCATTGTCCAAGACGACGGCCTTCATGAAGCTGTCCCACCAGCTGCTGGTTCTTCCAGGTCAGATCCAGAACCTCCTCCTGGTGGCCCTCCTGGGTGGTCTCCACAGTGGATCTAAGAACATCAAATAATAATGACAACACACAACAGTGTGTTGTCATTATTATTTGATGTTACAACACTGCCACAGAAAGAAACTGGAAACCCATAGGCTGCTTTTTCCACCAGGGATAGATATCTGTAATTTGATCTCCCATTCTATTGAGTTTTCCTTTGTTTTGAAAATGTGTTGTTTGGCTTCACTGTCTTTGCATCTACCAAAGTGAAACAATACTACATCATTCATTTGATCATCATTTTATCCAAATGGCATATAAACAAATGTCGAGGTACAAATCAGAATTCTTTTGTTTCTTACATTTAAGAACAAAGTCAAGCAATGCATTCAAACTATTGAAAAATCTAATAACATAGAAGCGATCAAGACCTCGACCCTATGTGCTCTCTTTAATGTCTTTTCATAATGCAATCTGTAAATAACACCTTTATGTATGTAACCCCCGGGAGTAATTGTCGTTCCTCTATTGAATTGTATTGTTTTGCACGATTCTTAATAAAAAAAAGTTGTATGCGTGACGTCACCGAGGGTTGGGGCTTGACCGGAAGACGACTTCCATGTGTGGCTTCACTTCCGCGTATACGGTGCATGCTAACAGGACCAGAGCACGGAGCTCAGAGAAACGGAGAGAGAGAAAGACAAAAGTGGGAAAGAAAGAGAGAGAGAAAGTGTGTGTTCCAGCGTCATGTCCCGGCTGGAGGCGCTGAGAGCTGCGGTGCAGCAGCGTCTGGCTGCAGCTGCTGAAGACATCTTGCAGCTGTTTGAAGGAACCATGGTGGAGTACGAGGAGCAGCTCTACAGACAACAGAAGCTCCTGGACGCTGTTCTCAAACCGGAAGTGCGCCTTTACAGAGCAGGTGAGCTCACTTCCGGGAACAGTTGGGAGTTAGATTTACTGTTAGATGATGGTTTAGACCAGAGGTCTCCAAGCTATTCCACAAAGGTTCGTGTGGCTTCAGGCCTTTGTTCCAGCCAAGCAGCAACACTGCAGACTTGATCATTTTTATTCGCTGATCTCAGTCTTGATTGGTCGCTAACTCCGTGGCTTGGTCTCGCGCGAGGCCGTCTCACCCGTGGGGGGATGGCACACTTTCTCAACAAAGTGATTTCATCCCACACTTCTTAGCGTACTCAACCGGCCCCGTCCAGGCGGTGTGCCAGCATGGTAAAATGGAGCCCACCTCCAGACATGAAAACCTATGGGTGACGTCAGAATGATTGACAGCCATGCAGCCAGTCACATCCATTTGACTGCAGCCACTGGCCCCGCCCCCCGGGACAGTGAACAGCTACATGCTAACAGCTGCATGCTGCCGCTACTTGTCACCGCAGGCCATGGATGTATTATAAGACCTGGATAGGGGGAGCATCCCTCTTCCTCTCGTGGAGGTCTGGTCATATCTGACAGTCTGGATACCTGAGGCATCACAGCTTAACCTACAGTCCAGCCAGAAGCAGGAAACATCTCATATACACAAGTCCAGCAGTATAAGGACGCCTTTCAACTCCTGGAGGGGGATAGCACATCTGCCTCTTGTGATTACAACTTTGCACCTGCACGGCCCTTTGTGGAATAGCATGACAAGTCAGCTTCCTGTATTTATGTCACATGGGTTTCTCTGAGGCCACGCCCCTTTAGGAGACCACTAGCGGTATGGAGTCCCTTGACACCAATGGGAGAGGTGAACGTGACACTCTCTCTTCTGAACATTTAGACATGAAAACAAAAATTTTCAGTCAGACACTACAGGAGAAAATCAACTTTGTTTAAGACCTTTCTTAGTCTCTACAACACCCTTGCTGGACTTGGCAGAGATGTCCTCTGGAGTTCAACTGTTCCAGACGAGGTGGGGGCAGAGCTACTGGTCCCTGTTGAGGAGTCCAGCAGCAGGTGGAAGAAGCTGGTTTTGTGGTGCTGATGGAGTGCAGTCTCCTGTCAGGAGGACAGGGGTTTTTGCTATATACACATTGTTGCTCTCTTTGTATAGTGCCTTGAGATAACGGCTGTTATGAACTGGCACTTAAAACAAATACAGTTGAGGTCTTCTCCTCGCTGCTTTATGACAGTTCATAAGCATTTGAGAGGCAAACGTAACATGATAGATTCTGTGCATTAAATGGTGGCAGGGAGCATCTGAAGTCCTGAGAGACAAATACACATTCATTGTGAGTTTTCTGTTTTGTTACCTAACATTTCAAAACCTAACACACAAAGAATGTGAGGAGGGAGGGGACATTTAGTTGTGTCAAATTGGAGCAGTGGACAACAGATGGGGGCATCTAGTCTCAGAACAGCTGAAGCTGTGTGGAGAAAGTATCCTGCCCTCCACAGGCATGTTGCACATGCAGCAGAGAATTCTGCATGTGACAGTGCAACTCTGGTGAGATTCAATGACCTGGAAAAGCACTTTTCATCCCAACTATTAGGACTCATTTATGATGTACTACAAGAACTGCCAGCGCTGTCTCTGGAGCTCCAGACAGGAATGCAATGTCATGATGGTGCATAAAGCCAGGTCAACACAGCCTAATGAGCCAGTGTTTGAGGAGAACTCTTTGCTAGGTGTAACCTGAGCATCTATAACAGGAGTGTAGTGATCCGAGTTCTTCATCTTCTTTCTTACAGTTCATAAGCATTTATGAATCAAAACAAACATGCTGATAATTTCTGTCACTTAAATGGTTGTTTGTTGTTGAGAGGATCAGAGTGAGACAGTGTCATGAGGTTGTGGTTTGGATGTCACCAGGACAGTGTAATAAAGCCTGTGTGTGTCTGACTGCTCTCTGCAGATGTTCAGCAGCTGTTGATGCATAAAGACCAGGTTCCACCTGAGCAGCAGGATCCAGCAGAGCTGCCTCACATTAAAGAGGAGCAGGAGGAGCTGAGGAGCAGCCAGGAGGAGGTGGACACCACCCAGGTCACCTTCACTGCTGTATATGTGAAGACTGAGGAAGAGGAGGATGAACAGGTGATTTCAACATCTTTATTATTCCACTCAACACAGTCGTCTCAGAATCCTTCATCTACAAATGTTGTCTTTGTGCTTTTCTCTACAGTTTTTAGTGCATGTGTAAAAACTCGACAGATTATTTCTGTTCTTCTGGTGGATAAAAGTTTAACTTCTCTTATCTTCTCCTAGAATCCTCAGTCTGTACAGCTTCTTCAGGCTGTAGAGAGCAGAGCTGCAGAGGAAGGAGCTCCATGTGGAGTGGAACCTCTGGAGTGTAACAGCACACAAGCATCCAGCGGCTCACACCTCCAGGAACATGAGGAGGAACATGAGGAGGAACATGAGGAGGAACATGGCTTTAGGTGCTCTGTTTGCAAGAAGAGGTTTAAAAGCAAGTCTGACTTGAAGAAACACATGAAGATCCACACAGGAAAAAAAACGTTTGAATGTTCAGAGTGTGGAAAAAGGCTTTCACAGCGGTCTGGTCTAAAAATACACATGATGATCCACACGGGGGAAAAACCCTTCAGTTGCTCCACCTGTTTTGCAAAGTTTAGAGAGAAATCGACTCTAATTAAACATTTACGCACTCACACAGGAGAAAAACCGTTCCAGTGCAAAGAGTGTGGAAAAAGATTTGGATATCCGTCAGCTCTTAAAGAGCACATGCGGGTCCACACGGGGGAAAAACCCTATGGATGCTCAGAGTGTGGAAAACATTTTGGGGTTCGGAAAAGCCTGAGGGAACACATGAGGATCCACACAGGGGAATACCCCTTCACCTGCTCCATCTGTGGGGATAAGTTCAGACACAAGTCAAATCTGTCTTCACATGGACGAATACACAAAGGAGAAAACAGGACAGGTCATTTCATAGGCCCCTACTGACACAAGCAGAACCTGTTTCACAGAGTGAAGGTTTAGACAGGACAGTGATTGAAGACATCAAACGGGTTCACCTCGTGTCTGAGAGACAGAACCTTCTCAGTCAGACTCTGTGACTGTTCATCTCCTCATCTCCTGCTGCCATGAAGCATGGTCTTCCACCCATCCATTGTCCATTCTCAAAGTTTTCCCTGCTGAATTTGTTCTCACTTGATGATGTATTTTAATCTTGTTTTATCTCATTTGTTGTTGTTAGAGTTTGTCAATCGGCCCAATTTTTTATTTTGATCACAAAAATTGACGTCTTGATTTTGTTGCAAACAATTTTTGGATTATTAACGATTATTGATACAATTTTCAATTGGTGGTGATTCTTGATTTTCCATTTCCTGCCGTAGTCTTTCAGTGCCAAAAAAGAACTTGTATGAAGTGATATCAGTCACTCGTTCCTCCAGAGGACTGGAGGATCCAGAGTCAAGATGGCGGCACCGTGTAGGACAAATTCCTGCCTTCAGAAACGCCCCGTCACAAACATCACAGAGGGTCGGGACTTGACCGTAAAACTATGTCCATCTTTTGTCCAATCCACTGCTGCCTTCTTCAGCTCTGGTCCAGTCGTACCTATGTTCCTCAGGAGCCGCTGTATGGATGCAGCCAACTTCCACAGAGTAGTGGCGGTCGACCAGCCTGCGTGTGGTGAAAGTTTTTGGGGCTCCAGATGCTATGAATCGACCGGCACTTGTCTGTCTCTGAGGTTACACTGAGAACATGATGCTGAGATCTTTGATTTACAGTCTGCTAGCGCGCCCGAGTCATGTAAAGAATAGATTCCCTGATCAGTCAGTCTGAATACAAGAGGTCGTTTTAAAATAATTGTTCTATTCATTGACAGACTGGCAGTGGTGTCAAAAGTATCCACATTTATTACTCAAGTAGAAATATAGATACTAGGGTTTAGAAATACTTCTGTAGAAGGTGAAGTATCAACTGAAGGTTTTTACTCAAGTATGTGTGCTCCTGACCATTAACATGTGTCTCATGTTGACTAGTTGCCTATAAGTATTGCAATGGGGTAAAGCTTCATACCTCAGAAGCATGTTATCAATAGCCTTTATTGATCAATGATTCGCCAAAAAACAAGTTAGAAACGAGTACACACAAACACATGCATCTACTTTCTACTGCTTACATTTACGTATGTAAGCAGATAATTGCGTGAAAATGTAAGTCAATGGTAGGTTGACCTTTTAGCAGCTTTTCTGTCTGTTTTTTTGACAAATGAAAAGTCCATGAATTAAAAATATGCAATACAAAGATCAGTAGTGATCTATTTCTGCAGCTGAGGACGTCCTGTCAACAGCTCTCTCTCTCTCTCTCTCTCTCTCTCTCTCTCTCTCTCTCTCTCTCTCTCTCTCTCTCTCTCTCTCTCTCTCTCTCTCTCTCTCTCTCTCTCTCTCTCTCTCTCTCTCTCTCTCTCTCTCTCTCTCTCTCTCTCTCTCTCTCTGCCTGTGTAAGTATTAGTGTATCTCTCCCTCTCCTCCGTCCTTGACCTTTATTTCTTCCCACACTACTTCCCACCATATGAAGGAATAATGCTGCTCTTCACAACCCACATAGGAACTGGTTTGAACAACTGACATCCCAAATAACAGCCAATGGGAAACCGGATCATTGTACTCTGCATCCCTTTATAATGAATTGGCTGTTAGTTTAGGTCGTGTGTAGCCCATTTAGAATGGCCTCCTCATTGATTTCCTCCATGAGAGCTGATTCTTCCTCCGTTCTCACCAATGTTTTGAATGTTTGCGTCACGCTGTGGCGAGTTCAATCCTCAGAATTATTTACCCACAAAAGTTGTCCTTTATTTCTCTGCAGTTCCTAGTGGATGTGTTCAAATCCTTCATTGTTGCTATGGTCATTTCTCTACCGTGGAATGGATGAAGATTTAACTTCTGTTATCTTATTCTAGAAACTTCAGTCTTTACAGCTTCTTCAGGCTGGACATGTTGTCTTTTGACTTTATTTCTCTACAGTTTCTAATGCAGTTTCTAACTAACTCAAATTTTTTCTAACGTCTTTCAACTGATGCTCTTCTATTGTCATTTCTCCACAGTGGGACAGGTAAAGGTTGAACTTCTCTTAACTTATCCTAGAAACCTCAGTCTCTACAGTTAGTAGAGCAGAGCTGCAGAGGAAGGAGCTCCATATGGAGCTGGCATGGGCGTAAAACCTGGCTGGCGGGATGCAAAGAAGCCAACGCCCTGTTCAGAAGAAGACACATAATCAGTGTGGATTCACTCTGTTCATTACATCATAAAGATTGGGCCATTCCAGATGATCGAAAGCTTCCTGTCAGCGATGGTTGGAGAGAGAAGACGCCATCACACTGCACAGTATTGAAGATGCTAGTAATCATCAAAAAAAACATCAAATTTATCAAAACAATAAAAACAATATATATTCCATAGTCAAGTGTGAACACTGTGGGGGTTACCTTTATCCAGGCTCAGTGGAATAGTATATTTTGTGTGTCAGCAGGTGCCTGTTCAAATGACCTTTCCTTTTGAAATGCGTCTTACAGATGAAGCATCTGAACGGTGTTTCTCCTGAGTGGATCTGTAAGTGGTGATTGAGATTTGCTCTCTGCCTAAACTTAGCGCTGCAGAAGGAGCAGGTGAAGGGTTTCTCCCCCATGTGGATCCTCATGTGCACTGTCAGGTGATGCTTCTGTCTGAACCTCTTTCCACACGCATTGGAACGGTTTCACCTCCACATGAACATGTGACTGTGAATTCTGAGCCGAGCACGTTTTAAACTTGGAGCCACAGGTTGAGCAGGGGCTCGAGGGTCTCTCTCCCGTGTGGATCGTCATGTGACACTCTAAATCCTCGATCCTGTCAAACACTTGCTTGCAAACAGAGCAACATAAGCCTTGTTCCTCCTGATGTTCCTCCTCATGTTCCTGCTGATGTTCTTGCTGGTGTTCCTGGAGGTCTGAGCTACTGGATCCACATGCAGCTCCTTCCTCTGCAGCTCTGCTCTCTACAGCCTGAGGAAGCTGTACAGGCTGAGGTTTCAAGATGAGAGAAGTTAAACCTTCATCTGTCCCACAGTGGAGGAATGATGATAGAAGAGCATCAGTGACAATGAAAAGAAGCCAGCCTTTTTAACTGAAGTGAGGTGACTGTTTTGCAGTGGAATAATAAAGATGTTGAAATCACTTGTTCATCCTCCTCTTCCTCAGTCTTCACATATACAGCAGTGAAGGTGAACTGGGTGGTGTCCACCTCCTCCTGGCTGCTCCTCAGCTCCTCCTGCTCCTCTTTAATGTGAGGCAGCTCTGCTGGATCCTGCTGCTCAGGTGGAACCTGGTCTTTATACATCAACAGCTGCTGAACATCTGCAGAGAGCAGTCAGACACACACAGGCTTTATTACACCTGGTGACCAAGCTTCATACACATTAGATCCAGAGGAAACCAGCACAAGGAGGCTGCATAGCCACTGAGCCCGGCCGGGTGCCCAGTGTTTACAGCTAGTTGCAGGTAAATGATGTAGAAATCAATTAAAATTTATTATTTAAACTCATATTCTGTTAATGACATGGTGCTGCAACCTCAGACTGGGATGACTAATTTTCTCTGAGTGATTGGCTGCATACGTCTCCCACTGCTCCCTCACTAAATGAGGCAGATTATGTAAAAAGGAAGTCAGGCGTCATTGTGTCAAACTGCAAAAACACAAAATCATACCAAGAATACTTGTCTTTTTCTAGTCATCTTGTCTCATTTCTAGTCAACACTGATATAGTATGAAATAAATACAGAAATCTGTTGAGCATGTGTGTTATGTGTGTTAAAAGCAAACTGTGCACATGAGCTGGTGAATAAACATGACAGGGTATGAAAGGGCACCGTGTCCCGTGCATCATGTTGACAGTGAAGCATGAGTCTTGGTGTTTCTCCTACAATGGAATGAGTTTATTGGCCCATGTTTCAGGAATTCAAGCATTTCACCAAAGAGATGGCAGTGCAACCAATGTAGTGTGTGTTCAAGAGAAATGGCAAAGGAAGTGTAATGTTGGTTTTACAACATGACACTTCATCTTTGTCAAAAGCTTCCTCAGAGTCTAAAGACAGCAGTTATGCTTCAGAAGCATGTATGATGTTGAAAAACCTCCAAACATTATTACATGGGAAGCAGTTCTGCATCACCTGTGACCATGTAAGGAACGGATGGCTCTGAGAAGGAACCCCTCACCCATTCTCCAGCAGCTCCTCCCACAGAGCATCTCTGGTGACCAGCTTTAAAAGAATACCTATTTTATTTATTTGAAATTGACAATAAGACATATGTGTTAAAAGCGAGATAAAATATGGACATTCTTTTGACAACTTCAAATTTTATCAATTTCAAACCAGCTCATGACTAAAGTTACCTCAAGGCAATTTACAGGATCAAACAAACAATATGTTCAAAGTAACATGCAAACACCCACTGTCCTGAGACCCTCGCATCAGCTGAGGATCAACTCCAAAGAAAAATCCTGACAGGAAAAAAATAAGGGAAGAAACCATCAGGGTGAGAGACAGAGGAGGGGATCATCACCCAGGACAGGCAGCTGGGCAAAAACAAAACAGCATACAGAGATCTATGGTTTGATATCTCTTCATTCAGTGTTGCAAACTCTCACTTTGTGGTCGTTTCTGTGTGTGGCTTTGTGTTCATTCAGGAGATTCCTGGATCTAAACGGTTTTCCACATTGTGAGCAGTGAAACAGCCTTTCCTTTGTGTGCACCTTCATGTGCACTTTCAGACCTCTTTTATATCTAAACGGTTTTCCACACTCTGAGCAGGGAAACGGCTTTTCTCCCGTGTGGATCATCATGTGTTGTTTCAGTCCTGTCTTATGTCGAAAACGTTTTCCACACTCCGGGCAGCTAAATGGCTTTTCCCCCGTGTGCATCCTCATGTGGTATGTCAGGCCACTCTGAAACCAAAATTGTCTTCCACATTCTGAGCAGTGAAACCGATTTTCTCTTGTGTGGATCCTCATGTGGTTTTTCAGGAGTTTCTGATGTCTAAACTGTTTTCCACACTCTGGGCAGGGAGACAGTTTTTTGTCTGCGTGCCTTTGTAAATGTGAAGTTAGACGTGAGCGGTGTCTAAACTTTGTGCCACAGACATAGCAGTTCAAGGGTTTCTCCCCTGTGTGGATGCTCATGTGTTGTTTCAGGTCATTCCGAGACACAAATTGTTTTCCACACTCTGAGCAGTGAAGCAGTTTTTCTCCTGGGTGAATTCTTAAATGTGAATTCAGATCTGACTGCAACCTAAACTTCAGGCCACAGACAGAGCAGCTGAAGGGTTTCTCCCCCATGTGGATCTTCATGTGCTCTCTTAGCGCTTCCTGCAGTCCAAATCTTTTTCCACACTCAGAGCAGAGGAATTTTTTTTCTTCTTGTTCCTCCTGATGTTCCTGCTGATGTTCCTGCTGATGTTCCTGCTGATGTTCCTGCTGATGTTCCTGCTGATGTTCCTGCTGATGTTCCTGCTGATGTTCCTGCTGATGTTCCTGGAGGCCTGAGCTGCTGGGTCCACATGGAGCGCCTTCCTCTGCAGCTCTGCTCTTTACAAGCTGAGGAAGCTGTAGAGACTGAGGTAATAATAAGATAAGAGAGGTTTAAATAGTATCTGTCAGACAGTGGATGAAATGACAATAGAAGAGCATCAGTGAAAGAAATTAGAGGCAATTTGTTGAGTTTGTGAACATACACAAAAAACTGTCGAGAAATAAAGAAGAAAACATTTGGAGATGAAGGATCCTGAGGTGACTGTTTTGCAGTAGAATAATGAAAAATGTTGAAATCACCTGTTCATCCTCCTCTTCCTCAGTCTTCACAGATACACCAGTGAAGGTGACCTGTGTGGTGTCCACCTCCTCCTGGCTGCTCCTCAGCTCCTCCTGCTCCTCTTTAACGTGAGGCAGCTCTGCTGGATCCTGCTGCTCAGGTGGAACCTGGTCTTTATGCACCAACAGCTGCTGAACATCTGCAGAGAGCAGTCAAACACACACAGGCTTTATTACACTGTCCTGGTGACATCCAAACCACAACCTCATGACACTGTCTCACTCTGATCCTCTCAACAACAAACACAGAAACAGCATCTTGAAATGTTAGGTAACAAAACAGAAAACTCCTTATAAATTTGTATTTGTCTCTCAGAACTTCAAATGCTCCCTGCCACCATTTAAAGCTAATCATTTTTGATTTGTCTTTCAAATGCTAATGAACTGTCAGAAAGCAGCAAGGAGAAGACCACTGATAAATCTATTCCTGCTTCATTCCCCTGCTGCTGGACTCCTCCACAGGGACCAGTCTCCACTCCAGAGGAGATCTGTGCAGCAGTCCAGCAAGGGTGTTGCAGAGACTGTAGAGACTTGTAGACACTGAGGTCTTTGACAAAGTTGATTTTCGTTTCAAAAGGTTCAGAAGAAGTGTGGCTTGTGAAAAACAATTCCAGTGATTACTTTGGTAACTGTGGGACGAAAGAATCAACCATAATCTGTGTTCATGTTCACCTCTCCCATTGGAGTCAAGAGGCTCCAGACTGCTGCTAGTCTCCTAAAGAGGCGCTGTGGCTGACGGCAGCAACATAGACATGCGTTACTACACAGCTACACAGGAAGTTAGGATGATATTGTCACATTTAATTCCTAATAGTACATGTTTACATACATTCATAATGAAACCTCCTGCAGTTTGATTCATGGTTCTGTGGTCATATTATCAGAATGTTTTTAGAAACCATTATTGTGAAAGGTCACTTCCTGTACGAGCAACGGAAGTCGCGCCGTTCATTTTGAGTGAGTAGAGGGAGAGAAATGAGACGAGAGACAACCGTCTACTACTGGCTAAGCAGGCGTACACGGTACTTGTTCTAAATGTTGAAACTTTGTGTAAGTAATGACTTGACTGATGTATGTGAAATGTGTTTTATTTCTGCTTCAGTTTTCACGGTGTTACTGGTCATATCTCGCTGAAATTTTGACGGATTTACAAACGGTTTGGTTTCTTCAAAACGTTATTCGCGTGGTTACAACCCGGGATGCTGAAACATGTTGAAAGAGCAGCTTTTCACTTAAAAAACGACTTGGTTGTGCAGCTTAGCCAACGTTGTGCATCATGGCTAGGCTACTAGCCAGTAATTTTATATGAACGGGAGCGGCAGAATTGGTCCTTGTTTTCTGTTTAACTGTAGTTGCACATGATTTTCATTTTCGGGTTGGTTTGTTTAACATTTTACATTATGACCTCTACAGGTAATAAGGTGCTTTTCGAAGGGCATTAGCCCAGTGTGTGTGTGTGTGTGTGTGTCCCAGTCTCAGATGAGTACTGGCAGAACCACCCAGAGCTCCATGACATTCCCATCTACTACGCCTCATTTCTGGCCAGGAAGTGCGTGACAGTCTACCAGACATACATCAGTGCCATGACCAACAAGATCAGGATGGCCATCAGCATCAACAACCCCTTTGTATTCAAGCACATTAGCAACCTCAAGGTCTCAGAAAAACCTCAAAGCCTGAGACATGAGGACAGAGGAGCCCACATCCCAGTGTGTGTGTATGTATAATATGTGTATGTATGTGTGTGTAATGTATGTGTGTATGTATATAATGAATGTCTATATGTGTTTGTGTATATAATGTATGTAATTGCTTAGGTTATTGTTTAATGTTTAGGTGTTTTAAATTATATCTAATTTTAAATAAAATAAATGTACTTGAAGTGTATGTGTTAGTGAGTCGATTTTCGAGTCTGTGGAGTTGAAGTATCAATGTTTCAGAGGTGGGTAAGCTGTTCAGTTAACGTCGACTACAGCCCTGACGCGTGTAAAAATGTTTTCATTAAAAACTAGAAGTATGGATGAGTATTCTTGTTTGTGTCCAGACATCAATTCATAAGTACTGGTATGCAGTGTTGGTTGGAATTTGAGCAAGTTATGCATTTCGAAATTACATGTCCCAATACACACTCAATGTAACGGGCGAGCGACCTGCCCGACACAAGATGGCCGCCATGTGCGGACGTTTTGTTGAACCTTTGTTTGGAGACCTCTGGTCGAAACCATCATCTTACAGTAAATCTAACCCTCAGCTGTTCCCTGAAGTGATCTCACCTGCTCTGTATAAGCGCACTTCAGGTTTGAGAACAGCGTCCAGGAGCTTCTGTTGTCTGCAGAGCTGCTCCTCGTACTCCACCATGGTTCCTTCAAACAGCTGCAAGATGTCTTCAGCAGCTGCAGCCAGACGCTGCTGCACCGCAGCTCTCACAGCCTCCAGCCGGGACATGACGCTGATACACACACACAGACCAACAATAACAACAACAACAACCGCTCTCTCTACTTCTATCTCTCTCGCTCTCTCCGTGTCTCTGGGCTCCGCTGTCTGGCTTTAGCACGCAATCACGGTGCGTGTCGACACCCGATTTGTCCGGAAATACCCGATCAGTGCCATGTGTCCGCGCATGCGCATTTTGTGTATTCTAGTCCGAGTGCTCACTACAATGCCCAATTCATTCCTTGCGGTTTGTTTAGATTCTATTACGTGGTGCGAAAGAGACTGACAGCAGTGCCTTTCAGCCAGGGAGCCATCTTACTGACGAAACTTTATAACATTTCTTTGTAGTTTTAGTGTTTTATTCATTATAGAATTACTTTTGAATTTTAGAAAGCACTGCGGGAATATATTTCCAGAGGAGAAAGATCTACTGTGGTGTCTGTGAAGAAGCTGAGACGAGTGATAGACAATTTTATAGTAAATAAATAATTTAAAAAGCTAGCAGCTGCTGTAACTCAACAGGTACGAATCGGGCAAGCAAACCGTCCTTATTCCTCACACGTCATGTCCTTTTTTCTGAAACGCGATCAAACGTCATTGTGCGCATGTGCACCGATCGGGTACTTCCGGACAGATCGGGTACCGAGAGTGCGTTCCATTTATCCCGGAACGCGAAGCTGAGGGGGAAGTGACGTCACGCATGCCGTTTAGTTTCGCCTCCGTTCAAGCTGTTTTGTATTCCGTCACACACAAGTGTCATAACAGTAAGTATGCCAACATGATGCTTTTATTTCTATACTTTTAAGTGTTCTGTTTTGTTTGTCAGAATCATATTGTATTGAGTGTGTTTCGGGTCCCAGATGCTGCTAAAGTTTTACATAACTTACAGTTCAGGTAGGTGTCAAAGTGGTATGGACTGCATTACATTTATTCTTGTTCTCAAGTTCTCCCAATTCTGCAATTTCATTGTTCCTAGTTAACGTGACCTACAAATATACTGTATAAGTTAAACAAAAAAAGTCCTGGGATGTGCATGCGTGTGAGCTTGGTCAGAGATGCTGTACCATCATCATTTGATGAGAGCTACCACCTTCTAACCCTGAAAATCCGTGGTGGCCTAGTAATTCCATCAGAAGGCACAGTGAAGGTGCTGACAGCTGTAGAAAGGGTGATTCGCCAATCTCCGACCCAAAAACCTCCAAAGCTGTCAACAGTATTTTTCTGTTTGGACAACACATTTTGGAGACACAATTTGGCATCAACATCCATCAGTCCAACTTGTTGTTTTTCTCTGTGTTTCTGAAGATAAAGCTAAGGTCAATACGGCGTCTACTCCATATTATGTCTATGATTGTGGTGCCTTCTATTCACCCCGGAAGGCAATGATAAGGGGAAGTAACGTCACTCTCAAACACGCAGTTTACCTGTTGTGTTTCCAGGTACAGATCATGAGTAAGGCCTAGGGGTACCAGCAGGGGTCGTAATAACCACTGAATGTTAAAACAAAGAGGCAGAGAACTTTATTGTCCAGCGACTCCAACTGCAGGATTTGTTCTCAGCATCACATGTTGTTCTGAGATACCAGAAGTTGTTATCCTATTATACTGACACCTTCAACTTTTATTATCTAAAGCAGACATAACAAAAGTTACCTCAAGGCAATTTGCATGAGCAGGCAATCAATATGAACAAAATAGAGACATAGTAAATATCCCCGTCTTTAGACCCTCGCATCAGCTGAGCAACGACTCCCAAAAAGGGCCCTGGGCTCCAAACCTGGAACCAGAGACCCTTGGAACTGAACTGAATCCTATATGACGCAGAGAGGCCAGAACAGGAGATACATGATCTCTCTTCCCTGTTTTTGTCAGGACATGAGCTGCTCTGGATAGCTATACTCACTGTTCCTAGCTCTGGCTCGGTGGATTAGTTTCCGTGTGTGTCAGCAGGTGCTTGTTGAGATGAAATTTCCTTGTGAAAGACATTTTACAGATGGAACATGGGAACGGTTTCTCTCCTGAGTGAGTTAGTAAATGGTCAGCCAGAAGCGTACGCGTCCTGAACTTCTTACTGCATGTGGAGCAGCTGAAGGGTTTTTCCCCCGTGTGGATCCTCATGTGCTCGGTCAGGTTATTCTGATATCTAAAAAGTTTTCCACACTCTGAGCAGGGATATGGCTTTTCTCCTGTATGGATCCTCATGTGCTCTCTCAGGTTATTCTGACAGCTAAACCGCTTCCCACATTCTGAGCAGGGAAACGGCTTTTCCCCCGTGTGACTCCGTAAATGTGAGGTCAACTGTGAGGGCTTTCTAAACGTTGTCCCACACACGGTGCACATGAAGGGCCTTTCCCCCGTGTGGAGCTTCGTGTGCTCTTTCAGGTATTGCTGACATGCAAACTGTTTTCCACACTCCGAGCAGTTAAACACCTTTTCTCCTGTGTGGATCTTCATGTGCTGTGTCAGGACATTCTGGTATCCAAACTGTTTCCCACACTCTGAGCAGTGAAACGGCTTTGCGCCCGTGTGAATTCGTAAATGTGAAGTCAGATTTGACTTCTGTCTAAACTTGGTGCCACAGATGGAGCAGATGAAGGGTTTTTCCCCGGTGTGGATCTTCATGTGGTATGTCAGGCCAGTTTGAGACCCAAACTGTTTCCCACACTCTGAGCAGGGAAACGGCTTTGCTCCTGTGTGAATTCGTAAATGTGAAGTCAGATGTGAGCGCTGTCCAAACCTTGTGCCACAGACGGAGCAGCTGAAGGGCTTCTCTCCTGTGTGGATCCTCATGTGCCGACTTAACCTTTTCTGCAGTGCAAACATTTTTCCACACTCAGAGCATAGGAAGTTTTTTTCTTTTTGTTTTTGTTGTTGTCCCTGGAAGCCTGAGCTGCTGGAGCCTTGTTCCTGCTCATGTTCAACCTGAAGTTCCCGCTGATGTTCCAGCTGATGTTCTTGCTCATGTTCCTGGTGATGTTCCTGAAGGTCTGAGCAGATGGATCCACATGAAGCTCCTCCCTCTACAGCCTGAAGAAGCTGTAGAGACTGAGGTTTCTAACATAAGGAAAACAGAAAACAAAAAGAAAACATTTGTAGATGAAGGATTCTGAGGTGACTGTTTTGCAGTGGAAAAGTAAAGATTTTGAAATCACCTGTTCATCCTCCTCTTCCTCAGTCTTCACAGACACAGCAGTGAAGGTGAACTGGGTGGTGTCCACCTCCTCCTGGCTGCTCCTCAGCTCCTCCTGCTCCTCTTTAATGTGAGGCAGCTCTGCTGGAACCTGCTGCTCAGGTAGAACCTGGTCTTTATGCACCAACAGCTGCTGAACATCTGCAGAGAGCAGTCAGACACACACAGGCTTTATTACACTGTCCTGGTGACATCCAAACCACAACCTTGACATTAATGACACGGTCTGTATCATGACTGTTGAGAGTCTGGTCAAGTGGTGCGCCCAGAATGCACTCATCATAAACTCAACTCAGACTAAGGAGACCATCTTTGGCCAACCTCAACTCACTATTGCTCCAGAAGTCATTAAACAGTCTGAATCTTTTAAATATTTAGGGGTGTATGTGGACAGGGCCCTCTCCTGGAGTGCCCATGTGGATTACCCGTGTGGCAAGTTAAAGAAAAGAATCTACTTTCTGAGGAGACTTTGAACATACAGAGCCAGTGTAGCTATCCTGGACCAGTTCAGCCACCATTCAAAGTGGCCTGTTGTACGGTAGCTCAGTGTGGTTCCATGGCCTTACAGTACAGCTGAGAAATAGGATCCTGAAGCTACTTGACTGAGGCGATTGTGGGCCATCTGGCAGATTATGCGGAACAAATTTCTCCATACCAAATTTTTCCTCCCTGAGGAAAATGTTGTGTTGTTTCTAATACTGACTGATGACTGTACCTCTCAAAAGTAGCTCTGCAGCCTGTTCCATGAAGATCACACTTCCATGCACACCACAGCTATCGATTTACGTTATCTTTAAAACCTAGATAAATGTAATGTGTTTGTTTCTGACTTTGTGACTTAGATTTTTTTCTTGAGGAAGAGATTTAAAGAAGAAATCAAATGTATCAATCTAGGACAAAGGGACCAAGCTGTTAGAGGTTCTTTTTTTTTTTAACAGTTTTTCTACACTGGTTTGGGTCATAAAGTGTTCCTGCAGTTGTGAAAGTGCATGGTGTAAATGGACTGTTTCCCAGAGGTCATAACGTCGGCAAATCAAACTCACCTAGTCTGTGTAAACGCACTTCCGGTCTGTAGACAGCATCCAGGAGCTTCTGTTGTCTGCAGAGCTGCTCCTCGTACTCCACCATGGTTCCTTCAAACAGCTGCAAGATGTCTTCAGCAGCTGCAGCCAGACGCTGCTGCACCGCAGCTCTCAGAGCCTCCAGCCGGGACATGACGCTGATACACACACGCACGCACACGCACACGCACGCACACACAACAACAACAACAACAACTCCTCTCTCTCTCCGTGCCTCCGAGCTCCGATCTCTGGCTTTAGCTTACTATTGTGGCGCGTTAGCCGATGACGAGGGGAAGTGACGTTTGTTGTGTTTCCGTGCTTTTACACAGGGCAAGCGAGATTACATCCGTTTCTGTGACCTATATATACAACAGAGTCACTGTCAGGTGGTTCTCTATGGTCCTCCACCTCAGCTCTACTGTTGTGTTTCATCCTTTATACTGAACTTATGTTGTTTTTTTTTTTAAAAGAAGCTGGAAGCTGGACTGCTTTGACAGGAACTTTTGGCTTTAATAAGCGATGTAATGAAGATCTATGTTTTTAATAGCATGCAATCTACACACACTACCTTTGTGATCGATTGAGTGCCATGAGTGTAAAGGTTGTGGTTTGGATGTCACCAGGACAGTTTAATAAAGCTTCTGTGTGTTTGACTGCTCTCTGCAGATGTTCAGCAGCTGTTGGTGCATAAAAAAGTTTATCCGTGAAAGTTTTGAATATTATTAAAAGTTGCATTTCTTCCATGACATGACCAACTGCAGGTTCATGTCGATGTGCAGGAGTGCCACACCACAATGTTTGGGAGTCAAATTACCACCCCACTCTTGCATCCAGGGATCACTGATGACCATGTGAGACCGATGCGTGTGTTTGAGAGGAAGGCGTCATCAAAGTTGGCGCGATCTAAAGCATCCAACAATGCCTTCAATGCACAAACCATCTGGCTCGATCAGACCAAAAAATATTGCCGTTGCCGCCTCTGGACTCTATGCCACAGAGGTCAGCAGTGGCCATGGCTACTCGCATGGCTGGGGCAGTTTGATCGAACACGCTGCAGCGTCAGACTGGGAAGACTGGTCTGAATTTCTTTTTCGGGTTTCCCTAACTACTACTGTTCTAGAACTTAAAACTCAGTTTCCTATCTCAGAGTGAGAGATCAACTCACAGTTCATTGTGAAACGGACCCCAGGCTTATTTGGTAAGCCTGGCCTGCCATAAGTCTAGCAGTGGTCTAGTCAAGGCATGTCGCTTACTGAGCAGGTTGTGCTGCTCTAATACACATGGCACTGCAATGGGAGTGCATCTATAGAGACAGGACTGATCTGCTGGCTTTCCAGACAATCATTTTTATGATATACAGGTTCTCAAGAGACGGTATCGCCTACATCTGCCGACTGATCGGACCTCATTACAACACTAACACTCCCTCCACAGTCCCACAGACGATCTGTGTGGTGCTTTTTTAGCCAGTGACACTGTTGTGTGCATGGCTGAGGATGCAAAATTTAATGACAAAGCAACAGTGTGCAGCACTGTGCGTGTAGTCTACTTGGCTTTGAAAAGTCATCTTAATGTTTTGTAACATTCCCTGAGCACTGGGGACTTTTTGCAACCAAAGAGACATTGTATGGAGTCACTGGCATGTTTAAGCATTAATTATAAAACTAAACATTTTTGCTTTTCATGAAAGTAGACAATCTTGGGACAAACCTGTCTCATTTCCAAATGCCATTGGAGCCGTGGACTTCAACAGTGTCCCCTGGGTGAAGAATACATTTTGCCCTGATGATGCAGCTGCATCGAGCCATGTTTGCAGACTGTCATTGGTCCGGTCTGACCATTGATCATTGGTCATCGGTGGGGGGGTGGCTTATACCCTTTGTCCATTTCAAAGTAAATGTATTTTGGTCCAATTAGACAATTTTTAAGTGTAAAATGGACTTTGGTGCTAAACTGCAACCCGGACCTTGAGAAATTTCTGCTCATTAGTTACAAAACCCAATATTGTGTGTTCAAAGACATGCCTTAAAGCAATATAAGCCCATGTGATATTGAAGAAACTTCTGACATTATTACATGGGGAGCTAATCTGGATAACGACCAAATCACCTGTGGCCATGAAGGACTGGATGACTCTGAGAAAGCACCCGTCATCACATCCTCCAGCAGCTCCTCCCACAGAGCATCCCTGGTGACCAGTGTTTATAGAATACACACTTTATTCACTTGAAATTGACAAAAAGACAAACATGTAAGAGGGAAAAAAATAAAATATGGACATTTATTTGCAAGTTTGGCCATTCTTTTGACAACTTCAACTTTCATTCATTTTGCAAAAGCAAGAAAATGTGTCCGAAAGGGTCTGGATTCAGAGATTCTTGGAAACACAAGTGGACCTGCATTCAGAGTATCCTCGAGGTGTAAAAAGGTTTTAGAACATGAACAGCTGCTCACAAGGAGAAGGAATCAGCTGAACAGCTCAGAGCGGCCAGAAACAGGAGAGATATCTGGTCTGGATCTCTTCATTCACGCCTGGTGGATTAGTTTCTGTGTGTGTCAGCAGGTGCCTGTTGAGACGACCTTTCCGGGTGGAAGACATTTTACAGATGGAACGGTTTTTCAGTGCGATTTAGTAAACCCTGTGCCACAGACAGAGCAGTCCTAGGTTTCTTCTCCGGTGTGGGTCCTCATGTGTTTCTTCAGGTTCCCCTGATGTCTAAACGGTTTTCCACACTCTGAGCAGTGAAACGGTTTTTCACCTGTGTGGATCCTCATGTGCTCTTTCAGGTTGCGATGATTTCTAAAGTGTTTCCCACACTCTGCGCAGTGAAACGGTTTTTCGCCCGTGTGGATACCCATGTGTGTTTTCAGGTTGAACTGATACTTAAAATGTTTTCCACACTCTGAGCAGTGAAATCGCTTTTCACCCGTGTGAGTTTGTAAATGTCTCGTCAGATTAGAGTGGTGTGTAAACCCTGTCCCACAGATGGAGCAGCTGAAGGGCTTTTCCCCTGTGTGGATCTTCATGTGGTATGTCAGGATTTTCTGATGTCTAAACTGTTTCCCACACTCGGAGCAGTGAAACGGCCTCTCCCCCGTGTGGATCCTCATGTGCTCTTTCAGGGCTCTCAGATATTTAAACTGGTTTCCACACTCTGAGCAGTGAAAGGGCTTGCCCACTGTGTGCGTCGTCGTATGTTCTCTCAGCCGTTTCTGCTTCTCAAACCCTTTTCCACACTCTGAGCAGCGAAATGGCTTTTCTTCTGCGTGAATTCGTAAATGTGAAACGTAAGGGGAGTGCAGTTTAAACTTGATGCCACATATGAAGCAGATGAAGGGGTTCTCCCCCATGTGGGTCTTCATGTGCCGTTTTAGCTTTGATGGATGTAAAAATGTTTTTCCACATTCAGAGCAGAACAACCTTTTTTCTCCATGTTCCTGCTGAGGTTCCTGCTGAGGTTCCTGCTGAGGTTCCTGCTGAGGTTCCTGCTGAGGTTCCTGCTGAGGTTCCTGCTGAGGTTCCTGGAGGTCTGAGCTGCTGGATCCACATGACGCTCCTCCCTCTAAATCTCTGCTCTCCACAGCCTGAAGAAACTGTAGAGACTGAGGTTTCTAGAATAAGATAAGAGAAGTTAAACTTGCATCTGTCCCACAGTAGAACAACATCAACAGAAGAAGGCAATTTGTTGAGTTTGTTAACATGCATGAGAAACTGTAGAGAAGTAAAGTAAAGAGAAAACTTTTGCAGGAGAATTCTGAGGTGACTGTTTTGCAGTGGAATAATGAAAGATGTTGAAATCACCTGTTCATCCTCCTCTTCCTCAGTCTTCACAGATACAGCATCGAAGGTGAACTGGGTGGTGTCCACCTCCTCCTGGCTGCTCCTCAGCTCCTCCTGCTCCTCTTTAATGTGAGGCAGCTCTGCTGGATCCTGCTGCTCAGGTGGAACCTGGTCTTTATGCACCAACAGCTGCTGAACATCTGCAGAGAGCAGTCAGACACACACAGGCTTTATTACACTGTCCTGGTGACATCCAAACCACAACCTCATGACACTGTCTCACTCTGATCCTCTCGACAACAAACAACCATTTAAGTGACAGAAATTATCAGCATGTTTGTTTTAATTCATAAATGCTTATGAACTGTCAGAAAGAAGATGAAGAACTCGGATCACTACACTCCTGTTATAGATGCTCAGGTTACACCTAGCAAAGAGTTCTCCTCAAACACTGGCTCAGTAGGCTGTGTTGACCAGGCTTCAGGCACCTTCATGACATTGCATTCCTGTCTTTGGAGCTCCAGAGACAGCGCTGGCAGCTCTTGTAGTACATGAAAAGTGCTTTGCCACACCACTGTATCTTCTTCTCTTGAGCTGCACTGTCACATGCAGAATCCTCTGCTGCATGTGTATCATGCCTGTGGAGGGCAGGATAATTTCTCCACACAGCTTCAGCTGTTCTGAGACTAGATGCCCCCATCTGTTGTCCACTGCTCCAATTTGACACAACTAAATGTCCCCTCCCTCCTCACATTCTTTGTGGGTTAGGTTTCAGTGTTTTTCAACATTTCCAGAGATGAACTCCAACTGCTTTGAAGACACATAACCAGGGCAAACAGGAAATTCGCGCCTTCCACACTACAGCAATCGATGTACATTATCTTTAAGATCTAAATAAATGAATGTGCACATTTTTTATGATTTCTTGAAGAAATTTAATGCATCAATGCGGGAGAATTGGTACAAGCTGATATACATTTATTCATATTTACAAATTCAATGCAATTAACAGAATTCTTGTTAATCTAATTGAACTGACCCAAAAAGTATGAATAAATGTAAACAATAACAGGAACGATTAAAGAGGCACAGAGCAAACGAGCACAGCAGAAACGGGATGGAGCCAAGTGACCACAATTGTTGGGATCAAACTAAGATCACCTTGAGTAATTCTGATTGTTTCCTGCAGGTCACAGCATCGGGAACAGAGCTCACCTAGTCTGTGCAAGCGCACTTCCGGTTTGAGAACAGCGTCCAGGAGCTTCTGTTGTCTGCAGAGCTGCTCCTCGTACTCCACCATGGTTCCTTCAAACAGCTGCAAGATGTCTTCAGCAGCTGCAGCCAGACGCTGCTGCACCGCAGCTCTCAGAGCCTCCAGCCGGGACATGACGCTGGTACACACAACAACAACAACAACAACAACAACAACAACAACAACAACAACAACAACAACAACAAGCTCCCTCTGTCTCTATCTGCCTCTCATTGTTTACGAGCTCCGATCTCGGGTTTTAGCACGCCATTGTGGCACGTTCCATTTACCCCGGAAGGGGATGTGAATGGGGGTGACGTCACTCGCGCAAGCCGTTTAACCATTGTGTTTCCGGGTATCATCGTAATTATTAAATACTGACAAAGTTTGTTTTCTGAGGAGCCGAAACAAGTCCAGAGCTCGGAGCTCAGAGACACTGAGACAGAGAGCTGTTTGGAGGAACCATGGTAGATTACTTCCGGTCACTGTGACCTGCATGTAAAAGTTCAGAGTTAGATTTAGTGCCAGGTGGTTCTCCATGGTTCAGCAGCTCAGTTATACGGTTGTGTTTTTATCGCTTTTTAGTGTATTTTTTTTCAAATTGCCACATACTATAGCTTCACTTACCAGGGAGGTAAACTACTACTTTAAATCCACACAGGGTAGAAACTGTTCTTCTGTACTGTATGGAATAAGGTTTGGACGACAGTCACACATTAAACAACACAAGGGTCCACACTGGAGAGAAGCTCTTTAAAAGTACATGAAGCAAACAAAGAGATCAATTCCAGATGCAGGTAAATGCCGTTGGTTTAAGACTTGCCAGTTTTGTTGTTCCTCTCCTGGTGTGACATGAGGAATTCATCACTGTGAGTCACTGAAAAGGAGTGGACACCACATGTAATCTGAGGTTTCCTGCAGGGATCCTGTGTATGTGATGTACAATGGGATACTATGGTTTGTTTTGCAAACTGCAGCTTTCAATAAAAGCAAAATTAATTCTTGGTGCCTGTTGTGACTTGAAAAAAGACAACATTTGACAACTTCAACTTTTATTCAGTTAAAGCCAGCTCATAACAAAAGTTACCTCAAGGAAAATTTCATGGGCAAGAAAACAATATGTACAAAGTAGAAACAATGTAATCACCCCTGTCCTGTTCTAAGACCGAATGAGGAAGGCAGAGGAGAGCAGCACCTCTAGGACCTGTCTGTCTCCAAATCTGGATTTTGAGATTGTTGGAACCACAAGTAGGCGTGTATTCATCAACAATGTTTCATCAGGTCAACAGCATCAAGAGTGCACCTGACCATAAAGAGCTTTGCACTTTAGGAGAACGAGCCTTATATGGTACAGGAGGCCAGAGCAGGAGAGATGTGATCTCTCTTCCAAGTTTTTATCAGGACACGAGCTGCTGTGTTCTAGATGCCTTTACTCAGTGTTCCAAACACATGCTCAATGAATGTTTGTGTCAGCAGGTGCTCATTGAGATGAGTTTTCCTTGTGGAAGATATTGTAAAGATGGACCATGGGAATGGGTTTTCTACCACGTTAGTAAATGGTCAGTCAGAATCAAAAGCGCTCTGAACTTTGCTGCGCAGATGGAGCAGTGAAGGGTCTTTCCCCTGTCTGGATCCTCATGTCCTCTGGAAGGATAGTCTGATGTCTTAACTGTTTTCCACACTCTGTGCAGTGACCTGCTTCTCTTCCGAGTGCTTCTTCATGTGTGTATTCAAGCCACTATGATATCTAAACTGTTTTCCACACTCTGAGCAGTGAAACGGCTTCTCTCCTGTGTGGATCCTCATGTGTGCTGTCAGGCCGTGCTGATATGTAAACTGTTTTCCACACTCTGTGCAGAGAAACTTTCTTTCTCCTGTGTGGATCTTCATGTGCTCTGTCAGGACTCTCTGATATGTAAATCGCTTCCCACACTCTGAGCAGTGAAAAGGCTTTTCCCCTGTGTGACTTTGGAAATGTGAAGTCAGATTTGAGCGCTGTCTAAACTTCATGCCGCAGACAGAGCAGCTGAAGGGCTTTTCCCCCTTGTGGATCAGCAAGTGGTATTCCAGGACTTTGTGATATCTAAATAGTTTTCCACATTCTGAGCAGTGATACGGCAGTTCTCCTGTGTGGATCCTCATGTGCTTTTTCAGGACTTTCCGTAATCCAAATTGTTTTCCACACTCTGAGCACTGAAACGGCTTTTCTCCTGCGTGAATTCGTGAATGTGAATTTAGATGTGACTGCAGCCTGAACTTAGCGCCACATATGGAGCAATTGAAGGGTTTCTCCCCTGTGTGGATCTTCATGTGTCGACTTAGCGTTCTCCGATATCCAAATCTTTTTCCACACTCAGAGCAGAGGAACTTTTTTTTCCGTTTTGCATCCTGATGTTCCTGCTGATGTTCCTGCTGATGTTCCTGGAGGCCTGAGCTGCTGGATCCACATGGAGCTCCTTCCTTTACAGCTCTGCTCTCTGCAGCCTGAAGAAACTGTACAGACTGAGGTTTCTAGAATAAGAGTAAGATAACATCAACAGAAGAGCATCATTGAAAAATCATTGAAAAAAAAAATTAGACACAATTTGTTGAGTTTGCGAACATGCACAAAAAACGTAGGGAAATAAAGTAAAGAGAAAACAATTGTAAATGAAAGACCATGAGATGATTGTTTTGCAGTGGAAAAATGAAAGATGTTGAAATCACCTGTTCATTCTCCTCTTCTTCTTCCTTCACAGATAGAATAGCGAGGTTGACCTTGGTGGTGTCCACCTCCTCCTGGCTGCTCCTCACCTCCTTCTGCTCCTCTTTAATGTGAGGCAGCTCTGCTGGATCCTGCTGCTCAGGTGGAACCTGGTCTTTATGCATCAACAGCTGCTGAACATCTGCAGAGAGCAGTCAAACACACACAGGCTTTATTACACTGTCCTGGTGACATCCAAACCACAACCTCATTACACTGTCTCACTCCTCTCAACAACAAACACCATTGAAGTGACTGCCTTTGATTTTCATGAAACGGCAAGGACAACTATGAACTAAAAGTGGGTTGTTATCAGGTCTTTTAGGCAAGTTGTTATCCTTGAGTCACTCCCCAACTTTACGAGTTGTAATCACTTACCACCCAGTTCCTATCCTCCCTGTCACAGACTGACTGCGGTGCGGCGGCAGGGGCGAACCCATTCATTGTGTATGTGAAATCACGGCGACTGTGACGAATCAAGTTTCCCAAGCTCCGGGACATAAGATTTAATGGACAGACAGTCAAACTGCTCCCTGTCGAGCCTGGTTGATGTGGTTATGAAATTACAGTGCGGTGACCATGTTTGATCTCCAAAACCAGGGGGGGGGCGAGGCTAGTCGATCATTGTTGGAACAGGGATGCTACAACCAGAACCTTTTCTCTACCGGGCTCTGCTCGCCTGCCTGCTCTCTCACTCCCTGTCATTCAAAATCAGGGACACGTTTGGGGACTCTCTCCGGAAATATCACCCTAAAATATAGCTCACGGACCAGCCTATACTCCCCCAGTTCCTGCCTCCCCATCAGAACTGGATGCACCAACATCCCCCTTTATTGTGTTGCTCGTCTCCTCCCTCTCCTTATTAGCACTGAAGCCAGGACTTTTCTTTGAAACGTCGACAAATACACTTTCTCACAAGATCGCGCTCAAAGTGCAAAATTACTGGTTGTTTGTGTTGTTTCCAATGCTCCCTGCTGACCGCCTCCCTCAAATGTAGCCTGTCTGTAGCCTGGTCCATGAAGATCACACATCCATCCACACTACTGCTACCAAGCTAAAAAAGAAACCTTAGTCTGAATTTATTTGGTACAAACCCGTCCCCGACAGTTTTGGAGATCAAAATATGGTCCCCTTGAGTAAATCTGACTCTCAACTGTTTCCTGCAGGTCATAGCATCGGGAACAGAGCTCACCTAGTCTGTGTAAACGCACTTCCGGTTTGAGAACAGCGTCCAGGAGTTTTCCTTGTTGACAGAGCTGCTCCTCGTACTCCACCATGGTTCCTTCAAACAGCTGCAAGATGTCTTCAGCAGCTGCAGCCAGACGCCGCTGCACCGCAGCTCTCACAGCCTCCAGCCGGGACATGACGCTGGAACACACACACAACAACAATAACAACAACAACGACGACAAGCTCTCTCTACCTCTATATCTCTCTCTCTCCTCGTCTACGAGCTCCGATCTCTGGTTTTAGCACGCTATCGTGCTGCGTTCTATTTACCCCGGAAGGCGATGATTCGATTAGTGGAAGTGACGTCACTCGGCACGCCTTTTACCCATTATGTTTCCGGGGATAGATAGCGAACAAAGTTTGATTTCTGAGGAGCAACTCCACAAGTCCAGAGCAGCTCAGACACAAGAAAAATAGAGAGCTGTTTGAAGGAACCACGGTGGAGTACGAGGAGCAGCTCTGTAGACAACAAAAACTTTAGAAACAGGAAGTACTCTTACACAGGGCGGGTGAGATTACTTCCTGTCAGATTCGCTGCCAGGTGGTTCTCTGTAGTGATGGCCGAAGCTCTCCACCAAATGTATTCGGCAAAGGGTTCATTTCTGGAGGCTTCAGACGCACACACCCTCCCTGCTGGTCAAAGCTGTCATTGTCATTTGAACTATTAGCTCTTGGCTGTCTGGCGACAGTGCCAACATCGGCATAATCACATCCATGAAATTGGTTTTGATCAATGTGTAGGTAATGCGAATGGAAGTTTATTATTGTAAAAAAGTCTGTACATTTTCAACCAGTGTTTAAATAAATCCAGCAGGAGATGAGATGTTTATGTTAAAATGCTGTGTTGGTTTCAAATCTGTGCTTGTGAACGCTGTGGTGAAAACAGACAATGGAACAACACTGAAAATGGTACAAACATTTCATTATGCACAGGCTTATTCTGTAAAATAAGCTGTCACAAGAAGGCAAATTATATCAAACAGGTTACAAACTACAAACGTAACTGGCACATTTTCACTTTTTTTAACACCATGAAGAATATGTCTTGGCTTGGCTTGCTCTAGGTGGAATTGTGTGGCCTACACAGCACCTATCAAAGTCAACAAAACCAGGTCAATAAATATAGTAAGAAATATTCAATAAATACGGCCACTATATTTCTTCAAAATGCAAAATGTAGTGTCTTCCAGTCTGAAGCAGATGGGAGTACCTGGAGGTAGGTGATGCAGGGGTCACGCAGATCTGTTGTAACAGAGCTGTTGGTGGTGCTGACAGTCCCTTTTCCTCTCATGCATAACTTCCTGAGGTGTGACTTCTGCCTGCAGTAGCTTTGAAAGATGTAGACAGCACCAGGCATTGTTTTCTACGTATATGGATGTCGGCAGATGTGTTCCTATGTTCTAATACTCAGGGCTCTAAATTAACACAACCCAACCCACTAAATACAGCTTAAAATTTACTTTGGCATTTACCATTTAAAACTACTGGCCAGTTTGGTGATGGAGTAAGGGAGTGAGCATGCAGCATGCAGCAACTTCCTGACTTGTATAGCAAGCACAATGTTAATGAACCCAGTCACATACTCAGCAGAGTCCTGTATGCTAACAGAAGAGTCCCCCAGAGTGGCCAAAAGGTGCAACCATCCTCATGTCAAAGATCTGCATCGAGTCTTTAACTGGGGGAGGGCGTCAGATACATCACCAGTCAATTTCCAGTGGACAAATGGGGTAGAGTAAATTAGGAGGCTTGGGCCAGTGCTTGCAGTTCAGAAGAGCTTATACCCTAGAGCTGCTCCAATAGTGGCTCTAAGTTTAGTTAGTTGTGACAAGTGTGGAATAAGGTTTGGACGATAGTCACACCTGAAACAACACAAGGCTCCATGCTGGAGAGAAGCTATTCAAAAGTACAGTACAGTACATGAAGCAAACAAAGAGACAGAGGAGGGGATCATCACCCAGGACAGGAAGGTGGGCAAAAACAGAGCAGTATACAGAGATCTATGGTTTGATGGTTAACAATTCAGATTTTGGTCTCAAGGCCAAATCACTTCACAGAAGCAACAGCAGGTAGGGGGCCATGGTGAGGAGCAGTATCCTGGTTTCAACTCAGCTCTCTGGGGTCTGGGAAGGAGGAAAGCACAACGGCGAAGGAGAGATATGATCTCTCTTCCTAGTTTGTATCAGGACACGAGCTGCTGTGTTCTGGATCTCTTCATTCAGTGTTCCAAACTAGAATTAGCTTCTTTGTGTGACAGCAGGTGCCTTTTGAGATTACCTTTACTTTTGAAACGCATTTTACAAATGGAACATGGGAACGGTTTTTCCACTGAGTGAGCCCGTAAATGGTCACCCAGATTTGAATGCGTTCTAAACTTTCTGCCACAGATGGAGCAGCTGAAGGGTTTTTCTCCCGTGTGGATCCTCATGTGTTCTGTCAGGCCACCCTGTTGTGAAAACTGTTTTCCACACTCTGAGCAGTGAAACGGTTTCTCTCCTGTGTGGATCCTCATGTGATCTTTCAGGGTTCTGCGACATCTAAACTGTTTTCCGCATTCTGAGCAGTGATGCGGCTTCACTCCTGTGTGGATCTTCATGTGTTCTGTCAGGATTCTGCGTTGTCTAAACTGCTTTCCACACTGTGAGCAGTGAAACGGCCTCTCTGTTGTGTGGTTCCTCATGTGATCTTTCAGGACTCTGCGATACCTATAATGTTTTCCACACTCTGAGCATTGATACGGCTTTTCTCCCGTATGACTTCGTGCATGTCCAGCCAACTGGTTGCGCTGTCGAAACTTGAAGCCACAGATGGAGCAGCTGAAGGGCCTTTCTCCTGTATGGATCATCATGTGCGCTTTCAGGTCACACTGACGTCTAAACTGTTTTTCACACACTGAACACTGAAACGGCCTTTCTCCTGAGTGGATCTTCACGTGTCTTTTCAGGGCTTTCCGACATCTAAACCCTTTTCCGCACTCTGAGCAGTGAAATAGGCTTTCTTCTGTGTGACTTTGTGAATGTAAATTCAGTTGTGAGCGCTGCCCGAACTTCAAGCACATTTTCATGTGCTCTCTTAGTGCTTCCTCCTGTCCAAATCTTTGTCCACAGTCAGAGCAGAGGAACTTTTTTTCTCCTTGCGCATCCTGATGTTCCTCCTGATGTTCCTGGAGACCTGAGGTGTTGGATCCACATGAAGTTTCTCCCTCTGTAGCTCTGCTCTCCACAGCCTGAAGAAGCTGTAAAGAATTAGACATTTATAGAATAAGATACAAAAAGTTAAACGTTAAAAGTAGTATCCTTCCCACAGTGGAGAAATGACAATAGAAGAGCATCAGTGAAAGGAACTGGAGACAATCTGTTGAACTTGTGAACATGTCCATAATGAAAGATGTACATAAACCTGTCAAGAAATATAGCAAAAAGACAACATTTGAAAATGAAGGACTCTGAGGTGGCTGTTTTGCAGTGGACTAATGAAAGATGTTGAAATCACCTGTTCATCATCCTCTTCCTTCCTTTCTTCTTCCTTCACAGATACAGCAGTGAAGGTGAACTGGATGGTGTCCACCTCCTCCTGGCTGCTCCTCAGCTCCTCTTTAATGTGAGGCAGCTCTGCTGGATCCTGCTGCTCAGGTGGAACCTGGTCTTTATGCACCAACAGCTGCTGAACATCTGCAGAGAGCAGTCAGACACACACAGGCTTTATTACACTGTCCTGGTGACATCCAAACCACAACTGAGCCACATTAAACACCGGGAGACGGATTCCAACATGCCGTCGCAGGTAAAGACCAATGAAAGCCTGTGTGTCTGCACAGTGCCATTGTGTAGTGTTTTGTTGTGTCCATTGTTCCAGAATTTGTGCATGCAAGTAGGAATGGTTTTATTCTGAAACTTCTAGTGTATGTGTTGCTTGTATTGTGTTCACACATAGAAGAAAGTTTATTTCTTTCGTTTCTGTCCATAAGTCAAATGTCATGCTCAGAACCACACTCCAGTCCCCCCTCCCCCCGTGAGAACAGGACTTCCAGACTGTGAGCGTCCGGACACGTCTCCGGAGAGGCATGCAACGCCAGGCCTTTGCCCAACACCCTCTGTCCCGGCTACACCCGCTACACCGGCATACGGAAATGGACATGGACATGACCACAGAGGCCATGCTCCAAGAAATCCAAATTCTGGGGGAACAGCGGGTGGGGCGGAGGACAAACATGGACAAACACGCCCGCACAGTAGCGCAGATCCCGACCCACACTTTAATTCCTATGGATTTTTCATCCCTAACAAAGCTGTGGAGGCTGTGAGGAGGCTCACTGCAGAGTGTGTTGGGGTTCTTAGAAATGCCACACTCCCCTCCTCACCAGCACAGCCCTCCACATCTGCAGTTTGTGAGGCTGTGCCCCAAGGCAAATTACAGAGTACAAATGTGTGTAATCCATTATAATAACCACAAACTCCACTTTCTGTTTGTGTCTGAGGTACAACATTGTGGTGTAACTTGGATGAAACCGTATTGAATGCACAAAGACAGAATGTGACCACAGATACATCCTTGAAGTGCAGCCAGGAAGACCAGCTGCAATACTGGAAAAAACGGAAAGATGTCTACACATCTATACATATATTGACGATGGCTAAGTTTCCCGGAGGTCGGTGTCGGCAATTACACTCACCTAGTCTGTGTAAACGCACTTCCGGTCTGTAGACAGCGTCCAGGAGCTTCTGTTGTCTGCAGAGCTGCTCCTCGTACTCCACCATGGTTCCTTCAAACAGCTGCAAGATGTCTTCAGCAGCTGCAGCCAGACGCTGCTGCACCGCAGCTCTCACAGCCTCCAGCCGGGACATGACGCTGGTACACACACACACACACACACACAAAAACAACAACAAGATCTCCCTCTCTCTCGCTCGCTCGCTCTCTCTCTCTCTCTCTCTCTCTCTCTCTCTCTCTCTCTCTCTCTCTCTCTCTCTCTCTCTCTCTCTCTCTCTCTCTCTCTCTCTCTCTCTCTCTCACTCTCTCTCTCTCACTCTCTCTCTCAGTGTCTACGAGCTCCGATCCCTGGTTTTAGCAGCTATTACGGTGCGGTCATTTCACCCCGTCAGGCGACGGTGAGGGGAAGTGACGTCACACCAGCGGAAGCCGTTTACTCATTATGTTTCTGCGTATAGATCGCTAGTGTCAAATGTTTGTTTTCTTAGGAGCTGAGACTGTGGTGCATGGTGTAACTGTGGTGTATGGTGTAACGTATACATATGTGTTAGACGCAGTAGGAATACGTGTATGCAGGTTATGTATGCGTTTGACCAATGAGATGACGAGTTGAGGTCATGTGACAGAGTTTGGGGGAGTTCAATAAAAGTGCGTGTGTCACTATGCTCTGATAGTCAGGGCACTTAATTAACACAACCCACTAAATGCAGCTGTGGCTGCAGCTTTAGCATTTATCATATAAAACTAACTGGCCAGTTTGGTGGGCGAGTAAGGGAGCTACAGTATAAAATGCCAAGGTATAACATTTGCTTTTGATAACTAGTTTGAGGGCTACTTGTTTATAGAGAATAATTCATAATAATTAATAACTAGTTTGAGGACGATTAGTTTATAGAAATAACTTTTCAGCTTTTATAAGAATAGTCCATTTTTACTGATATGACAAAGCAAATGACATTATAAAAGAGCAAAAACATGTATGAAAGCAAGTGATACATGTCTAAAAGTACTGCTACTAGCGACTATGAGGAGCGAATCTGCATAAGTGAAACAATCACTTGTGACCATATAATGACTGGATGGCTCTGAGAAGCAACTCCTCACCCCATCCTCCCACAGAGCATCCCTGGTGACCCACTTCAATGGAATACGAAATCAACAAAAAGACATGTTATAGAAAAGACAAAATATGGAAATGACTTTTGACAACTTCCAACTTTTATTCATTTGAAGACAGCTCATAACAAAATTACTTTAGGGCAATATACACAAGCAGGCAAACAATATTAACAAAGTAGTGACATAGTAAACACCCCCTGATCTCAGACCCTCGCATCAGCTGAGAAACGACTCCCAAGAAAAACCCTGACAGGGAAAAAAAGAGAGATTTTAGTCTTGAGGCCAAATGAGTCAACAGTAGGAATAGAAGGCAGAGGGCCATGGTGAGGAGCAGAGTACTGGTTTCAACTCTGCATCTATGGGGTCTGGGAGGGGGGAAAGCACAACAACAAAGGAGAGATATGATCTCTCTTCCTAGTTTTCATCAGGACGCAAACTGCTGTGTTCTGGATGTCTTTATTCAGTGTTGCAAGCTCACGCTCGGTGGCTTAGTCACTTTGTGTGTCAGCAGGTGTCTGTTGACGTCAGACTTCCTTTTGAAATGCATTTTACAGATGGAACATGAGAACGGTTTTTCTCCTGAGTGAATTAGTAAATGGTCAGCCAGAATTGAATGTGTTCTAAACTTTGCGCCACAGACTGAGCAGCTGCAGGGTTTTTCTCCCGTGTGGATCCTCATGTGTTCGGTCAGGACTTTCTGATATCCAAACCGTTTTCCACACTCTGAGCAGTGAAACGGCTTCTCTCCTGTGTGGCTCCTCATGTGATCATTCATGACTCTGCGATATCTAAACTGTTTTCCGCATTCTGAGCAGCGAAACGGCTTCTCTCCAGTATGACCTCGTACATGTGAAGTCAGCTGGCAGCGCTGTCTAAACTTGGTGCCACAGATGGAGCAGCCGAAGGGCTTTTCTCCTGTGTGGATCCTCATGTGCACTTTCAGGTCACTCTGATGTCTAAACTGTTTTCCACACTCTGAACAGTGGAACGGTCTTTCTCCTGTGTGGAGCCTGATGTGTTTTTTCAGGGCTTTCCGACATCTAAACCCTTTCCCACACTCTGAGCAGTGAAATGGCTTTTCGTCTGTGTGAATTTGAAAATGTAACTTCAGATGTGAGAGCAGCCTGAACTTAGAGCCACATATGGAGCAGTTGAAGAGTTTCTTCCCCATATGGATCTTCATGTGCTCTCTTAGTGCTTCCTGCTGTCCAAATCTTTGTCCACAGTCAGAGCAGGGGAACTTTTTTTCTCCTTGCGCATCCTGATGTTCCTCCTGATGTTCCTGGAGACCTGAGCTGTTGGATCCACATGAAGTTCCTACTTCTGCAGCTCTACCCTCCACAGCCTGAAGAAGCTGTAAAGACCGAGGTTTATAGAATAACATACGTAAAGTTAAAGTTGCATCCTTCCCACAGTGGAGAAATGACAATAGAAGAGCAAGAAAGGAATTGGAGACAATTTGTTGAGTTTGTGAGCATGTCAAGAATTAGAGCAAAAAGACAACATTTGTAGATGGGTTAGGACTCTGAGGTAACTTTTGCAGTGGAATAATAAAAGATGTTGAAATCACCTGTTCATCCTCCTCTTCCTCAGTCTTCACAGCAGTGAAGGTGACCTGGGTGGTGTCCACCTCCTCCTGGCTGCTCCTCAGCTCCTCCTGCTCCTCTTTAATGTGAGGCAGCTCTGCTGGATCCTGCTGCTCAGGTGGAACCTGGTCTTCATGCACCAGCTGCTGAACATCTGCAGAGAGCAGTCAGACACACACAGGCTTTATTACACTGTCCTGGTGACATCCAAACCACAACCTTGAAACTCTGATCCTCTCAACCACAAACAACCACTCAATAACGACCCATGAATGCTTATGAACTGTCAGTCAGGAGGAGAAGACTCACTTCTGTTACACTCCTGTTAGAGATGCTCAGGTTACACGGAGCACGGAGTTCTCCTCAAACACTTGCTCAGTAAGATTTGTGATTTGCACTGTTTCTTTCCTAGCTGAATTGCAAAAGAGAGAGCAGCACGTGGATGGCCAGGAGGATGAGGATGGTGGCCAGGAGAGGGGCAAGTCAAAGTGTCACTGTAGTTGTAAACTAAACTTTTTTTTCTTTGTGTTTATTTTCATCCATGTACAGAATACTGTAGACATTTACTTTTTATGTACTCTACTGTATTGTATGGAAGTTGCTTTATGTGTGTGAATAAAAGGCTGTTCTTACTGTGAAATGCTTGTTTTTACGTTTTATACATAATTGTATACTGTAAGCCAGACCTTTGCCATAGCAACTAAACATCTAGGGTTTCTGACAACAGTAAACACAACAACCAGCCAATATGGCGCTGGAAACGTTTTGCTATAGCCCCTCTTTTCTCTTACTGTCTTGTCAGCCTCGTTCAGAATGAGTGGGGATCAATAGCACGTCTGTTACCACGATGTACGCGCAGCTTGTTGATGACGTCGGCTGTAAACGGTCTATTTAAAGTGACCCTAAATATTTAGGTATTATGCTAAACATCGAAATATATAACAAAAATATTTTATTATTTTATACAAATATTTTGAATTTTTAGATTTACATTTAATATTTATATTTACGGTCATTTTCATCTCACGGTGTCGCTCTGGATGTGACTCCCGCATGTATAAATGTGACTGTTTCCCAGACTGTTTCCCCTGGGACCGGCAAATTAAAGTCACCTAGTCTGTGTAAGCGCACTTCAGGTTTGAGAACAGCGTCCAGGAGCTTCTCTTGTTGACAGAGCTGCTCCTCGTACTCCACCATGGTTCCTTCAAACAGCTGCAAGATGTCTTCAGCAGCTGCAGCCAGACGCTGCTGCACCGCAGCTCTCAGAGCCTCCAGCCGGGACATGACGCTGGCACACACACACAACAACAACAACACACATACACACACAAATAACAACAACAGGTAGGCTCTCTCTTTCTCTCCTTCAGTGTCTACGAGCTGCGATCTCTGGTTTTAGCACTCGATTGTGGTGCGTTACATTTAGGCCGGAAGGCGCTGGTGGGGGGAAGTGACGCCATCCATTGTTTTTCCGGGTTTAGATCGTAGAGTATTAACAGTTTTGTGTTAAAGTTTGTTTTCTTATGGAGCTCACAAAGAGCTGTTTGAATCACGGTAGAGGAGCAGCTCTGTAGACAACACCCCCGCCCTCCCATGAAACCGGAAATGCTCTTACACAGGGCGGGTGAATTACTTCCTGTTACTGTGCCGGATTGGCTGCCGGGGCACGAGAAATGCTGACGTCATCTTGAGACGGTCCTTGTAATGTAAACAACCTAAGCAGGATGATGCCTGAATACTGTACGGTGTATTGGTGTCCAAATCAGCAGAATTACTTTTCAAAAGTAACTTCATTATTGTGATTCTGTGATATTTGCTCTAGTACAAATCAGTCCTATGGAGAGGAGGTGAAGCAAATAGTTACACTTGCATGTTGATTTGCATATTTTATGTTCAGTTTAGAACTCTGTTCTGTATATTTATTGATTTCAACTATCTGATACCATATGAAACCCTGTAATGATAGTGATTTAGATGCCAATATTTCTTTATAGATCATTGACAGGCGGTTCGACACTATGAATAGACGCAATCCTTGTGCCAAAGGATTTAGAGCTCCCTTGGGTGTTATGAATCGAATGGAGGAAAGCATTTTTGGGTGACAACAGAAGGAACCCTTCATCAATATAAGAGGTCTATAAAAATAGTGCTCGTTCGTCATGCATGTAAAGTTCATGACATGAGTTCAACTCTGTTCTCTTATGCATCGAATTCCTAAGATACTCCGTCTCTGCATCAGGTTCATATGATGTTAGTTACAATGTTTTTTCCTTTTCTGTTCTGCCTCTGTTCAAGCTGTTTTGTATTCAGTCCCACACAAGTATCATAATAGTGAATATGCCAAAATGATGTTTTAATTTCAAAGACTTCAAAGACTCAGTGTTCAGTTTTTGTTTGTCAGAATTACCTTGAATCTAGTGTGTTTGTATTGCATATGGTTTTACACCTGTTCTTGTTCTCAAGTTCTCCCAATGAAGTTAAACAACTGACCCCATCACAAAAAACATGAATGCAAACTAATTATCTATCCATGATCGCAGCTGTTTACCATTTTAATTTCATACACATTACTGATGGATGCGATGGAAAATTCACTTTTCTGCTTTGAATGAACAAAATTATACTATTTAACATGACCGTACATGTTAAAGTGAGGAGCAGTGTACTGGTTCCAACTCAACATCTATGGGGTCTGGGAGGGAAGAAAGCACAAAGACTCCAGGGAGGGGGGTACCCAGCCCAGCAAGTTGACCTATAGCAGCATATCTAGGACCTAAGGTCTAACTATAGGCCCCTTCAAGAAGGAGGGTTTTAAGCCTTCTCTTGAAGGTAGAGCAGGTGTCTGCTTCCTGGACTGAGACTGCTAGATGGTTCCACAGGAGAGGGCCTCAGTAATTGGAGGCTCTGTCTCCAAATCTGGATTTAGAGATTGTTGGAACCACAAGCAGACCTGCAATAAGATTATTTTAGACACGAGCTGCTGTGTTCTGGATCTCTTCATTCAGTGTTCCAAACCCACACTCTGTGATTTAGTTTCTGTGTGTGTCAGCAGATGCTTGTTGAGATGACCTTTCCTTGTGAAAGACATTTTACAAATGGAACAAGGGAAAGGTTTTTCTCCCAAGTGAGTTAATAAATGGTCAGCCAGAATTGAATTTGTTCTAAACTTTGCGCCACAGACAGAGCAGCTGAAGGGATTTTCCCCTGAGTGGATCCTCATGTGGTATGTCAGGGCACTCGGCGATCGAAAATGTTTATCACACTCTGAGCAGTGAAATGGCTCTTCTCCCGTGTGGATCCTCATGTGCACTTTCAGGGAAAACTGATATCTAAACTGTTCTCCACACTCTGAGCAGTGGAACGGCTTCTCCCCTGTGTGGATCCTCATGTGTCTTTTGAGGGACAGCTGACGTCTGAACTGTTTTCCACACTCTGAGCAGTGAAACGGTTTTTCATCTGTGTGGATCCTCATGTGGTCTTTCAGGCCCGGCTGAGACACAAACTGTTTCCCACACTCTGAGCAGTCAAACGGCTTCTCTCCTGTGTGATTTCGTAAATGTGAATCCAGATATGAGCGCTGGTTATACTTCATGCCACAGATGTGGCAGCTGAAGGGCTTTTCCCCAGTGTGGTTCCTCATGTGCACTTTGAGGAACCTCGGATGTCTAAACTGTTTTCCACACTCTGAGCAGGAAAACGGCTTCTCTCCTGTGTGGATTGTCAAGTGTTCCTTCAGGTCACTATGATATCTAAACTGTTTTCCACACACAGAACAATGAAATGGCCTTTTTCCTGTGTGGATCGCCATGTGTTTTCTCAGGGCTTGCTGACGTCTAAACCCTTTCCCACACTCTGAGCAGTGAAATGGCTTTTCCTCTGTTTTTTCGCCTTGTTCCTCTGGATGGTCTTGCTGTTCCTCCTCCTGATGTCCCTGGAGGCCTGAGCTGCTGGATCCACATGAACCTCCTTCCTCTAAAGCTCTTGTCCCCACAGCCTGAAGAAACTGTAGAGACTGAGGTTTCTAGAATAAGATAAGAGAAGTTAAACTTGCATCTGTCCCACAGTAGAACAACATCAACAGAAGAAGGCAATTTGTTGAGTTTGTTAACATGCATGAGAAACTGTAGAGAAGTAAAGTAAAGAGAAAACTTTTGCACGAGAATTCTGAGATAACTGTTTTGCAGTGGAATAATAAAGATGTTGAAATCACCTGTTCATCCTCCTCTTCCTCAGTCTTCACAGATACAGCATCGAAGGTGACCTGGGTGGTGTCCACCTCCTCCTGGCTGCTCCTCAGCTCCTCCTGCTCCTCTTTAATGTGAGGCAGCTCTGCTGGATCCTGCTGCTCAGGTGGAACCTGGTCTTTATGCACCAACAGCTGCTGAACATCTGCAGAGAGCAGTCAAACACACACAGGCTTTATTACACTGTCCTGGTGACCACAACCTCATGACACTGTCTCACTCTGATCCTCTCAACAACAAACAACCATTTAAGCGACAGAACTAATCAGTCAGAAAGGAGGAGAAGACCTCGGATCACTACACTCCTGTTATAGATGCTCAGGTTACACCTAGCAAAGAGTTCTCCTCAAACACTGGCTCATTAGGCTGTGTTGACCTGGCTTCATGCACCATCATGACATTGCATTCCTGTCTGGAGCTCCAGAGACAGCTCTGACAGTTCCTGTAGTACATCATACATGAGTCCTAAGAGTTGGATGTAAAGTGCTTTTCCAGGTCATTGTATCTCACCAGAGTTGCACTGTCACATGCAGAATCCTCTGCTGCATGTGTATCATGCCTGTGGAGGGCAGGATAGTTTCTCCACACAGCTTCAGCTGTTCTGAGACTAGATGCCCCCCATCTGTTGTCCACTGCTCCAATTTGACAACTCAATGTCGTATCCCTCAGCACTTTCTTTGACTCCGCTCAATTTTTCTTTGATGTTCTGCACAGTTCATAAAGTGAGTTGGTTGCAATTTCTTTCTTCACATCACCAACTGCAAGTTCAAGTAGATGTGTCACAATGTTTGGGAAGTGGGTTTGTAGTCAAATTACAAAAGTGGGACGTTAACCGGGCTTTTAAGCAAGTTGTGGAATCACCAGTTACTATCCTCCCTGTCTTAGGGACCAAGTCAAGAGGAAGATGTTGTGTTGTGTGTAATACTGACTGATGACTGTACCTCTCAAAAGTAGCTCTGTAGGCTGGTCCATGAAGATCACACTTCCATCTATACCACAGCTATCACTGTGCATTATCTTTAAGACCTACATAAATGTGTAAATTTGTTTCTGACTGATATACATTTTTTACAGTGCCAAAGCAATTGAGAAAGATCATTGCAATGATACTGACTCTTTATTTGGGAAACAGATCTAGTTTAGAGACATGTGTAGACAGTTTTGGGATAGATAACAACGTGAGAGCTCATTTTTCCCCACAAAGTTTGTTGTTGGTTGTCATTGATCCATCAGACGAGAGACATTGAAAAAGAGGGGCCGAAAAGAAGGCAAATATCATAGAGATAAAAGCAGAGCAAATGTGCCAGGGAGAGGTATAGAGCCAAGTTTATCACTATAAACAATATTGACCTGTATCTGTATGAGCTGTAAAGCTGGAGCTCACTGCTGCTCAACAAACTACCTGTTCTAGAGCTGAACACCTGGACTGTCTGCAAGCCATGATCAATCCATAGTAGCGACAGTCAGACCTCCTCAAGCTTTTGTTTTGGCATTTTTGATTACTGACAGCGTGAATTTGTTGGTTAAGCTAAAGATTTAGCCAAATATTTAGGTATTTAACTAAATATTTAGTTTGACCCTGAATATTTCGTTTTAAAATTTGTATTGATATTTAACATTTATATGTAACATTTAACATGTAGAACTGACTATTTAACAAATTCCTAAGTTAACAGATCTTAAAAAAGTGACTTTCAAAAATTAAAACGACTTATTCAAACAGTTTTTTTCCAGCATGAGTCGTTTTGTAAACGGACACATCTGCAGCGCAGAGTCCCGCCAGACTCTCAGAGGTCATAACGCCAGGAGTTAAACTCACCTAGTCTGTGTAAGCGCACATCGGGTTTGAGAACAGCGTCCAGGAGCGTCTGTTGTCTGCAGAGCTGCTCCTCGTACTCCACCATGGTTCCTTCAAACAGCTTCAAGATGTCTTCAGCAGCTGCAGCCAGACGCTGCTGCACCGCAGCTCTCAGAGCCTCCAGCCGGGACATGACGTTGATACACACACATATATACACACAACAACAATCTCTCTCTCTCTCTCTCTCTCTGCAAACTCCGACCTCTGGTTTTAGCAGGTTATTGCGGTGCGTTCCATTCGCCCCGGAAGTCGATGTGAGGAGGACGTGACGTCACACTCTCGCTTACCCACTGTTTCCGGGTACAGATTTCCAGCCGGGACGTGACGCTGACACAAACGCACTGTTATGGCACTCCGTTTTTGACATCAAATGTACCACACACGCGCTGCCGACACAGTAATGATAGACGCGCATTCTAAGACTTTACAAACCTCGTACGGCAGGAAAACGACATGCTCCCGTGCCTAGCGCAGCTCTCACTAAAATTACATGCTCAGTTACATGGATATAAGGGAGCGTTAACCAATACATTTGTTTTTTGCAACAATAAGTTGTACATATTTTTTACACATATCATGACGTTTGCTATATGGCTCTTATACACACAACAAGAAAAAGCTCTCTCTTTCTCTCCGTATGTGTAACTGTAAACTCCGATTTCTGGTTATATGGTGCGTTCCATTTACCCCGGAAAGCGATGTGTGGGGGAAGTGACGTCACACGCGCGCAACCCATTTACCCATTGTGTTTCCGGGTATAGCTTGTGAGTATCAAATGTTGACAAAGTTTGTTTTCTTCGGAGCTGGAACATGCCATGAGCACAGAGCTGTTTGAAGGAACCATGTTAGAGTACGATGAGAAGCTCTGTGGACAACTTTCTTACCATTAGGGTATAGTGACTGGCACCCCCCAGCATGTGACCTCCTTAACAGGACCGTATATGTTACAGGGAGGAAAATGAAATATGGAAATTTATTGGCAAATTTGGACATTCCCTTGACAATGTCAACTATCATTCATTTTACACGAGCAAGCAAACAATATGTACAGACTCCACAACTCAACTCTCACAAAAAAACCCTGACAGGCGAAAAAAAATGGAAGAAACCTCAGGATGAGAGACAGAAGAGGGGATCATCACCCAGGCAGGCGAGCAATGACAGCACAGTATACAGGGATCAATGGTTTGATGGTTAACAATTTACATTTTAGTCTTAAGGCCAAATGAGTCCACAGACCTCCCCTTCTAGTTTTGGTCAACACAAGCTGCTGTGTTCTCATCATTCAGTGTTCCAAACCCACGCTCTGTGATTTAGTTTCTGTGTGTTTCAGCTGATGCTTGTGGCGACCATATTTGCTTTTAAAAGACTTTTTACAGATGGAACATGGGAAGGGTTTTTCTCTCAAGTGAGTGAGTGAATGGTTAGCCAGAAAAGATTTCAATCTAAACTTTGCGCCACAGACAGAACAGCTGAAGGGTTTTTCCCCTGTGTGGAGCATCATGTGCAATTTCAGGAAACGCTGAAGTCTAAACTGTTTTCCACACTCTGAGCAGTGAAACGGCTTCTCTCCTGTGTGGATCTTCTTGTGTGCTGCCAGGATGTTGCCTTGTCGAAACTGTTTTCCACACTCTGAGCAGTGAAACGGCTTCTCTCCCGTGTGGATCCTCATGTGTATTGCCAGGGCTCTGAATAATCTAAACTGTTTTCCACACTCTGAGCACTGAAACGGTTTCTCTCCTGTGTGGATCCTCATGTGTAATGTCAGGGATCCTCGTTCTCTAAACTGTTTTCCACACTCAGAGCATTGAAACGGCTTCTCTCCTGTGTGGATCATCATATGTTTTTTGAGGGCAGACTCTCGGCTAAACTGTTTCCCACAATCTGAGCAGGAAAACGGCCTTTCACCCGTGTGGATTTTCGTGTGTTCCATCAGGGAACGATGAGATTTAAACTGATATCCACACATGGCACAATGAAATGGCCTTTCTTCTATGTGGACGCTCCTGTGACCTCTCAGGGATTTCTTAGATCTAAACCCTTTCCCACACTGTAGGCAGTGAAATGGCCTTTCTTCTGTTTTTTCGCCTTGTTCCTCCTGATGTCCCTGGAGGCCTGATCTGCTGGATTCACACGAAGTTCCTCCCTCTAAAACGCTTGTCCCCACAGCCTGAGGAAACTGTACAGACTGAGGTTTCTAGAATAAGATAAAAGAAGTTAAACTTAGACAAATGACAATTGAAGAGCATCAGTGAAAGAAAGTTTTGAGTTCATGGACATGCACAGAAAACTATCTATACTATCTAAACAATAGACAAATAAAGCAAAAGTACAACTTTTACAAATGAAGGATTCTGAAGTAACTGTTTTGAAGTGGAATAATGAAAGATGTTCAAATCACCTGTTCATCCCCCACTTCTTCTATCTTCACAGATAAAACAGTGAAGGTGAACTGCGTGGTGTGCACCTCCTCCTGGCTGCTCCTCAGCTCCTCCTGCTCCTCTTTAATGTGAGGCAGCTCTGCTGGATCCTGCTGCTCAGGTGGAACCTGGTCTTTGGGTTTCTATAACAATATAAGAGGTTTTTTTTTTTAAAGAGTAAAAAGTTAAACTTGTATCAGTCCCACGGTAGATCAATGTCAATACAAGAGCATTAGTGAAAGAAATTTTTGAGTTTATGAGTTCAAGAACATACACAGAAAACTATATAGAAATAAAGCAAAAATACAACTTTTGTTGATGAAGGATTTTGAAGTGATGGTTTGGAGTGGAATAATGAAAGATGTTGAAATCACCTTTTCATCCTCTTCTTCTTCTTTCTTCACATATATACTCTCTACAACCTGAAGAAGCTGTAAAGGCTGAGGTTTCTAGAATAAGATAAGAGAAGTTAGACCTTTATCTGTCCCACAGAGGAGGAATGACTATAGAAGAGCACCAATGAAAACCAAGAAAAGCCAACATTTTTAATTGAAGTGAGGCGACTGTTTTGCCATAGAATAATAAAAGATGTTGAAATCACCTGTTCATCCTCCTCTTCCTCAGTCTTCGCAGATACAGCAGTGAAGGTGACCTGGGTGGTGTCCACCTCCCCCGGGCTGCTCCTCAGCTCCTCCTGCTCCTCTTTAATATGAGGCAGCTGTGCTGGATCCTGCTGCTCAGGTGGAACCTGGTCTTTATGCACCAACAGCTGCTGAACATCTGCAAAGAGCAGTCAAACACACACAGGCTTTATTACACTGTCCTGGTGACATCCAAACCACAACCTCATGCCACTGTCTCACTCTGATCCTCTCAACAACAAACAACCACCATTCAAGTGACAGAACTAATCAGCAGGTTTTTTTCACTGCTCATGAACTGTCAATAAAGAGGAGAAGACCTCTGATCACTACACTCCTGTTAGATATAGTATGCCCACAATGCTGTGCATAACCACCTGCCGGGCCAAGTCAGGCTGGGTATTATCAGAGACACCAGTGCATCAGTGCGAGTTGCGTTGCTGGCCAACTCAACTTATTTCATAGTTTGATCTCTGCAGTATTTCCCAAACAACCCTGTTTTTCAGTAGTATTTCATTTCATTGCCTCTGGCCTCTTATGAACGACCCTTTTCTCCTTGCTGTGGCAAACAGCCACATACACAGGATCAAAATGATCATCCCCTCAATTTCCACCATTGTGTGCGTATCGTTGTTGTTTTTCTTCCCCCTACTTTTATCCGACGATCAGAGGTGGACTGTAAACTTGTCATGGGGAATCCAAAGCAGCGACTCCAAAGTTAGCAAATCTTGTTGTAACATTGCCAAAAAGTGACTTCACTTTGTTCAAACCACTTATTCAAACAGTGTTTTATGCTGAAAGTGTCAATACGGCTGTGCTGTTATTTTCAGGTCGAGTAGACACATCGGCACCGCAGTGTGAAGCCCCGCTCCCACCGCCTGTAGAGCTGCCACTGGCGACTCAACGTGAGTGACCACGGTCGCTCAAGTCGCCATGGATGCGACTCCCGCATGGCTAAAGGCCCGTGCAAGCTTCAGGGCTCTGGCCGCGAGCCCTACAAAGCAGCCAAGCGGCGCAACCACGGGGTGCCGCGCGGCCTGTCTTGTGCCGCCCAAAATTTGAGACCTTGCGGCTTTGGTCGCGACGGTCGCGCAAGCCCCTGTCGAACTCGCGACACCAGGAGGTGCAGTCAAAAGTCCGGAGCTCAAAACCCTGTCGACAACCGGGTTTTTTTCTACCACGAATAAGAAGTGTTTGTTGTTGTTGTTATGGACACTTAGACGAAAGACTGGTTGAGGAAGTCCGCTACTACAGCCACCTCTATAATCCAGCCCTGTTAGAGTACAAAGACGGTTTCCGCTGTGCAAACTCAGAGCGTGAGATAGCACAGACGCTAGGGCGAGAGGAGCGTGTGTCGCCGAAATACTAGGATCAGAGATGTTTATGACTCGTTCCTGTTCGTCAGGCATGTGTACACATTTGTACTGCCCATTGTGGTGGCGAATAACATTACAGAGCTCGGAAGTCCGCGGGAAGCAGGGTGCATGCTGCATGCGAGCCGCAAACCGCGTGGACGCAGAACCTTGCACGGGACTTTAATTTGACTGTTTCACAGATGTCACAGGGTCGGCAAATTAAACTCACCTAGTCTGCGTAAGCGCACTACGGGTTTAAGAACAGCATCCAGGAGCTTTTCTTGTTGACTGAGCTTTTCCTCGAACTCCACCATGGTTCCTTCAAGCAGCTCCAAGATGTCTTCAGCAGCTGCAGCCAGACGCTGCCTTCAGCCGGGACGTGACACTGATGCACACGTACACACTCACACAACAACAACTACTACTACAACAACAAGCTCGCTCTCTCGCTCGCTCGCGCTCTCACACACACACTCTCTCTGCAAACTCCAACCTCTGGTTTTAAAGTTTATTGTTGTTCGTGTCCGTACCCGATCTGTGCTCTGTGTCCGCGCATACGCAGTTTGTGTTTTCTGGTCCGAGTGTTCACGACAATGCCCAATTCGGCTCTTGCGGTTTGTTTACCTTCCATTACCCAAGAGTGGTGCGAAAGAGACTTAGAGCAGAGCCTCTCAGCTAGAGAGCCATCTTACTGATGAAACTTTATAACATTTCTTTGTAGTTTTAGTGTTTTATTCATTATAGAATTACTTTTGAATTTTATTAAGCACTGCGGGAATATATTTCCACAGGAGAAAGATCTACTGTGGTGTCTGTGAAGAAGCTGAGACGGGTGAGAGAAAATTTTATAGTAACATAATTTGAAAAGCTAGCAACTGCCGTAACTCAACAGGAACGAATCGGGCAAGCAAACCGTCCTTTTTCCTGAAACGCGATCAAACGTTTGTGCGCATGTGCAGTATACACAGAGCAGAGATTGAGTACTTCCGCCCAGATCGGGTTCCATTTACCCCGGAAGGCTATGTGAGGGGAAGTGACGTCACACACACGCAAACCATTTACACAATGTGTTTCCGGGTGTAGATGCTAAATATCAAACGTTAACGAAGTTTGTTATCTTAGGAGCTGGAAAACGCCATCAGCACGAAGCTCGGAGACACGGAGACAAAGAGCTGTTTGAAGGAACCATGGTAGAGTACAATGAGCAGCTCTGTCGACAACAAAACAAACCTTGAGACCGGAAGTGCTCTTACATATGGCGGGTGAGGTAACTTTCTGTCATTGTGACCTGCATATAACAGCACAGTAGTAGTACCATAACAAAGTCAGATTCACTGCCAGGTGGTTCTCTATGGTTCTACAACTCAGTTACACTGTTGTGCTTCATCCTCTTTTGTTGTTCTTACAGTAATTCAGTAATTGCAGGATAATAGTTTTCATATTGACACTTACTGTAGCTTTTATTACCAGCTAAGTAAACTACTACTTTGAATTATATCAAACTGCAAGTGTAATTGGCACTTTTCCACTTTTTCTAAACATGTGAAGAATACCTTTTTGGCTCACAGTGCAGCCATATTTTCACGTTTTTGTTGTTTCTCTTCAAGGGTGAGATGAGGAATGGATCACTGAGTCACTGAAAATATTTTTGTCATGTTTATAACACTGACTATGGGATGGTCCTCTGTCTGATTTGTTTTTAAGACTAATGCAAACCGCAGCTTTCAATAAAAGCAAAATGAATTCTAGGAGCCTGCTGTTGTTTTAAGGAATCAAGATGCTATGAATGGGACAATGGGAAGCCACTTGTCCGTCTCTCACAATACCTGGACAATAACATGCTGGTGACACTGAATTTTTATTTACAATCTACTAGCAAACACATAGCGTGTAAAGAATAGATTCCCTGATCCGTCAGCCTTAAATCCGAGAAGTAGTTTTAAATTAATGTTATGTTCAGTGACAGACTGGTCATAGGGAAACATGGGAAAATGCCACAACAGCTGTGTAGAGTCGAAGTCCTGTTCATGTTGCCAGAAAAAGGAAAAAAAACTTTTACTATTGCAGTATTGTGACTGGCATCACCCTGAATGTGAGTGACCTCTTTAACATGACCGTACATGTTAAAGAGAAGAAAATAAAATATAAGCATAAATATGGAAATTTATTTTCAAGCTTGCACATCCTTGACAATTTCAGCTATCATTCATTTTACAAGAGCAAGCAAACAATATGTACACAGTGGTGACATAGTAAAAACCCCCGTCCGCAGAAAAACCCTGACAGGGGAAAAGAAATGGAAGAAACCTCAGGATGAGAGACAGAGGAGGGGATCATCACCCAGCCAGGCAAGCAAAGACACAAGAGTATACAGAGATCTATGGTTTGATGGTAGAGAGATAATGGAAAGGGGGTGTGAAAGGGAAAGAGAGAAGAGAGTGAGGAAAGAGCAGAAAACAGGGATCGCAAGAGGAAAGAGAGAAAAGTTGACCTATAGCAGCATATCTAGGACCTAAGGTCTAACTATAGGCCCCTTCAAGATGGAGGGTTTTAAGCCTTCTCGTGAAGGTAGAGCAGATGTCTGCTTCAAGGACTGAGACTGCCAGATGGTTCCACAGGAGAGGGCCTCAGTAACTGGAAGATCCGTCTCCAAATCTGGATTTAGAGATTGTTGGAACCACAAGAAGACCTGCAATCAGAGCATCTTAGTGGGGTTGAACTGAATTCTTTATGGTATTCTTTATGGTACAGGACGCCGGGGGTAGAGAAGCCAGAACAGGACAGATATGACCTCCCCTTCTAGTTTTGATCAACACACAAGCTGCTGTGTTCTGGATCTCTTCAGTCAGTGTTCCAAACCCACGCTCTGTGATTTAGTTTCTGTGTGTTTCCGCTGATGCTTGTTAAGACTAGATCTGCTTTTGAAAGACTTTTTACAGATGGAACATGGGAAGGGTATTTCTTTCAAGTGAGTTAGTGTATGGTTAGCCAGATAAGATTTCGATCGAAACTTTGCGCCACAGACAGAACAGCTGAAGGGATTTTCCCCTGTGTGGAGCATCATGTGCAATTTCAGGGAACGCTGATGTCTAAACTCTTTTCCACACTCTGAGCAGCAAAATGGTTTTTCTCCTGTGTGGATCCTCATGTGGCTTCTCAGGCTACCCGGAAATCGAAAATGTTTATCACACTCTGAGCAGCGAAATGACTCTCCTGTGTGGCTCCCCATGTGCAGTTTCAGGGACCCTTTATCTCTAAACCGTTTTCCACACTCTGAGCAGTGAAACGGCTTCTCTCCTGTGTGGCTCCTCATGTGTACTGCAAGGGCGCTGCCTTGTATAAACTGTTTTCCACACTCTGAGCAGCAAAATGGTTTTTCTCCTGTGTGGCTCCTCACATGCAGTGTCAGGGACCCCTTGTCTCTAAACTGTTTTCCACACTCTACGCAGTCAAACGGCTTCTCTCCCGTGTGGATCTTCAAGTGTGCTGTCAGGGCGCTTAATATTCTAAACCGTTTTCCACACTCTGAGCAGTGAAACGGCTTCTCTCCTGTGTGGATCCTCACGTGTCCTGTCAGGGATATGCGATGTCTAAACTGTTCCCCACACTCTGAGCACTGAAACGGCTTCTCTCCAGTGTGGATCCTCATGTGTCCTGTTAAGGATCTTCGTTCTCTAAACAGTTTTCCACACTCAGAGCATTGAAACGGCTTCTCTCCTGTGTGGATCATCATATGTTTTTTGAGGGCAGACTCTCGGCTAAACTGTTTCCCACAATCTGAGCAGGGAAACTGCCTTTCACCTGTGTGGATTTTCGCGTGTTCCATCAGGGCACGATTAGATCTAAACTGATGTCCACATATGGCACAATTCAATGGTGTTTTTCCTTTGTGGACGCTCCTGTGATCTTTCAGGGATTTCTTAGATCTAAACCCTTTCCCACACTGTAGGCAATGAAATGGCCTTTCTTCTGTTTTTTCGCCTTGTTCCTCCTGATGTCCCTGGAGGCCTGAGCTGCTGGATTCACACGAAGTTCCTCCCTCTAAAGCTCTTGTCCCCACAGCCTGAGGAAACTGTACAGACTGAGGTTTCTAGAATAAGATAAAAGAAGTTAAACTTGCATCTGTCCCACAGTAGACAAATGACAACTGAAGAGCAACAGTCAAAGAAGGTTTTGAGTTCATGAACACGCACAGAAAACTATCTATACTATCTAAACAATAGAGAAATAAAGCACAACTTTATCAATAAAGTACAACTTTTACAAATGAAGGATTCTGAAGTAACTGTTTTGAAGTGGAATAATGAAAGATGTTCAGGTGAAATCACCTGTTCATCCTCCTCTTCCTCAGTCTTCACAGATTCAACAATGAAGGTGACCTGGGTGGTGTCCACCTCCTCCTGGCTGCTCCTCAGCTCCTCCTGCTCCTCTTTAATGTGAGGCAGCTCTGCTGGATCCTGCTGCTCAGGTGGAACCTGGTCTTTGGGTTTCTATAATGATATAAAAAGTAAAAAAAAAAGAGTAAAAAGTTGCATCTATACCACAGTAGAGCAATGTCAATAGTTAGTAGTTTGTGGAGTTCATGAACATGCACAGAAAACTATACAGAAATAAAGCAAAAATACAACTTTTGTTGATGAAGGATTTTGAAGTGACTGTTTTGTAGTGGAATAATGAAAGATGTTGAAATCACCGTTTCATCCTCTTCTTCTTCTTTCTTCACATACATACTCCCTACAACCTGAAGAATCTGTAAAGGCTGAGGTTTCTAGAATAAGATAAGAGAAGTTAGACCTTTATCTGTCCCACAGTGGAGGAATGACAATAGAAGAGCACCAATGAAAACCAAAAAAAGCCAACATTTTTAATTGAAGGGAGGCGACTGTTTTGCCATAGAATAATGAAAGATGTTGAAATCACCTGTTCATCCTCCTCTTCCTCAGTCTTCACAGATTCAACAATGAAGGTGACCTGGGTGGTGTCCACCCTCTCCTGGCTGCTCCTCAGCTCCTCCTGCTCCTCTTTAATGTGAGGCAGCTCTGCTGGATCCTGCTGCTCAGGTGGAACCTGGTCTTTATACATCAACAGCTGCTGAACATCTGCAGAGAGCAGTCAGACACACACAGGCTTTATTACACTGTCCTGGTCACGGTGATGTTAGCGTAAATATTTATTTGCATTTCGTGTAGCTAAATACGTAGGTATTTAACTTCATATCTAGATTTACCCTGGATATTTTGTTTTAAATATACATTTATATTTAATATTTACACTTAACATGTAAATGTCATGTAAATATGACATTTAACATTTAAACTATTTCACACATTCCTCCTAAGTTACAAAATCTTGTTGTAAAATTGCTAAAAAGTGACTTTTAAAAGTTCAAACCACTTATTCAAACAGTGTTTTATGCTAAATGTGTCAAAATGGCTGTGCTGTTATTTTCAGGTCGAGTGGACACATCGGCACCGCAGCTTGAAAGGCCCGTGCAAGCTTCAGGGCTCTGGCCGCGAGCCCTACAAAGCAGCCAAGCGGCGCAACCACAGGGTGCCGCGCGGCCTGTCTTGTGCCGCCCAAAATTTGAGACCTTGCGGCTTTGGTCGCGACGGTCGCGCAAGCCCCTGTCGAACTCGCGACACCAGGAGGTGCAGTCCGGAGCTCAAAACCCTGTCGACAACCGGGTTTTTTTTCTACCACGAATAAGTTTGTTGTTGTTGTTGTGATTGGCACTTAGACGAAAGACTTGTTGAGGAAGTCCGCTACTATAGCCACCTCTATAATCCAGCCCTGTTAGAGTACAAAGACGGTTTCCGCTGTGCAAACTCAGAGCGTGAGATAGCACAGACGCTAGGGCGAGAGGAGCGTGTGTCGCCGAAATACTAGGATCAGAGATGTGTATGACTCGTTCCTGTTCGTCAGGCATGTGTGCACATTTGTACTGCCCATTGTGGTGGCGAATAACATTACAGAGCTCGGAAGTCCGCGGGAAGCAGGGCGCGTGGTACGCAGCTACATGCGAGCCGCAAACCGCGTGGTCGCAGAACCTTGCACGGGACTTTAATTTGACTGTTTCCCAGAGGTCACATGGTCGGCAAATTAAACTCACCTAGTCTGCGTAAGCGCACTACGGGTTGAAGAGCAGCATCCAGGAGCTTTTCCTCGTACTCCACCATTGTTCCTTCAAACAGCTCCAAGATGTCTTCGGCAGCTGCAGCCAGACGCTGCCTCCAGGCGGGACGTGACGCTGATGCACACGTACACACTCACACAACAACAACAACAACTACTACTACAGCAAGCTCTCGCTCTCTCGCTCTCTGCGTCTGCAAACTCCGATCCCTGGTTTTACAGGTTATTTTGGTGCGTTCCATTTACCCCGGAAGGCGATGTGAGGGGGTGGTGACGTCACACCCGCGGAAGCCGTTTTCACACTGTGTTTCCGGGTATAGATTGTGAGTATCAAACGTGAACAAAGTATGTTTTCTTCGGAGCTGGGACACGCCATGAGTACGGAGCTCGCTGACACGGAGACAAGGATAATATCTTTTATATCGACACCTTCTGTAGCTTTAATTAACAGCTAAGTAAACTACTACTTTGAATTATCTCAAACTGCAAGTGTAACTGGCACATTTCCACTTTTTCTAAACATGCAAAGAATACATTTTTGGCTGCCATATTTTCACGGGTTTCTTGTGGGTGAGATGAAGAATGGATCACTGAGTCACTGAAAATATTTTTGAAATGTTGATAACGCTGACTATGGGATGGTCCTCTGTCTGAAACCACAGCTTTCAATTAAATTAATTCTCGGTACCTGCTGTTGTTGAGTCTTGTTTGATGTTGTCCAGATGCATTGTGGGTGATGTGCACAAGTGTTTGACTTCCAGTCACAGTCTCCACAGTCACAGCATTTAGTTGCTGCCATGTTTATTGACTCAGGAATTGGTTCAGGAATTCATGCATTTCACCAAAGGGATGGCAGTGAAACTGTTTCCATCTCAACTGGGAACTGTAAACTCTTCTTGAACTGAACTCAATTCTAATTCCAAATGTGTTGGCATTAGCAGGAGTGAGATGCTTTAAATTTCACAGCAGTATCAGTTTACAGCAGCCGGATGACAGCTTGTCAGTGCTCTGAGCGACACCTGCGAGTAGACGATGGCCGAATTCCAAACCGACCCCTTAAGGACTCAATGACTTAAACGTGCGGTCATGTGAAGTCAGTGAGTGTGTGAGTGTTGTTCCATTTCCAGGTCACTGAGTCAGTAAATGAGCCCTTCATGCCCCTCTAGGCAAGTCAACAATGATGCCGACTTCATGCAAGGAAATTACCCAGAGTTCATAGCGTTGTGAAGTCACATGCAGTTGCCAATCACAATACTGGAAAAGTTTTTTAAATTTGTTTCTGCAGCAACATGATCAGGTCTGCAACTCTGTCATTGACTAGAATAATAACTTTAAAACTACAACCCCGATCCACCCCCTGAAGACTCAAGCCCTGAACCCTCCATGACTTCAGTGACGACAGCTATAAGTGACGGTTTTGACAATGAAATGGCACTTGTCCCTCTCTCACATTACCTTGACAGTAACATGCTGGTGACACTGACTTTTTATTTGTATGTGTGTAAGGAATAGGTTCCCTGATCTGTCAGTCTTCATCCAAGAAGTTCTTCCATTCAATGACAGACTGGTCATGGGGAAATTTGGGAAAATGCCACAACAGCTGATGAAGTTGTAGCCCTGTTCATGTTGCCAGAAAGAAAGAAAAAACTCTTTTTACAATCACGGTATTGTGACTGGCATCCCCCAGCATGTGACCTTTTTAACAAGACTGTATATGTTACAGAGAGGAAAATAAAATATGGACATTTATTTGCAGATTTGGACATTCCTTTGACAGTGTCAACTATCATTCATTTTACATGAGCAAGCAAACAACATGTACAGACTCCACAACTCCACAAAAAAACCCAGGACAGGCAGGCGGCCAAAATCTTTAATCTTGGGGCCAAATGAGTCAACAGTAGGAACAGTAGGTGGAGGGCCATGGTGAGGAGCAGCATACTGGTTTCAACTCTGCATCTATGGGGTCTGGGAGGGGGGGAAAGCACAACGATGAAGGAGAGATATGATGTCTCTTCCTAGTTTTCATCAGGACACGAGCTGCTGTGTTCTGGATGCCTTTATTCAGTCACGCTCGTCAATTAGTTTTTATGTGCGTCAGCAGGTGTCTGTTGAGTTGACTTTTAATTTTGAAAAACATTGGACAAATGTAACACGAGTACCGTTTTCCTCCCGAGTGGGTTCGCACATGGTCAGCCAGAATTGATTTTGTTCTAAACTTTGCGCCACATTTGGAGCAGGTGTAGGGTCTTTCTCCCGTGTGGATCCTCATGTGTTCGGTCAGGACTTTCTTATATCCAAACTGTTTTCCACACTCCGAGCAGTGAAACGGCTTCTCTCCCGTGTGGGTCCTCACGTGATCATCCATGACTCTGCGATACCTAAACTGTTTTCCGCACTCTGAGCATTGAAACGGCTTCTCTCCGGTATGACCTCGTACATGGTCATTCAGATTTGAGCGCTGACTAAACATTTTGCCACAGAAGGAGCAGCTGTGGCGTTTTTCTCGTGTGCGGGTCCTCTTGTGCTCTTTCCGGGGAACCTCACTCGTGAACAGTTCTCCCAACTCTGAGCAGCGAAGCAGCTCTTTTCTTGTGTGGCTTTGTAAATGTGTTTTCACCACGCTGCGCTGTCTAAACTTGGCACCACAGACGGAGCAGCTGAAGGGCTTTTCTCCTGTGTGGATCCTCATGTGCCCTTTCAGGTCACACTGACGTCTAAACCGTCTTCCACACAATGTACAGTGAAACGGTCTTTCTCCTGTGTGGATCTTCATGTGTCTTGTCAGGTTTGTCCGACAACTAAACCCCTTCCCACACTCTGAGCAGTGAAATGGCCTTTCTTCTGTGTGACTTTGTGAATGTGAAGTCAGTTGTGAGCGCTGATGTTCCTCCCGATGTTCTTGGAGGCCTGAGCTGTTGGATCCACATGAAGTTTCTCCCTCTACAGCTCTGCCCTCCCCAGCCTGAAGAAGCTGCAGAGGTTTTTAGAATAAGATAAGAAAAGTTAAACATGAATTATATATATATATTAATATATCTATCTATCTATATATAAATATAAAAGATACACATACATACATATATACATACACACACCAAGGTGAGAGAGCTGAGAGCTGAGATGGAAGCATACAGGAAGGGCCTATGGGAGAGAGGGGCATCAAAAGTGTAGTGACTCTTGAACTAGAAGTTGCTAGAACTGAGAGGGGAATTGTGGGAAAAGGAAAGCAGGCGGCTGGTCTGTATCCATAAGAAGTTTTGATGAAAAAGTGAACAGTAAATGTCCGCATGTAGGTTTCATAAGAGGAACTCAAACTGACAAGTTTTCGATTGAGAGCAGTATCCACTTGTCGGTTTCTGTGTAATTTGAGTCTAGTTCTAGTACAGCGGGAGTAGTTTGCCTGTGGAGTTGGTGTCTAATCGCCATTTTGGATAAACGTATGTCGAGATGGCAGAGAATCTGTCGTTCAGCTGGATAAGGTGGATAACATGTTACCAGGACGGAGCTCCACTACTCCCCAGGACCGCAGGTCCCCTGTCTGCAGTTTGGCTGCTTCGGGAGCGAAGCAGCAAATTTTTTGTAATATTTTTTCTTTTTTAATGAAGAGGGGCAATTTAAAAAAAGAAAAACAAGTCAAAGACTCGATTTCATTCAGTGTGTGTTTCTAAGAAGATCGTTAGTGGGTACAGCATCTATGGCACACAGCAAACCCCCACAGACATACATTTTCATTACAACTGTTATTGTTAATGTTTATGGACTCAGGGCGCCCAGTAGATTCATATTTCTATTTTCATGCCTCACATAGCGGCGTAAGGGCGCTACATGTTCACCTGTTCATCCTCCTCTTCCTCAGTCTTCACAGACACAGCAGTGAAGGTGACCTGGGTGGTGTCCACCTCCTCCTGGCTGCTCCTCAGCTCCTCCTGCTCCTCTTTAATGTGAGGCAGCTCTGCTGGATCCTGCTGCTCAGGTGGAACCTGGTCTTTGCGCATCAACAGCTGCTGAACATCTGCAGAGAGCCGTCAGACACACACAGGCTTTATTACACTGTCCTGGTGACATCCAAACCACAACCTCATGACACTGTCTCACTCTGATCCTCTCAACAACAAACAAACACTATTCACTTAACAAAACTAATCGCACATTTGTTTGACTCATAAATACTTGTGAAATCTCAGTAAGGATGAAAAGACCTCGGATCACTACACTCCAGTTGAGATGCTCAGGTTAGAGCTAGCGAAGAGTTCTCCTCAAACACTGGCTCAGTCTTCACAGCATTTGAACGTTGACGTTTTAATCAATTACATTTCACATGTAATTTTGCTTTTTTGGGGACATTCAAATACTGTGAAGACTTTGGGATTGGGGTTTGAAGGGTTTGGTTAGTTGTTGGTCTTTGAGTTACTAAGAGTACGTATTTCCACATAATTGAGTAAAATGTCTTTAAAAATTCCACTGCAACATCTTCCTGTAATTTCTCGTTTGTAGTAGAAGGAACATACAAGCTTTAATGTCTGGGGTGACTCGGATGGTTGTGCGTTTCAGATGAGTGACACTATTGAAATTTGAGCCCAAAACATTATTTCCTCTAAACAGCTGTTGTAGTAGGATCATGAGGACACTACAAATGTGTATAGTGATTTTGGAGTATCTGCAGTGTACAACAGAGTTATTGATCAACATTGGCTTCATTATTTATAAATAAAATACCAAAGTATATTTTTCCAAAACAGCTGTTGTAGTATGAATATGAGAAGACTACTGGTGTGTGTAGTGATTTTGGAGAATCTGCAATGAATGTGATTTTTGTTCGTAGCTTCGTTCTCCGCAAAAAATATCGGACTTGTGTTGCTTGTAGCTCGTTTGTCTGTGTTATTTCGATGGGACAGACATATCATTTGTGTTTTGAGAACCTGTCTGCTAAGATTTATTGAGCCCGGAAGTTCGAATCTGTGACTATCTGTCCAACTTCACCGCACTGAACCGTCATCGTCCTGTTAGAACCATTTAGCAGTCAGTCTAGGGTGACCAGATGTCCTCGATTTTCGCATACAGTCCTCACACCATCTGCCCTGTCTCCGAGTAGAACTGGAGCGCAGAGAGAGAAGGAGAACGAGTGAAGGGAGTCGCAATGGGTTCGAGCCAAGTGTCCCCGATTTTGGAAATCAAAACATGGTCGCCTGAAGTAAATCTGACTCTCATCTGCTTCTTGCAGGTCAATGCGTCGAGAATTGAACTCACCCAGTCCGTGTAAACGCACTTCCGGTTTGAAAGCGGCGTTAAGGAGTCTCTCTTGTTGACTGAGGCGCTCCTCGTACTCCGCCATGATCCCCTCAAAGAGCTTCAGATTGTCTTCAGCAGCTGCAGCCAGACTCTGCTGCATCGCAGCTCTCAGCGCCTCCATGACACTGATACTCACAACAAGATCACGAACAAGCGCCCTCTCTCTTTCTCTCTTTCTCCTTCTCCTTGTCTACTAGCTCCGATCTCTGGTTTTAGCAGGCTGTTGTGTTGCGTTCCATTTACCCCGGAAGGCGAAGGTGAGGGGAGTGACGTCACGCCTACCCATCATGAATTTCGGACACTAACAAAGTTTGTTCTCCAAGGAGCCGAAACAAGTCCAGAGCACGGAATTACAGATTACAGCTCTGTAGACAACAACAATTCGCGGACGCTGTTTTGAAACCGGAAGTGCGTTTAAACGGGGCGGACGCGATTACCCCATACATCAGAGTCAGTGTGCAGTTTAAGTTAATTTAAATTAGTTAAGAGATGTTAAAGATATGTAACAGGGCAATATTTCTCTGCCATTTCATATGTATGTTATTGTCTTCAAAGGGAACTGTTTCTTGTTGATAGCGGAACCAATGTTCGCCGACATAAGTTCTGTCAGGTCATTTTGTACTGACACACTGACAGAGTGAGGTTGTTCAACTGGAGCTGTAAAACTCGGATTCTTTTAAGGATTTGTGATGGAGATGGATCACTTTCAAATAAAACCAAGGTTCAAAACAAGAGGAATGAACCTATCATTTAGACTGTAGCCTAGCTTATTAGTAATTATTAATGTTCCCGGATCACCACCAAATGAAATTATCTGTGCATTGCCCTAACACTAGGTTGTCCGAAAATCGCTTCCAAATCATGCAGTAAACTACTTTCCGAGCATTTCGAGCGCAGACAAAAACATTAACAGGGAGTGAGAGTGTGGATTAAAGAACATTTATATTGGGCTAATAATGTCAGTTATGGATTATGAGTGGATGATAATTAGTTCAGCAGCAGGAATGACTCTCAAAAAACTGGACAGTTACAAGTAGAAATGGGAGAAAATCCTTTAGCATTAAGGAGAAAGCAGTTGGCCAGAAATTACTGGATAAATTTAAAAGGAAATATGAAACACCACCCAACACAACAAACTGCAACCGCCAGACGTGACCGTGGCGGGGGGAGGTTCGATAGACATGGCTCTGAAGCGTACAGTGTTTGTTTTGGCAGAACGCTGTTTCTACGTGGAAGTATTTCACTGCAGCAAACAAACTTTTAGAAAGACACGAAATAAACTATGAACTAAAAGTAAAGTGGGATGCGAGTTGTGTGCATCTGACATGATGTCAGATTCTGACACACCTGCTCCTGTTGAATGTTCAACCCGATCTGTTGTAATCACTTATTACCCACTTCATATCCTCCCTGTCATAGGCACTAAGAAGAAAATGTTGTGCTGTTTCCAATGCTCCCTGCTGACTGTCCCTCTCAAATGTAGCTCTGTAGCCTGGTCCATGAAGATCACACTTCCATCCACACCACAGCTTTCAGTGTACATTATCTTTAAGATCTAAATAAATGCATACATTTGTTTCTTACTTCTTGACTTTGATTTTGTTTTGGGGAGGATATTAAAAGAATGTATCAAATTCTTTTAATATCCTAAAGCAATTTATTTTTATTTTTATTTTATTTTATTTTATTTTATTTTATTTTATTTTATTTTATTTTATTTTATTTTATTTTATTTTATTTTATTTTATTTTTATTTTTTCATTTTTTTCATTTTTATTTTTTATTTATTTATTTTTCTTATTTTAATTTTTATTAATATTTTATTTTTTAATTCTTAATTTTGTTTTTATTCTTATTTTTATTTTTCATTTTACTATTCATTTTATTTTTCATTTTATTTGTATTATTTTTATTTTTCCCTCCCGACTTCCATCAACGCTGAGCTGGATCCAGGACCACCTCTACCCGGCTCATCTCACTGCGGTTCCTCCTGCCTGCTACCATGGACTGATTCAATTCAATTCATTGATTTATTTATATTCTGAACTGCTAGCCATCAATAATGTTTTGTTTGTGCCCGCCTGTCCGTCCTGGGTGAGGATCCCCTCCTCTGTCTCTCACCCTGAGGTTTCTCCCCTTTTTTCCCTGTCATGGTTTTTCTTGGGAGTTGTTCCTCAGCCTTTGCGAGGGTCTAAAGACAGGGGTTTTTTCACTATGTACACATTGTTGCTCTCCCTGTAAAGTGCTCTGAGATAACAGCTGTTATGATATGGCACTTAAAACAAATAAAAGTTGAGTTGAGTTGAGTAGGACAATGGGTTCTGATATCAGTTTTTTATTTTGCATTTGTGGATATTTCCTGTTAAATGAAAACAGCCATAGAGATTACTTTGTTGACTGTGGAACTAAAGAATCAAAGTTACTCTTTATGTTCACTTCTCCCTTTGGACTCAATGGACTTCAGACTGTTTCTGGTCTCCTAAAGTGGCGTGGCCTCTGAGAGACCCACTTGACAAAAACAGCAAGCTGACTGGTCATGGCCATCTTGGTTTTAACTTCTTTGTTAGAACCATGCAGTAGTAACTATGGGGTGACCAGATGTCCTGGATTTCCGGGTACAGTCTCTGAATCGACTCCTCTGTCCCAGGTTAAAAACTGTCCCCAATTTCGGAGATCAAAATATGGTCACCTGAAGGAAATTTGACTCTCAACTGTTTCCCACAGGTCAACGTGTTGGGAATAGAACTCACCCAGACTGTGTAAACGCACTTCCGGTTTGAGAATAGCATCCAGGAGTTTCTCTTGTTGACTGAGCTGCTCCTCGTACTCCACCATGGTTCCTTTAAACAACTTATATCAGGACACGAGTTCTGGCTGTTTTCTGGATGTCTTTATTCAGAGTTCCAAACACACACTCACTGGATTAGTTTCTGTGTGTCTCAGCAGATGCCTGCTGAGATAACTGTTTTTCTTCTGAGTGAGTAAGTAAATGGCAAGACAGATTTGAATACATGTATACATGGACATTGAGTACAAAATATGGACATTTTTCTGACAAATTCAACTTTAATTAATTTAAAGCCAGCTCATAAAAAAGTTACCATCATACCATGAAGAGCTTTGTACATGAGGAGAATCCTACATGGTACAGGAAGTCTGTGCAGAGGCCAAATCAAGAGAGGTATGGCCTCTTCTCCTAGTTTATATCAGCACATGAGTGTGTTCTGGATGTCTTTATTCACACTGTCTTTTTGTGACTCAGCTGATGCCTGTTGAGTTCAGAGTTCGTTCTGAAACGCTTTGCACAATGGGAACATGCAAACGGTTTTTCCTCTGAGTGAGTTAGTAAATGGTAAGCCAGAGTTGAATACTTTCTAAAGGTTTTGGCGCAGATGGAGCAACTATAGGGTTTTTCCCCTGTGTGGATCCTCATGTGGTCTTTAAGGATTTTCAGATATCCGAACTGTTTTCCACACACTGAGCAGTGAAACGGCTTTTCTCCTGTGTGAGTTTGAGTATGTCGAGTCAGATGTGAGCGCCTACTAAACTTGGTGCCACAGACTGAGCAGCTGAAGGGTCGTTCCCCCGTGTGGGTGCTCATGTGCTTCGACAGGATTGCCTGACGTCCAAAATGTTTTCCACACTCTGAACATTGAAACGACCTTTCTCCTGTGTGGCTGATCATGTGCTGTTTTAGGCCGTAAGGATCTCTAAACCGTTTCCCACACTCCGAGCACTGAAACCACTTTTCTCCTGTGTGACGTCGAGCATGTGAAGTCAGAAATGAGCGCAGTCTAAACTTGCTGCCACAGATGGAGCAGCTGAAGGGCTTTTCCCCTGTGTGGATTGTCATGTGTTCGTTCAGGTTACTCCGAGATCGAAACCCTTTCCCACACTCTGAGCAGCAGAATGGCCTTTGTTCTGTGTGAACTCGTAAATGTGAAGTAAGATTTGAGCGCTGCCTGAACTTAACGCCACATATGGAGCAACTAAAGGGTTTCTCCTCCGTGTGGTTCTTCATGTGTTCGTTCAGGTTACTCTGAGATCTAAACCCTTTCCCACACTCTGAGCAGCAGAATGGTTTTTCTTCTGTGTGAATTCGTGAGTGTGAATTAAAATGTGAGCGCCGCCTGAACTTAGCGCCACATATGGAGCAACTGAAGGGTTTCTCCTCCATGTGGTCCTTCAGATGATTTCTTAGCACCCTCTTCTGTCCAAATCTTTTTCCACACTCAGAGCAGTGGAACTTTTTTCCTTTTTGTCCCTGCTGATGTTCCTGGAGGCCTGAGCTGCTCGATTCACCTGGAGCTCCTTCCTCTACAGCTCTGCTCTCGGCAGCCTGAAGAAACTGTACAGACTTTGTTTTCTAGAATAAAATAAGAGGAGTTCAAGTTGAATCGATAACTTGATAACTAACAATAGAAGAGCATTGGTTAAAAAAATTGAAACGATTTGTTGAATTTGTGAACATGCACAAAAAACTGTGAAGAAATGAAGCAAAATGAACACATTTGCTCATGAAAGACTATGAGATGATTGTTTTGCAGTGGAATAATAGAAGATGTTGAAATCACCTGTTCATCCTCCTCTTCCTCAGTCTTCACAGATACAGCAGTGAAGGTGAACTGGGTGGTGTCCACCTCCTCCTGGCTGCTCCTCAGCTCCTCCTGCTCCTCTTTAATGTGAGGCAGCTCTGCTGGATCCTGCTGCTCGGATGGAACCTGGTCTTTATGCACCAACAGCTGCTGAACATCTGCAGAGAGCAGTCAGACACACACAGGCTTTATTACACTGTCCTGGTGACATCCAAACCACAACCTCATGACACTGTCTCACTCTGATCCTCTCAACAACAAACAACCATTTAAGTGACAGAACTAATCAGCTGGTTTTTTTATGAGAGCAGAAATGAAAAATTAGCAGAGATCACCTTTATCGTGATACGTCGAGGACAACTATGAACTAAAAGTGGGATATTCGCTGTTGACTGTCCCCCTCAAATCTAGCTCTGTAGCCTAGTCCATGAAGACCACACTTCCATCCACACCACAGCAATCAATGCTCTCCCACGTTGTCAACTGGGTTTTTGAGCGTTCGACTCCACCTACTGGTGTGGCGAGGTCAGTAGGGCGCAGACCTGACCGACAGGTCTCACATTCCTCCCTGCAGAAATCCCCAAATAATTCTGATTCTAAAGGGTTTCCTGCAGGTCAAAGCATCCGAAATAGAGCTCACCTATTCTGTGCAAGCGCACTTCCGGTTTGAGAACAGCGTCCAGGAGTTTCTCTTGTTGACAGAGCTGCTCCTCGTACTCCACCATGGTTCCTTCAAACAGCTGCAAGATGTCTTCAGCAGCTGCAGCCAGACGCTGCTGCACCGCAGCTCTCACAGCCTCCAGCCGGGACATGACGCTGACACACACAACAACAACAACAACAACAACAACAACAACAACAACAACAACAACAACAACAACAACAACAACAAGCTCTCTCTCTCAGTCTCTCTCTAATTGTCTACAAGCTCCGATCTTTGGTTTTGGCACGCTATTGTGGCACGGACCATTTCCCCTGGAAGACGTCGTGGGGGGATGACGTCACTCGCGCGCATGCCGTTTAACCAGTGAGTTTCTGTGTATTATCGTGATTATTAAATAGTGACAAAGTTTGTTTTCTGAGGAGCCGAAACAAGTCCAGAGCTCGGAGCTCAGAGACACTGAGACAGAGAGCTGTTTGAAGGAACGATGGTAGATTACTTCCGGTCACTGTGACTTGCTTGTATGGTTCTCCATGGTTCCACAGTTCAGTTCTACTGTTGTGTTTTATCGTCTTTACTGTACTTAGTGTACAGTTCAGTAATTTAGTTATTGCATTTTTGTAATATTTTTGGTAATATTTTTCATATTGCCACCTACTATAGCTTCACTTACCAGGCAAGTAAACTTCTACTTTGAATTATATCAAACAGGTTACAAACAACAAATGGATTTTGTACACTTTTATTTTAATCATGAAGGATATGTCTTGTCTTTATTGTGTAGCGGTATCTAGCTGTCTGTGTCTAAGTTTACACAGAACTCTGACTTTACATTCATAAATTCACCCAGGGTAAAAACTGTTCTTCTGTACTGAGTGTGGAATAAGGTTTGGATGACAGTCACACCTTAAACAACACAAGGGTCCACATTGGAGAGAAGCTCTTTAAAAGTGCAGTAAAGTACATGGACCAAACAAAGAGATCAATTCCAGATGCAGGTAAATGAAGTTGGTTTAAAATTGTTGTGACATCTGTGAGCTCCACAGCACAGTCTCTCTCTGGGATGTTATCCAGGCCTGGGGCTTTTTGGACATTTCTCCCTCTGAGAGAACACATCACACTATCAGGAGACAGCATCAACACCTGGTCACCAGGTCTTCTATGCTGGAGTGTTGTTGTCTGCCTCAAAGTGGGCAAAGAAGTTGTTTAGCTGGTTAAGCAGAGAGGTGGAGAGGGTTTGTAGTCTGTGATGGTCTGGATCCACCTGCCACAGGTTCCTGGTGTCTACCTGGGAACGTTCTGCATACTCATGCCACAAAGCCTTTTTATCCCCTGAAAATTCTTCAATCCTCCCGAAAGTAGCCATGATCCAACAGTGAGTAGCTTCTCTAGTAAAAGTTCAACTTCACCGGGTCCTGCTAACCACTTGTGAGCCTCTACTAAATGCATAACACGAATCAAAAGCTTCCTCCGTGTCTAAAGACAGCCTTTGCTAGAGAGATATGTTTCAGAAGCGTGTGTGATGTTGAAAAACCTTTTCACATTATTGAATGGGGAGAGATTCTGACCATATAAGGATTGGATGGCTCTGAGAAGGGGCCCCTCGCCCATCCCCAAGCAGCTCTTTCCACAGAACATCCCTGGTGAATAGCTTTAATAGAATACCAATTTAATCAATTGAGTTTGACAAAAGGTGTACATGTTAAAAGAGAAGACAAAATATTGAAATTCTTTTAACAACTTCAACTTTTATTCATTTAAGGCCAGCTCATAACAAAAGTTCAATGAGCAAGATAACAATATGTACAAAGTACAAACATAGTAAACACCTTGTACTTAGACCCTCGCATCAGCTGGGGAACGAGTCCCAAGAAAAACCCTGACAGGGAAAAATAAAGGAAGAAACCTCAGGGTGAGACAGAGGAGGGGATCATCACCCAGGACAGGCAGGTGAGATCTACGGTTTGATGGTTAACAATTTAGATTTTTTTAGTTCCAACTCGGCATCTATGGGGTCTATTAGCCTTGTGCAATCAAGGTATTAAATTAAAAGGGGAAAAGATGGAGGATAGAGGTGAAAAAGGAAGAGGGGAGACAAAAGGAGAAAGTCAGAAAGGAAGGGAAGGGAGACAGAGAGGTAATGGAAGGCGAGAGGCCTCAGCCAGAATCGAACTTGTTCTAAACTTTGTGCCACAGACGGAGCAATGGAAGGGTTTTTCCCCTGTGTGTATCCTCATATGCTCTTTCAGGTTATTTGGACACTGAAACTGTTTCCTCACTCTGAGCAATGAAAGGCTTTTCTCTTGTGTGATTTCGTAGATGTGCATTCATATGTGACTGCTGTCTAAACTTTTTGCCACAGACGGAGCAGCCGAAGGGCTTTTCTCTTGTGTGGATCCTCATGTGCACTTTCCGGGCACTTTGACATAAAAAATGTTTTCCACACTCTGAGCAAGGGTACGGCTTTTCTCCTGTGTGGATCCTCATGTGCACCTTCCGGGCACTTTGATCTCTAAACTGTTTTCCACACACTAGACAATGAAATGGCTTCTCCCCTGTGTGGATCCTCAGGTGCCTTGTCAGGGTACTTTGATATAAAAACTGTTTCCCACACGCTGAGCAGTGAAACGGCTTTTCTGCTGTGTGGATAATCATGTGCACCTTCAGGTCCTTCTGATATCTGAACTGTTTTTCACACTCGGAGCAGTGAAATGGCTTTCCTCCTGTGTGACTTTGAACATGTGCAGTCAAATGTGAGCGCCGTCTAAACTTGGTGCCACAGATGGAGCAGCTGAAGGGTTTTTCCCCTGTGTGGATCATCATATGAGCTCTCATGTTGCTCTGTGATCTGAACTGTTTCCCACAGTCTGAGCACTGAAATGGCTTTTCTTCTGTGTGAATTCGTGAATGTGTATTGAGAAATGAACGCAGCCTGAACTTAGCACCACATATGGAGCAACTGAAGGGTTTCTCCCCCATGTGGTTCTTCATGTGAAATCTTAGCGTTTTCTTCTTTCCAAATCTTTTTCCACACTCAGAGCAGAGGAACTTTTTTTCTCCTTGTCCCTGGTGATGTTCCTGCTGATGTTCCTGGAGGCCTGAGCTGCTGGATCCACATGAAGCTCCTCCCTCTACAGCTCCGCTCTCTGCAGCCTGAAGAATCTGTACAGACTGAGATTAAGAGAATATAAACTTATATCTGTCCCACAGTAGAGCAATGTCAGTAGAGGAGCATCAGTGAAAGAAATTATAGATCATTTATTGGGTTTGTGAACATGCACAAAAAAATGTAGAGAAGACATTTGCAAATAAAAGATTGTGAGATGATTGTTTTGCAGTGAAATTATGAAAGATTTTGAAATCACCTGTTCATCCTCCTCTTCCTCAATCTTCACAGATACAGCAGTGAAGGTGAACTGGGTGGTGTCCACCTCCTCCTGGCTGCTCCTCAGCTCCTCCTGCTCCTCTTTAATGTGAGGCAGCTCTGCTGGATCCTGCTGCTCAGGTGGAACCTGGTCTTTGTGCATCAACAGCTGCTGAACATCTGCAGAGAGCAGTCAAACACACTCAGGCTTTATTGCACTGTCCTGGTGACCTCCAAACCACAACCTTGAAGTGGGATGTTATCTGGTCTTTTAGGCAAGATGCTATCCTTGAGTCACCTCTTCTCTTTAAATGTTCGACTTGATGTGTTGTAATCATTTGTTACCCAGTTCCTACCATCCCTGTCATAGGGACTAAGTAAAGAGGAAAAGGTTGTTGTTTCCAATGCTCCCTGTTGACTGTCCCCCTCAAATGTAGCTCTGTAGCCTGGTCCATGAAGATCACACCTCCATCCACACCACAGCAATCGATGTACATTATCTTGAAGATCTAAATAAATGGGCACATCTGTTTCTGAATTCTTGAAGAAATTGAATGCATCAATCCAGGAGAATGGGTACAAGCTGATATAAATGTATTAATATTTACAATTTCAGTTAGATGAACAAAATTCTTGTTCATCTAATTGATCTGAACTGAAAACCTTGAATAAATAAATACAATAACAGGAACAATTATTACACAAAAAAGCCAGCAAGGTGACTTGGTCGAGAGCGGGACAAACGAATCACTATAGATTGTCTTCACATTCACCCCCTTTGGAGTCAATGGACTCCAGACTGCTGGGGTCTCTTAAAGGGGCGTGGCCTCTGAGAGACCCACGTGACATAAACACGACAAGAAGACGCGTCATGGGCCGTCTTGGACTAAACGTGGCAGTAAATATAGGGTGACCAGACGCCCCCCCGATTTCAGGGACAGTTAAAAACTGTCCTCGATTTGAAGGGATGAGAGAGACAGAGTAAACGAGCACAGTAGAAACAGGATGGAGCCAAGTTACCACAATCGTTGAGATCAAACTATAACCACCATGAGTAATTCTGATTCTAAAGGGTTTCCCCACGGGTCACAGCATCGGGAACAGAGCTCACCTAGCCGGTGTAAGCGCACTGCGGGTTTGTAAGCGCAGTCCAGGAGTTTTTCTTGTTGACAGAGCTGCTCCTCGTACTCCACCATGGTTCCTTCAAACAGCTGCAAGATGTCTTCAGCAGCTGCAGCCAGACGCTGCTGCACCGCAGCTCTTAGCGCCTCCAGCCGGGACATGACGCTGGTGCACACACACACACAACAACAACAAGCTCGCTCTACCTCTATCTCTCTCTTTCTCCTTGTCTACGAAGTCCGACCTCTGGTTTTAGCACTCTATTGTGATGCGTTCCATTTACCCCGGAAGGTGACGGTGAGTGGAAATGACGTCACGCGCGCGTGCCGTTTAATATTGTGTATTATCATTATTATAACAAAGGTTGTTTTGTGAGGAGCCGAAACAAGTCCAGAGCACGGAGCTCAGAGACACTGAGACAGAGAGCTGTTTGGAGGAACCATGGTAGATTACTTCCGGTCAGTGTGACCCGCATGGATGGTTCTCCATGGTTCCACAGTTTAGTTATACTGTTGTGTTGTATCGTCTTTACTGTATTTAGTATACAGTTATTAGTATTCAGTTATTACAGTGTAATATTTTTTCATATTAGCTTCAATAAGCAGGGAAGTAAACTACTACTTTGAATCATATCAAACTACAAATGGATATTTAGAATATGTTTTGGCTTGACTGTGCAGCCGTATCTAGCTGTGTTTGCAGTCTGTCTATGGCTGTACCACAGCTGACTGTGGAATCAGTGATTGATTGGTGTTGGACTCAGCTTTCTGGACTGCAATCTTGTCCCAGTGTCTGTCTGTCCTCTGTTTGTTCGTGGACACTGTGGAGTCACTGTTGCAGGTTTCCAGGATTTGCCTTCCTGTCTGAAGCAGATGGGAGTACCTGGAGGTAGGTGATGCAGGGGTCTTACAGATGTTGTAATGGCTTTTCAATAAAAGCAAAATGAATTCTAGGTGCCTGTTGAAGCGCTCTAGTACAATACCCATCTTATTAATTTGAAAAAAAAAAAGACAAAAAGACATGTTACAGAGAAGATGAAATATGACAACTTCAACTTTAATTCATTTAAAACCAACTCATAACAAAAGTTACCTCAAGTCAATTTACAGGAGCAAGGCAACAATATGTAACAGTAGAAACAGTAAACACCTGTCCTGAGACCTTCGCATCGACTGAGGAATGACTTCAAAGAACAACCCTGACTGGATGAAGAAACCTCGGGGTGAGAGGCAGAGGAGAGGATCATCACCTGGGACAATTTAGTCTTGAGGCCAAATTAGTCCACAGTAGCAACAATAGGTAGAGGGCCATGATGAGGAGCAGTGTTCTGGTTCCATCTCGCCATCTATGGGGTCTGAGTGGGGTAGGAAGCACAAAGGCTCCAGGGACCTCGGTATACCCAGCTCAATATGTTAGTCCTGTGCAATCCAGGAAAAAGAATAAGAGGGAAAAAGATGGAGGACAGAGGTGAAAAAGGAAGAGGACACGAGCTGTGGTCTGGATGTCTTTGTTCAGTGTTCCAAACTCACACTCTGTGAATTAGTTTCTGTGTGTTTCCGCATGTGCTTGCTGAGATAAGATTTCCTTTTGAAACGCATCTTACAGATGGAACACGAGAAAGCTTTTTCTGCTGAGTGACTTTGCAAATGGTTCACCAGAAGTGAGCGCCATATGAACTTTTTGCTGCAGACGGAGCAACTAAAGGGTTTTTCCCCCGTGTGGATCCTCATGTGTTCTGTCAGGGCACTCTGACGTGCAAACTGTTTTCCACACTCGGAGCAGTGAAACGGCTTCTCTCCTGTGTGGATCCTCATGTGCACTTTCAGGCTGTGATTATCACTAAACCCCTGTTCACACTCTGAGCATGGAAACGGTCTTTTTCCTGAGTGACTTTGTAAATGTCGAGACAGATGCAACCTCAGTCTAAATTTTCTGCCACAGATGGAGCAGCTGAAGGCCTTTTCCCCTCCGTGGATCATCATATGAACTTTCATGGCTTGTTGCTGTCTAAACTGTTTTCCACACTCAGAGCACTGAAACGGCTTTTCTCCTGTGTGGATCCTCATGTGCTGTCTCAGGGTAGCCGAACATCCTAACCGTTTTCCACACTCTGAGCAGTCAAACAGGTTGTCTTCTGTGTGCATCTTCATATGCCTTGTCAGTTGTTTCTGGCTTTCACACCCTTTCCCACACTCCGAGCAGCGAAACAGCTTTTCTCCTGCATGAATTTGTAAATGTGAATTCAGTTGTGTTTGTCTCCTAAACTTAGCTCCACAAGTGGAGCAGTTGAAGGGTAAATCCCCCTTGTGGACCTTCATAAGCCTTTTCTGCTGTCCAAAACTCTTCTTGCACTCCGAGTTGAGCAACGTTTTTTCTCCTTCTTCATTCTGATGTTCCTGGAGACCTGAGCTGCTGGATCCACATGGAGCTCCTTCCTCTGCAGCTCTGCTCTCCACAGCCTGAAGAAACTGCAGAGACTGAGGTTTCTAGAATAAGATAAGAAGTTAAACTTGTATCAACATCAGTGAGATAAATTACAGTTTGTTGAGTTTGTGCACATGCACAACAAACTGAATGTTACATGGTGATGGTGAAATCACCTGTTCATCCTCTTCCTCAGTCTTCACACATCGAACGGTGAGGGTGAACTGGGTGGTGTCCATCTCCTCCTGGCTGCTCCTCAGCTCCTCCTGCTCCTCTTTAATGTGAGGCAGCTCTGCTGGATCCTGCTGCTCAGGTGGAACCTGGTCTTCATGCATCAACAGCTGCTGAACATCTGCAGAGAGCAGTCAGACACACACAGGCTTTATCACACTGTCCTGGTGACATCCAAACCACAACCTCATGACACTGTCTCACTCTGATCCTCTCAACAACAATCAATCACTCTTTATGAGACAGAACTAGGGTCCATAAACAGGGAAACCCTGGATTACTGGTTTCAGAACACCAGTTTTTGATCACGACAATGAACTCAGAGTGTTAACGACATGGTGCTGTAGCCTCAGACTGGGATGACTCATCTGAATTTCTTTTCAGATTTCCCGGCGTGATTGATGGCATAAGTGGAACATATAAGGCTCTTACTCACAAAATGAAGCACACTGTGAATAGGTAGTCCATTTAGAGCATCCATGTGCGTTTCTCCCGAACGCGGATTAGTTCGTAATCCCGTGTTGCCTGATGGGAGTGACTCTACTGCGCAAACTCCCAGTGGTCCATAGTAATGAATGGGCCCCAATGTTTAGTGCCGTATCCAGTTCTTATAACACATCCATGCACCGCTCTAGTTGACGGCAACATTCAATGTGGCGCCTGCTTACATGTCTATGTGACCACTGACCATACGTCCCGATTTGTCTCCCATATGGACGCTCTGTCCACGGATAAAAACTGTCCACGATTTGACCGGGAGGGGAAACAAAAGTTGCGCGGAACGCAGACAGAGATCAATATATAACCCACAGGTCATAACGCCAGGACTTCTGCTCACCTAGACGGTGTAAACGCACTTCCGGTTTGAGAACAGCATCCAGGAGCTTTTCTTGTCTGCAGAGCTGCTCCTCGTACTCCACCATGGTTCCTTCAAACAGCTGCAAGATGTCTTCAGCAGCTGCAGCCAGACGCTGCTGCACCGCAGCTCTCACAGCCTCCAGCCGGGACATGACGCTGGTACACACACACAACAAGCGCTCTCTCTCTCTCTCTCTCTCTCTCTCTCTCTCTCTCTCTCTCTCTCTCTCTCTCTCTCTCTCTCTCTCTATCCTCTCTCTCTCTCTCTCGTCTACGAATTCCAATCTCTGGTTTAGTACGTTGTTGTGGTGCGTTCCATTTTCCCCGGAAGACGATGGTATGGGGAAATGACGTCACTAAAGAGCTGCGCGCGCATAGTGGAAACGGAAGTTTCGATGTTCCCCATTCATTTTGAATGAGAGAGACAAAAACATCGAGGGAAAAGTTGAGATAGCAAACCGTTTCCTCTATTAAAATGTCTGGTTGCTGTGTCTACAGGTGTCAGAACCGATACTCTACCGGCAGAGTAAAGTTTTGGGTTAGGGTTAGGTTAGGATTCTCCCTGTGTCCATGGTCCAGAGTATCTGCCCAGCAGCTGCAGCCTTTGACTGCCACACCCCCCTCATGCTGCGTTGTCCCCCAACTCCACTCCACCGAGACAAGCATAATTCATCTTTTCACAACAACTTTTCAGCTGGCAGAAGTTTTAAGACAGAATGCGGAATCTATGTCATAGTACCTGATGTTCTTTACATGACCACTGGCAACGTATTCGTACGCATCCAGTACCTTATAGGCTCATAACTTTCGGTTTCTGAATTAAATGAGTATAAATATTGGGCAATTGCATGTTCAGCCACTCGCAGAGATCAGAGAGATTCACATTCTGACCATTAGATCTGATCTCAGGAACAGAGATGACCCACAAGAATCACAGCACGTCCCCATGTGCCCGGTCACAGCCGCTGTCGGTTGCTCTGAAATCGCGAAGTCGCGATCCTCTCTGTATTCTGTAAAACTTTATTCTATCGGTAGAATATCGATTCTGACAACCGTAAAATCAACAGCCAGACATTTTGATGCTCGAAACGTTTTGCTAGCTCCACCTCCGGCACTTCCGCTGCCAGGACATCGGTGCATACATCATTGTAAACAAACAGTAAAAGGGTCTATTATCGGGATTATAAAGTATTAGCAAAGGTTGTTTTCTGAGGAGACGAAACAAGTCCAGAGCGCGCTTCGTCTTCTTCGTGTGGTTTTATGGCAGTTGGCAAACAACAATATGGTGCATTAGCACCACCAACTGGTTGGGAGTATGGATCAGAACGCTTCCAATCCTGCTCAAGACTGATTTTTAACCCATTAACTAAAATAAATAAATACAAATAAAATATATAACCACCCCAAAATTCTATATTCTACTAACTAACCCTGTTGCGCTTAAGAACTTGGTTTGGCACGCTATTAAGGTGTTTTCTAAGACTTGAATACTGGGCTAAATATCTCGGCCCATTCATTCCTATCCATGCTCCCGTGAAATCAACAGAAAGACGTACATGTAAAAGAAGACAAAACATGGAGATTCTTTTGACAACTTCAACTTTAATTCATTTAAAGCCAGCGCATAACAAAAGTTACCTTAAGGCAATTTACAGGAGCAAGGCAAGAATATGTAATAGTAGAAACTGTAAAAAAAAAATAAATAAAAAAAATGGCCCCAAACCTGGATTAGGAGATTCTCTGAACCACAAGTAGGCCTGTATTTATTCACTGTGCACATGATGGTCCTACATGGCACAGGAAGCCAGCTCAGAGGTCAGAACAGGAGGGATGTGATGTCTCTTCCTCATTTCTATCAGGAGAGGAGCTGCTGTGTTCTTCCTGCTTCACACACTGTGACTTAGTTTTCTTTTTGTGTCTCAGCATGTGCTTGCTGAGATAAGATTTCCTTTTGAAACTCATTTTACAGACGGAACATGGGAACGGTCTTTCTCTCGAGTGAACTGGTAAATGCTCAGCCAGAGCTGAAGGCCTTGGGAACTTTTTGCTGCAGACAGGGCAGACGTGGGGTCTTTCCCCCGTGTGGATCCACATGTGCCTTGTCAGGGCACTTCGATATCCAAACCGGTTACCACACTCTGAGCACTGATAGGGCTTTTCTCCTGTGTGGACCTTCATGTGGTCTTTCAGGCCACATTGATATACAAACTGTTTATCACACTCTGAGCACTGAAACCGCTTTTCTCCTGTGTGACTTCGTACATGTATAGACAGTTGTGACTGCTGTCTAAACGTTGTGCCACAGAAGAAGCAGCTGAAGGGTTTTTCCCCGGTGTGGATCCTCTTGTGCACTATCAGGGCATTTTGATATCCAAATCGTCTTCCACACTCCGAGCAGCGGAACGGCTTTTCCCCTGTGTGGATCCTCATGTGCTCTTTCCGGGCATAAGGATCTCTAAACCGTTTTCCACACTCTGAGCACTGAAACCGCTTCTCTCCTGTGTGAGTTCGGAAATGTTTATTCAGTCGTGACTTCTGTCTAAACCGCAAGCTACAGACGGAGCAGCTGAAGGGTTTTTCCCCTCTGTGGACCATAATGTGATCTTTCAGGCACCTCTGATATCTAAACTGTTTCCCACACTCTGAGCAGTGAAACGGCTTTTCTCCTGTGTGGATCATCATGTGGATTTTCAAGTTACTCTGGTATGCAAACAGTTTGCCACACTCTGAGCAGTGAAATGGCTTTTCTTTTGATTGCGGATGCGAGCGCAGCCTGTACCTAATACTACCAACGGCATAGCTGATGGGTTTCTCACTGGTGTGGTTCTTCATGTGATGTGTTAGAGTTTTCTGCCATTTAAATCTTTTTCCACACTCAGCACAGGGGAACTTTTTTTCTCCTTGTTCCTCCTGATGTTCCTGGAGGTCTGAGCCGCTCGATCCACTTGGAGATCCTCCCTCTACAGCCCCAGCCTGAAGGCGCTGTACAGACTGAGGTTTCTAGAATAAGATAAGAGAAGTTGAAGTTGCATGAAATTAGACAATCTGCTGAGTTTGTGAACATGCACAAAAACCTAAAAAGAATTAGTAGAAGAGACAGCATTTGTAGATGAAGGATCCTGAGATGACTGTTTTGCAGTGGAATGATGAAAGATGTTGAAATCACCTCTTCATCCTCCTCTTCCTCAGTCTTCACAGATACACCAGTGAAAGTGAACTGGGTGGTGTCCACCTCCTCCTGCTCCTCTTTAATGTGAGGCAGCACTGCTGGAACCTGGTATTTCTGCATCAACAGCTGCTGAACATCTGCAGAGAGCAGTCAAACACACACAGGCTTTATCACACTGTCCTGGTGACATCCAAACCACAACCTTGACTCTCATGTCACTGTCTCGTCTGATCCTCTCAACAACAAACAACCACCAGGAGCCGAAATGAGAAATGAGCAGAGATCATATCTGTTTTCTGTGATATGCCAACAACAACTATGAACTAAAAGTGGGATGTTATCTGGGCTTTTAGGCAGGTTCTTATCCTTGAGTTACCTCTTCAAATGTTCGACTTGATGTGTTATAATCACTTATAACCCTGTTCATATCCTCTCTGTCATGGGGACTGAGTAAAGACGAAAGGGTTGTGCTGTTTTATTTGTTTGTTGACATTTAATGCCTCAACCTATGAAAATGGGAGTAAGCTATGATGTAAGTCAGCTAATATTAATGAAGCCATCAAGTTGACAGCGGGACGAAAGAAGCGACCACAGGTTGTCCCCACCGTCACTCTGCTGGTCTCCTAAAGGGGCGTGGTCTATGAGAAACCCACGTGACATAAATACGGCAAGATGACTCCTAGTCTTTACTTATTTGTTACAACCACTTGGTAGTCAATCTAGGGTGTCGTCCCCGATTTATATGGAAAAGAAAGGAAGTTACGCGGAAGGCAGAGAGAGAGACAGAGAGAGAGAGAAGAGGGGGGTGGCAGAGTAGACGAGGGTTTGAGCCAAATGTCCCCGATTTGGGAGATCAGAATATGGCCACCTTAAGTCAATCTAACTCTCAACCCATTCCCGCTGGTCACAGCGTCGGGCATTGAACCCACCTAGTCTGTGTAAACGCACTTCCGGTTGAAAAACAGCAGCCAGAAGTTTTCCTTGTTGAAAGAGCTGCTCCTTGTATTTCACCATGGTCAGAGCCACTTGCCGTGACATGACGCTGACACACGCAACAACAAGCTCTCTCTCCCTCCCTCTCTACGTGTCTTTCTGTCTCTCTCCCTTTCTCGCTCTCTCTCTCTAGCTCTCCGTGTCTACGAGCTTCAGTCTCTGGGTTTGTTGATGCGGCGCGTTCAATTTACCCCGGAAGGCGATGGTTAGGGGAAGTGACGTTTAACTCATTGTTTCCGGGTTTAGATAAACGTTAACAAAATTTGTTGTCTGAGAAGCCGAGACAATTCCTTAGCACGGAGCTCAGAGACACGGAGACAGACAGCTGTTTGAAGGAACCATGGTAGAGGACAAGGAGCAACTCTGTCGACAACAAAAACTCATGGACGCTGTTTTGAAACCGGAAGTGCCCTTGTACAGGGCGGGTGTGATTACTTCCGGTCGCTGTGATCTGCAAATAACCATAGATATAATAAAGAATAGACGCCGCATTGGCTGCGGGGCAGAAATGCGGCCGCCATCTTGAAAAGGTCATTATAATGTAAACAACTACAGCAGCAAGATGCCTGAACTATAGACTGTATGTAAAAGACTATACACTTTCTCCAACACACATCCAGTCAAAATACACCATTTGCAATCATGAAATACTCATTAAATACATTTTTTTCATAACTCACACCAGCTTTCGTTTCATGTGCGAGTGTGTCATATTCAGGCTTTGTCTGAACACTGTGTGGTCTAAATCGATTACTTATTGGTTGAATTATTGGTTGAAATCTCTGTGAAATTGACTGTAGTACAAAGCAGTCATATGAAGAGAAGGAAGTGAAGCAAATAGTTACACTTGTGTGTTTACGTGTTGAACATAGTTTAGAAATAAGCACTCTGTCCTGTATATTTTGAATACATGAGTATGGATTTCAACAATACGATACCATATGAAACCCTGTAATGATGGTGATTTAGATGCCATTATTTCTTTATAGATCATTGACAGGCGGTTCGACACCATGAATAGATGCAATCCTTGTGCCAAAGGATTGAGAGCTCCCTTGGGCGTTTTAATCTGGATGGAGTAGAGTACTTGCTCATTTAGGTGACAACAGATGGAACACTTCATCAGTCTGAGGTCTATTAAAATAGTGCTTGTGCTTATGCAGAGTTCCTAAGATGCTCCATCTCTGCATCAGGTTCATATGATATGTTTTTTCCTTTAGTTTTCTGTTTTCAGTCCCACACAAGTGTCACAACAGTTAGCATGCCAACATTATGCTTTTATTTCAAAATGTTTCAGTCTTCACTTTTATTTGTCGGAATTACCTTGTATTGAATGTGGCTTCAGCTTCCAGATGCTTCTTAATGTTATGTATAACACATCTTAAAGTACAGGAAGGTGTCAAAATATATATAATATATAATAATAATATGACAAATATGGATGCTATTTATATACCTTGTGTTCGTTAATAAAAACCTGTCTCATACGTGTGGTAAAAGTTGAAGATTTTCTGAGACTGAAACTGAACCAAGTAAGAATAAAAACATATCCAAAATGTATTAATGTATAGATCAGCAGTTCTGAAATAGAATAAAATGTGAGTATATAAAAGAAATAGTCTAAATAGTATATAAAAATATGCCTGAAATCAGGTAACATGCCTGAGAACTTTAAACCCTTTGTGAAATAAATAAAAATAAGATACAATATATAGATATATTTTATTAACAAAATAACACATAACTTACAAACAAGTGAGGGAAAAAGGGAAAACTAAGTCAAGAACTTAACTAAACTTTTCATGAAGCTGTTGGAGGGTCACTTCCTGCCTCTCTTTTCCGTTTCCCCATGTCCACTTTGCTCCAGCTCAGGAGTGGGAAGATCCATTTATACAGACATTTGGTCTGCTGCGGCTACTTTGAAAAAAAAAAAACAAAAACATTTAGTTTAGTCTCATCGTCTTCATGACAACTGCATATGTAGAGTTCGTATAACAACAAATACCAAACTGATAGGAATACTGCAGAAAAACTCTGGAACAGGATGCCAGCGCAGAGAGGCCGGAGCAGAAGAGATACGAGCGCTCTTCCTCGCTGGATGTCTTCATTCATTGCTCTGTGCTCATGACCTGCGAGTTAGTGTCTGTGTGTGTCAGCAGGTGCTGGTTGAGACGACCTTTCCTCATGAAAGACTTCATACAGATGGAACACGGGAACGGTTTCTCTCCCGAGTGACTTGCGAAATGGTCGAGCTGAAGCGAGCGCGTCCTGAACGTTCTGCCGCAGACGGAGCAGCTGTAGGGCTTTTCCCCCGTGTGGATCCTCAGGTGCAACCTTAGGTTTTGCTCCTGTGAAAACCTCTTCCCACACTCGGAGCAGTCGAACGGCTTCTCTCCCGTGTGGATCCTCATGTGGTCGTTCAGGACACAGCGATAACCAAACTGCTTTCCGCACTCGGAGCAGTGAAACGGCTTCTCCCCCGTGTGGCTCCTCATGTGCACTTTCAGCCCAAAAGGATTTCCAAACCGTTTTCCACACTCCGAGCAGACAAACCGCTTTCCTCCTGTGTGACTTTCGAAATGTGAAGTCAGTTTTGAGCGCTGTCTAAACTTGGCGCCACAGACGGAGCAGCTGAAGGGCTTTTCCCCTGTGTGGATCTTCATGTGCATCTTCATAGAACTTTGATATCTAAACTGTTTTCCACACACTGAGCAGGGAAACGGTTTTTCTCCTGTGTGGATCCTCATGTGCATCTTCACGGAATTTTGATATCTAAACCGTTTTCCACACTCTGAGCAGGGAAACGGCTTTTCTCCTGTGTGGATCCTCATGTGCATCTTCAGAGCTTTCTCATACTTAAACTGCTTTCCACACTCACAGCAGAGGAACGTCTTTTCTTGTTGTTCCTGCTGAGGTTCCTGCTGAGGTTCCTGCTGAGGTTCCTGCTGAGGTTCCTGCTGAGGTTCCTGCTGAGGTTCCTGCTGAGGTTCCTGAAGGCCTGAGCTGATGTTGGATCCACATGAAGCTCCCCCCTCTGCAGCTCTGCTTTCCCCAGCCTGAGGAAGCTGTACAGACTGAGGTTTCGAGAATAAGATATAAGTTAGACTTGTAACTGTCCCACAGTAGAGAAATGACGATAGAAGACCATCGGGGAAAAAAAATTAAGAGACAATGTGTTGCGTTTGTGAACATGCACTAAAAACTGTAGAGAAATAAAGTAAAGAGACAACATTTGTATGTGAAGGATTCTGAGGTTTCGCAGTGGAATAATGAAAGATGCTGAAATCACCTGTTGAACCACCTGGCTGCTCCTCAGCTCCTCCTGCTCCTCTTTAATGTGAGGCAGCTCTGCTGGATCCTGCTGCTCAGGTGGAACCTGGTCTTTATGCACCAACAGCTGCTGAACATCTGCAGAGAGCAGTCAGACACACACAGGCTTTATTACACTGTCCTGGTGACATCCAACAACAGTAATAATCATCATAATGAAAACATCGAGAACACTGTCGACTGCAGGACCATAAAAATCACCATAACTGTCTTCATGTTCATTTCTCCCTTTGGAGTCAATGGACTCCAAACTGTTTGCTGGTCTCCAAAAGGGGCGTGGCCTCCGAGAAACCCACGTGACAAATACGCCAAGATGACTCGTCATGGGCCGTCTTGCTCACAATGTCCAATATTCAGAATTCAATATTCACTAAATATAGACACTTCTCACATAACGACAGACAACTTCCGTTTTGAGACGAAGCAGGACCGACATGCGACAGAAAGCCTGTCTTGAGCACATGATACGTGTTCTGTAGGCAAAAAATCCCATAAGAAATGAATGGGAAAAACCAGCAAATTCAAAATATCACCCTCAAACAAACATCCGATGTAAAGCCATACGTTGACGTAGAAACTTCATTCAAACTTCAAAACACAGGAAAACTTGTCCTCTCTGCCTGTGCCCGACAGCATGTTAATACCTTGCATTGTTTTTCATCCAGGCCCTTTCAAAAACACGTGGGTTTTGGCAGTTTACATGCAGCTTGAGTGGGGAGAGACCAACTGTCAGTGTGGGATCGCTGAAAAATCAGCTCTCATTTTTCTCTTTTCACGCTGCTCCCAGCCACACTGAATACAATAGGCAAATTCTTTTTTCCACTTTTGTCAGCAGATTTGTGCTCTTTCATGTGATACAGGCCATAAACCTGTGCGCCTTATAAAATTTAAACGGCGAGCCTCAGAGTCAGGCCAGCGCAGCCTTTTCTCTCCATAAGCCTCCATTCTTTTTCTTACCACTGCGATCAAAATTCAACTTTACACTTCTACTCTCAACTGTGGCCACAGTTTTCATAGTACACACACCAAATCACATAAGGGTGTTCCTGAGACTCTCCCCTGTGTAACGGTGTGCTCATATTCCAGATACGTGCAAGCGTTGTCTCCCTAGATTCAAATGTTTAGCAGTTTCGGTTTTTCCCATAAGAATGAATGGGAAAAACAGAACTCCTTAAACAAACATCCGCTACGTCACCATACTTTGATGTAGAAACTTCATTTTAATATTAAAAATTATAGAAACTTGTGGTCTGTTTATGTACTGAATTGCATGTTGATAGGTTGTATTGTTTTTCAGCAGCACCTCCTCAAAGACCATGTGGTCTGGAACCTGCACCTGTATCTCATCTCCTGACAGTGTCCTGCTGCAGCAGGCTCACAGATGACCTCATACACACACACACACACACACACACACACACACACACACACACACACACACACACACACACACACACACACACACACACACACACACACACACACACACACACACACACACACACACACACACACACACACACACACAGGTGTCTTGTGAGACGGGCAAACCAACGGGCACACATCAAGGAGCACTCTTGAAATTTCTTGAATGTTTACCATACGATCGTATTCATGTTACTCGATTGATCATCTAGAAATTGTCCAAATTAACTCAAGACATCATGACTATTTCCAGTTCTATTTCATGTTCTCTGTTTCTAAAGAGGAGCCCGTGGCCCTGGAGGGCATACTATACATTGTTGGTAAAGTTCTGTGTAATCACATGCACTACAGTACCAGTGGCTTCAGCACTGTCCCATCTCCACTGTCCTGCACCTGCCAGCTGCAAGAATGGAGCCGGCCAGGACACAGGTCTTGCATTGCAATGCACGACTTTGCATAGGCTACTACATGTTGAGAAAATGCGCAACAGTTCGGGGATTGGGATCGCAAAGAGAGACAGCGCAGAGACATAGAAAGACAACTGTTTCCCGCTGGTCACAGCGTCGGGAACTGAACTCACCTAGTTTGCGTAAACGCACTTCGGGTTTGAAAGCAAAGTCCAGGAGTTTTCCTTGTTGGCAGAGCTGCTCCTCGTACTCCATCATGGTTCCTTCAAACAGCTGCAAGATGTCTTCAGCAGCTGCAGCCAGACGCTGCTGCACCGCAGCTCTCAGCGCCTCCAGCCGGGACATGACGGGGGTGCACACATGCGGCACGTTTCATTTATCCCGGAAGGCGACGGTAAAGGGAAGTGACGTTCGGCTATCGTGTTTCCGGGTATAGATGAACGTTAACAAAGTTTGTTTTCTGAGGAGCCGAAACAAGTCCTTAGTACGAAGCCCAGAGACACGGAGCCAAAGACAATAAAAACGGTTGTCGACAACAAAAACTCATGGACGCTGTTTTGAAACCGGAAGTGCCCTTACGCAAGGCGGGTGTGATTACTTCCTGTGTTTTCCAAACTTTTTTTGACCATACACCCCCCTTCATACCCCAACCGAGCTGACGTGCCTCCAACACGTTTCCACAACACAACGAGCTCTCTTAGAAAGGCAGCACGTTTAATCATGCTAAAATGAGAACACACATCGAACAATAACATTAAAGTTAAGGCACTCTCGCATTTTTGAATGTAACAAAGTTTTAAAATAATGCATTACAGTTAAAGCACAAATATAGCAAAGAGGAGAGATGACATAGAGGGAGAAAGTAGCCTGTATGTATGGGGAAAAGGTACAATTTTCAATTGCATTTAAAATTAGCAGCAACACATCGCCATCATTACACAGTTTGGGAAAAATAAAACGAGGACGAATGGGATGGTTGTTGGTAGGTTTGCAAAATAACTCACTAACACGTGAACATATCGTTCTGAAATTTCCACAGTATGTTTGTATGCACCATGACTCAAGCTGACCTTAACCCTAACCCTAACCCGAACTGAGCTACCTCTGTGGAGGTGTGAGCTTTCGGAGCGCTCTTCTTCTTTGTTACAGGGTATTTCCTGCTTTCAAAATTGCATGGCGGCCGCCTCCAGCTAATTTTGTCTTGGCTTGATGGTGCAGCCGTATCTAGTTATGTATGCAGACTGTCATTGATCTGGCTTAGAGTCTGTCTCTGTCTGTTCCACAGCTGGCTGTAGAATCAGTGATTGGTTGGTGTTTTAAATATAAAACCCTCAAAGATACGATGACACTTAACTGGCCGACATCCATGGGATCAGAATCAACTGCATTCATACCTCTGTCTTCCAAGGATTTAATGATATTGTTCTTTCTGATGAAGTGGTGTTTGTTTTTCAAAATAAAATTGTAAAGTTTTGATTGAGCAATGTATACATATCACCAGCGTTGGGGAGTAACAAATTACAAGTAACGGCGTTACGTAATTTAATTATAAAAAAAAGTATAACTATAATTCATTACAGTTACATTGGGAAAACATGTAATTCTGTTACAGTTGTTTATGGAAATATTAAGAATTGCAATTTTAGTTACATTTTAAGAATATGAACAAAAACATTTGCGACATATTTAATGATATTGTTTTGCTTTGCAGTATTTCGCAGTTTCCCAGCGGAGCCCCGTGTCTGTCCCTATTTCTAATCAGATTTGCCTGCCACAGCGTCACTCTGTGACGGGCTTCAGGTCTTTGAAGGGACTCTCTCCTCCGGCCTCGCATCCCCCGGAGGAGCACGTCTGACCAGCGATGGATGGACCGCTGTCAATCATTGCAGTGACGGCGCGTGCGGCTCTCTCTCCTGCCTTGTTGCGCATCTTTTGTGCAGAACGGGGCTCCTATTGGATCGCGGGGCCCTACGCACTGTGTGTGTTCTGCGTATAGGCAGCGATGACCCTGCAACATAATAAAATGATATGATACACGATACGACTGATGCAATGTCTCATAGACAACAAACATAGCCACCACCGTAGGGTTAGGGTTAGACAGTACTGATGGCTAACAGTTGAGAATGTAGACATATCAAAAGTTGCATCAGTCCAGAGTAGAGAGCGGGAAGAACCGCAGCAGGAAAAAGCCGGGTTGAGGGACGGAGTCCCGGATCCAGCTCAGCATCTATGGAATCTGGGAGGGAAGAAAGCACAGACACTCCGGGGACTCACGGTCCCCGGTCCATATGTTAGTCCTGCAAAGTCACGGAATAGGAAAGGAGAAGAAGAAGTGGAGGAGGAAGAGGAGGAGGAGGAGGAGGAGGTGGAGAACAGATGGAGCGAGACCAAGAGGAGGGTGAGAAGATAGAGCGGAGAACAAGAAGTCAATGTGCCGGGATTCCCCGGCAGACTGAACCTATAGGATACATAGGATTGTAGGTCTATGTGTAGGCTCTGTCTGAGGAGGGTTTCTAACCTCCTCTTGAAGGTAGAGAGGATGTCTGTCTCCAGGACTGACACTGGGAGATGGTTCCACAGCAGAGGGCCTTGGTAACTGGAGGCTCTGGCTCCACATCTAGACTTAGAGATTCTTGGAACCACAAGTAGGCCTGCATTCAGAGAATGGAGTGTCCTAGTGGGGCAATAGGGTTTTATCAGGTCTGAGATATAAGAGAGAGACATTCATTAACAGACAGTATAAAATGAACACACACACACACACACACACAGTTGTAATGGAGCAGGGAGGAGCCACAGTGACTATATGATCCAGGTAGGGAGCAACAGTCCCAGACTTCTTTTTTCACTTCAGAGTCCATTTGAAGTCGACGGAGAAGGAGAAAAACTGGAGCTGAGGCAGTGTGAGGTTTTTTTTTTTTTTTTAGAAACTTTAATTTGAATATAGATCATGTATTTTGACAAACATTCAATCCAACATAATTGGAAAAGTAGTAAAGAAGTAAAGTAGCCAGCCTGGCTCGCAGCCAGCAGTCAGAGCAGGAGTTTGCTGAACAAACTCGATGTCTTGATCTGCCACAAAGATGAAGTTCGTTGTGACGTTCTTCCTGCTGATCAACTATGCTAGTGTCGTCCAAGCCTGTGAGTTTAAAGTTTCTTTGCTGTTTTTGCTGTTGTTTTCCTGTTCCTCCTCCTCTCCTCGGTACTGTACTGAGGAGAAGAACTGTAACTCCTGTTTGTTAAATGTTGTTGTGATAACAGCCTGTGAAAACAAGTTTCCATTATGGGAAAATAAAGACTATTGATCTGATCTCTGAGGCGAGGCGTCTTTGGAGGTTGTACACAGCACTGATAACTGGAGAGACGAGCTGGTCTCTGTCTACTTTCGATCTTGAGCCGTAGTGACTGTCGGTTAACTCCTCCCTGGCTGAGGAAAACTTTCAGCCTTGGTTACTCAGCTTCACTGAGTTTTTCTAGGAGGAGACTTTCCCGACCACACTGGGAGTTTTAACATGCCGAGCAATGAGGGACAGTGGTTAATCACTCTGGAGCTGCACAGATCTTTGTGCATTGGTGCAAAAATAAAGTAAAAGCAAAGCATAAAGAGTGACACATGAAGCAATGTGGGGCAAGGCAGAAAGTCGTGTAATTACAGCGACCCCTTGTGGCGAATGGCACCAAATTGATTGTGCACACTTAGGAAAGGGTCTTGAGGTGTGGGATAAAATTTGGTTTCATACCACCAAAGCATTTCCAAGATATGAGTTGGCGTATTGTTTGGTGCCTTTCCCGCCAATTTTGATTGGCTGTAGCAGGCAAACGGATTCAAATTTAAAAAAGACACTAAGTAACTTTAGTCCGGATCAGTCTGGAGATAGTCTGAGCTGATTTTTGTGGGAATCGGACAAATTTTGCTGCCGCTGAAAATGTTTATTGGCTTTGAACAAATTCCAATATGGCGGCCAAGGAAATATGGCAGGTTTAACATCATAAGGTCCATTAAGCTCGGCATGATCCAAGGATTGCAAGAGTGACTTGTTTTGAGGATCGAGCGTAAGGGTCAAAAGTTACAAGCAAGAGATATAGATGAGATATATACAAAATGGCGACTTTGCAACTGATTTCGATTGGCCGTAGCGGCCAAACGGATTCAATGTTCAAAACGGCTATAAGTAACTATTGTGCGGATTGGTCTCAATGTAATCTGTGACAAGTTTTGTGCGAATCGGACAAAGATTTTCGAGCAATGAAGCTTTTTTTTGCTTTCAGCTAAATCCAAGATGATGAAAAATCTAACATGGTGCATTGTGACGTCATATAATGCGTTGAACTCGGTATGGTCCAAGGATTCCAATGGTATCTTGTTTTCAGAAATCGGTCAAGCGGTTCAAAAGTCACGTGCACAAACGTGCCTTTTGAACCATACCTAGAACTTTGACCTGTTGGTGGCGCTAGACGGTATTGAGTGTCACTACCATTCGGGAAGAAAGTGGAATAATAATAATAATAATAATAACACTAAGTAGAAAACAAAGTAAAACAATGGGTTCCTGCAGCTTCGCTGTTTGGCAGCTGGTTCATCAGAATCTGGATGTGCATTGGTATCAACGGATTAAACACAATAGGTTGAAAACCCAACAAAATCTGAGAAGAGACGGGTCATTGGTCCACACTATAAAAAGTTAAGTGCAATGAATCAGGACGTTCAAACACATACAGAAGAACAAAAGCCTTCATTGGGAGAAATGAGCACTGCTCTGCAGACCCTTGGAGATGAAAGCTCTTCAGTAACATACATTAAATAACACATATCAGTTATATTCTTTCACATATTAGATGAATGTGATGTGAAGTGTAGCATAGCATAGGAATGTAACTCCATCTATGGCCGGGGGCAAATCCTGATGGGGAACCTACCTCGGGACAACACCCGTCTCTCTGCTCCAGGTGTTGATCATTATCATGGCTTCATATGGAGAATAACAGCTAGACTCAGGGAGACACCTGGTTCTGGCCACACCTCAGAGGTCTGAGGTCTTTTTTTAATCCTTATTCCTGTTATTGATAGGTTGTTAAGATGGCCGTCCTTCAGAGGTGTCCAGCTGGGGTAACACTACCTTTTGTTTGCTCATTAGATCGAATGGTTTGTCCAGATAAGAAGACCAAGGCAGTAGAAGGCAGTGAAGCCATCCTGTCATGTCATGTGGAACCAAGGAAGAACCTGGAGGAGTTCTTCCTGGACTGGAGAAATGATGGGTATGTGGTCCTCATGTACCTAGAGGGTCAGGATGATCATCGGCTGCAGGCTCCTCAGTTCAGAGGCAGAACAAGTGTGGATCTAGAAGGTCTGAAGACTGGAGACCTGTCCCTGAAGATCTCCTCAGTGCAGCTGTCTGACCAAGGAACATACAGATGCTTCGTCCGACCATACCGCGCTTGTTATGTAGATCTTGTTGTAGGTGAGTGGTTTGATACTGTGCAGGTTGGTTCAGGATTTATTGAGAGTTCTCTGCTCTCTTCAGGTGGATGGAAGGAAACTTTACTGATCCTTTAGGGAGGTTCTCTTTGGGACATTCAGGCTCCAGGTTTGGAAAACACCACAAGTTTGAAAAAAAAAAACACTTTTTACAAAACAAAAGGATCAGAAAAACTTCATGAATCCTGGAAGATATTGTGTGGTCACAGTTTCTTCACAGTTTAAATTACAATATAATGAAACTACCAATTATTATATACAGAGTAGGGTTTGTCAGTTTCACGTGTTAATTAGATTAATTAATTACACTGCGAATGTGGATATCAAATCTTCTCTTAGTGTTTTCTATTGATTAGTCTTGTACTACAATCTTGTAATGTAATGTCCTAATTCTTTATTTAGGGACCGTTAGGAGATTAAACTGTGACTGATTAGATTAACTACACATCCTATGATTAGATTTTTTTAATCACCTGACAGCACTAATACAGAGCAATAGATACCCTGTAACATGTAACATGTAACAGACCCATGTAATCAATATGATCAATCAGAAACATGAGGAACAGTTCCAGGATGTGCTGAGGATCTTTGTGTCTGACAGAGAATAAATATCTATCTTGTTGTACCACAGTCCAGCTCTCAGGCCTCTAGTCTCCATCCTCTTTGATTTCTGACTGTTTCTGTCTCCATCTTCCTTCAGGTCCAGAGGCCCAGATCGATGACAGAACCCCCAGTACTGGCCCCACTGGTACTGCTGGTTCTGCTGGTTCTGTTGTTGGTGTTGTTCTTGCTGTTGTTGGTGGTCTTGTTCTTGTTGTTGTTGCTGGTGTTGCTGGTCTCATCTTGTACCTGAGGAGACGTCAGACGATCAGTGAGTTACAGACCTGTTCTCTCCATCATGTTACCTGAACTGAGGTGTTTCCATCAAACACAACTTCATGTCTCTGCAGTCAAATCACAAACACTCTGCTGTCATGTGATGAAGATCAATCAGAAGATACCACAAGTTTGTCAAGTTTAGTGAATATAACAAGTGTGAAGTCAATGTGTGTTTTCTGTGTTAACACAGACAAGGGAGGACTCTGTGGGCCACGGCAACAAGAGGATGGAGACCCAGACCAAGTTGTACAGCAACCCTTGAGAGGAGGTGGAGGACAGGATGGAGACCCAGACGTTCCTGGAGAGACAGTCCTGGGAGTTAACAAGGAGGATGAGGTAGAGGAGGATGAAGACCAACACAGAGCCCAACAACAGCTTCTCCCTGACAGTGACAGCAGGGATCCTGCTCCTCTTCATCAAGAGTGTAGCAGACGTGTAGCAACTCCAGCTGACACTCGTGATACAGCTGTATGTTACCAGCAACGCTCTGATGTATCTGTGCTTCATGTCTGATCTCAGACGTGAATGTTTTGTCCCATTGAACACAGTCCAACTGAGTCTATCACAGAGACATTCATTAACAGACAGTATGACACGAACACACGCACACACACACACAGTTGTAAAGGAGCAGGGAGGAGCCACAGTGACTATATGATCCAGGTAGGGAGCAACAGTCCCAGACTTGTTATCTCACTTCAGAGTCCATTTGAAGTCGACAGAGAAGGAGAAAAACTGGAGCTGTTTTACAGTTAGGATAGCGCTCATTTAATCTGGCCAAAGCACAAAGGCAAGCTGACTGTGTGCGTGTGCGTGTGTGTGTGTGTGTGTGTGTGTGTGTGTGTGTCTGTGTGTGTGCTGTGTCTCCTGCATCCTGAGCTGACAGTCAGTGTTCCTGTGTCTCCTCTCAGACTGAAGTGATGAAGAGTGACCAGTCTACAGATCAGGTTCTACCCTCCAGTGATGGAGCTGGAGCCTCAGACACTCAGTAAGACACTGTTCTACTGTACACTGAGGGGAAGCTGACAGTGATACAACACTTTCACAGTTCTTTGAGACCACCTGAGCTTCTAGACAGGCTCAGTCACACTTCAGTGTTTTCCAACATGATTTTAGTAACAAATAAATGTCTTCACAGAAAGAGGAAGAGGAGTCTTGAGTCTGAGGAGGAGCAGCTGCAGACATCCAGTCAGAGCAGCACTGCACAAAGTAAGACTGAACATCTGTCTGCTGATGTTTCCATGTCTGGAGTCTGGACCTTCTCATTCATTACAGGGACATTTGGTGTGTTGTTGAGAACATTTACAACTATTAGAAATGTCATCTATGAAAACATCTGTGATTGTTCATCACTCTGAGCTCAGTGTCAGAGCTAGGGGTCTCTGCTCCATGTTATTTACACATTACAAATACCAAACCAGCTCTCAGGACTCTGAGTATTAACAGTAACAAGTAGTGAGGGACGCTAATAAACTGCTCACATACACACACACACACACACACACAGATCTTTGTCTGCTCATATTTCAACTTACTGACACACTCAACTTCACCACATGTGCTTACATACTTCAACAATACAGAATTGTAGAATGAATATATTTTACAAACCTGTGGATCCAAATACGAGCCCAAGACGTTAGCTCACGCCACTGATGCTCAGCACGTTTATTCTCTGCACATGCGCAGAGCAGAGACTGTTTGTTTAGCGCGCCCCTACTGGTGCACAGTGGTAGTGTTGGGTTTTATACTGGTTTTATTGATATTCAAATAAAGGTTCAAATGTGAAAATGAAGAAGAGGGGGGTGTCTGTTAACATAATAAACTACATGTGACTATTCAGACCCACTACACCAGTGTTTGCTTCGTCTGCCAACAGATGGAGGTCTGCAGGAGGTTCTAGATCAACATCGGATCAGTGTGAGGAGCAGATGTGAACGTGTGACTGAAGGAGCTGAAGGAGCAGGAGGAGAAACCCTCCTCAACAGCATCTACACTGAGCTCTACATCACAGAGGGACAGACTGAAGAGGTCAACACCCAACATGAGGTGAGGCAGCTGGAGACCACCTCCAAGAAGAAGAAGACCTACCATGATGCTCCAATTAGGTGCCAGGACATCTTCAAAGCCTTACCTGACCAGCAGAGCTCCATCAGAGTGGTCCTGACCAGCGGCGTCGCTGGAGCTGGAAAAACCTTCTCGGTGCAGAGGTTCAGCCTGGACTGGGCAGAGGGTTCAGGAAACCAAGATGTCAGTGCAGTGATTGTTCTTTCCTTCAGGGAGCTGAACCTGCTCAGAGAGGAGCAGCACAGTCTTCTCTCTCTGCTCCAGGTGTTCCATCCAACATTCCAGAAGGTGACAGCAGAGCAGCTCTCCCTCTGGAAGCTGCTCTTCATCTTTGACGGCCTGGATGAAAGCAGACTCTCTCTGGACTTCCACAACCATCAGGTTGTGTCTGATGTCTCCCAGAAGACCTCAGTCAGCATCCTGCTGACAAACCTCATCCAGGGGAAGCTGCTTCCCTCTGCTCTGCTCTGGATCACCTCCAGACCTGCAGCAGCCAATCAGATCCCTCCTGGATGTGTGGACAGAGTCACAGAAGTACGAGGCTTCACTGAGGACCAGAAGGACCAGTACTTCAGGAAGAGGTTCAGAGATGAAAGTCTGTCCACAACCACCATCTCGCACATCAAGAAGTCCAGGAGTCTCCACATCATGTGTCAGATCCCAGTCTTCTGCTGGATCACTGCCACAGTTCTGGAGCACATGTTGACACCAGAGCAGAGAGGAGAGCTGCCCCAGACCCTGACTGACCTGTACTCACACTTACTGCTGCTCCAGACCAGGAGGAAGAAGCAGAAGTACCAGGAGGGACCAGAGACCAGTCCACAGGAGCTGATGGAGGACAGGGAAGTTCTTCTGAAGCTGGGGAGGCTGGCCTTTGAACATCTGGAGGAAGGAAACATAATGTTCTACCAAGAAGACCTGCAGCGCTGTGGTCTGGAGGTCTCAGAGGCCTCGGTGTACTCAGGAGTTTGTACAGAGATCTTCAGGAGAGAGTGTGAGATCTTCAAGAGGAACATCTACTGCTTTGTTCATCTGAGTGTTCAGGAGTTTCTGGCTGCAGTCTACATGCTCCACAGCTTCACCAGCAGGAAGGAGGAGGTTCTGGAGGATTTCCTGGGGAGATTACATGTTAAATCATCCCTGGATGACTTTCTGAAGGAAGCAATGATGAAATCCTTGGAGAGTAAAAATGGCCACCTGGACCTGTTTGTACGCTTCCTTCATGGCCTCTCTCTGGAGTCCAACCAGAGAGTGTTAGGAGGTCTGCTGGGTCCCTCAGAGAACAGTCCAGAAACCATCCAGAGAGCCATCAACAACCTGAAGAAGATGAACAGTGATGATCCTGATAGAAGCATCAACATCTTCCACTGTCTGATGGAGCTCAATGATCACTCAGTGCATCAGGAGATCCAAGAGTTCCTGAAGTCAGAGAACAGATCAGAGAAGGAGCTCTCAGAGATCCACTGCTCAGCTCTGGCCTACATGCTGCAGATGTCAGAGGAGGTTCTGGAGGAGTTGGACCTGAACAAGTACAAGGCAACACCTGAAGGACGACGGAGACTGATTCCAGCTGTGAGGAACTGCAGAAAGGCTGTGTGAGTCCAGATGTGATGATCAACACTATGAAGCAACGTAAAGCTGAAGCTCCAGAGTTAGAATAGAGACACACACTTTACACACAGACACACAATAAAACTGTGAAAACTGGTGAAACTTAGAGTGAAACCAAGTGAAACTGAGCAGTCAGTGTTAAATCAGCTGATTGTTCCTCTACAACAATCAGACACATCTTCTTCCATCTTCTAACATCTTAGTCCAGGTGATGATGCTCCAGATAAGTCCAGCTGGAAGACTAGAGTTGGAGCTGAAGCATCAAGATCACTCTATTCTTCCATTGTCTCTCTGTCTAACAGTTGATTTGTAAAGCACCATTCTTATACAAGGCAGTTCATAGTGCTTTACAGGGGTCAGGAGTGGAGACAGTAGAAACATTGAAAACCAGCAGATTTCAGATGGACAAGATAGCACATGTAAAGCAGCAGATGACACAGTAGAAGAGAGTGAAAGTGCAGCTCTAGGAGAGCTGCAGTGAACAATAATGTTTTCAGCCCTGATTTCAGTGAGCTGAACGTTGGTGCTGGAACACCTCAGGTGTTCAGGGAGGTTGTTCCACAGCTGAGGACCACAGAAGATACCTGCAGCTTCACCCTGCTGGGTTCTGATCCTGGAGACACTGAGTAGACCTGTCCCTGACCTCTGACATGTATTTAGGCCCAAGACCAGTCAAGGACTGGTAGACCAGTAAGAGCAGGGGTGTCAAACTCACTCCACAAAGGGCCGTGTGGCTGCAGGTTTTTATTCCAACCAAGCAGCAACACACCTGACTTGACTCCCTTCAGACAGCTGATCAGGTCAGACTGTGAACTGTTGATTGGTTGGAACAAAAACCTGCAGCCACACGGCCCTTTGTGGAGTGAGTTTGACACCCCTGAGTAAGAGGATTTCAACTGGATCCTGGACCCCCAGGAAGCCAGTGGGTGTGTGTGTGTGTGTGGGTGTGTGTGTGGGTGTGTGTGGGCCAAAACTGCAGGAGGATCAAAACAAAGATGAGTCAGAAGAAGAATTCTAGAAAATAAGAAGAAAAGTCGTCCAGAACAGTAGTTTCCCCTGGACCCTAGAGAGATGGAAAGCAGATGTGGTTACATCACACACATCAAAGATTCACTGACTGATGGAGACACATGACTGAGGCTCAAACACAGGAGCTGCAGTGGTTTCACAGCTCACTGAACATCATCTCAAGTTAAATAAAGACTAATATTTGCTCTGTGCTACAAATGTACATCTGTGTCTTTAAAGTGTCAGATTTCACTTTGATTTTCTCTGTCATCACAGATTTTCTAACTGTGGACTGTCAGAGCTTCACTGTGAAGTTGTAGTCTCAGCTCTGAGATCCAGTCCCTCACATCTGACACATCTGGACCTGAACCAGAACAACCTGAAGGATTCAGGAGTGAAGCGGCTGTGTGCTGGACTGGAGAGTCCACACTGTCGACTGGAGACTCTGAGGTCAGTTCAGGGACTCTGATCTTTTCCACTGTGTATCTGAACTCATCATCAAGTCCACACCCCAGCAGCACTGCTCTGTATCACTGTAGAAACTTCCTGTGGAAGAATCTTCTAGTTTGTTCTTCATGTTGTTAGTAGAAGTAGTAGGAGTAGGAGCAGCAGGTGGCTGAGAGCTAGAATGTTACAGTACATATGTTCAGTACAACTCGTCACCTTCTTCTCTTCCCTACAATGAAAATACTGTGTATGCATTTTTTAGCTGAGTAATCAAATAAATAATGGACAGATTAACGGATTATCAAACTAACCGTTAGTTGCAGCCCGACTGTTAAACATGTGATGTTTCCATCAACTGAACCTGGTTCGTGTTGAATCATAACTTCCATCTATAAAGCTGTGGATATTCATGTTTCTGTCCCAAAATACAGTCCCAAAAGACTTTTATCTTGAAGGAAATGTAGGAAATGTCCAGTGTTGGTTGTTGAACTGAATGATTGTGGATCATCTTTATTAAATGGTCTCCTGTCTCCAGAAGATCCTCCGAGCTCAGACTGGTTTGAAACTGATCCAGTTTATCTGCTGCAGTGTGAATATTTCTCTGGTCTCTGTTGGTTTCTCCCCTGATTCCAGACTGTTCTGAGATCAGCAGAGTGTTATTAACCTGTGTGGACATGAACAGGTGTATGAATGTTGAATGAGCTGACATGTGGATGATGTGTAGAAGGAGACATGATGATGATCAATAACAAGGACAAAGTCACTCCACTTGTAGAGAGAAGCTCAGTGATCAGGACAGAGTCATGTTGAGCTCCACATGATCAACCTGAACTCATCTGATGGACTAAACATGGATTTGATCTTCATTTATTCTTTATTCAGGTTGAGGTGCTGCTGGTTGTCAGAGATCAGCTGTGCTTCTCTGGCCTCAGCTCTGAAGTCCAACCCCTCCCATCTCAAACATCTGGATCTGAGCTGGAACGAGTTGCAGGATTCAGGAGTGAAGGAGCTGTGTGATCTTCTGGAGAGTCCAGACTGTAGACTGGAGACTCTGAGGTCAGATTCCATGTTCTTCTTCTGTGCTGAGATCAACATGATGTGAAAGTTGTGGTGACTCTAACCTGCAGACATGAGGCTGATGTTCTCCTGGTCCTCACTGAGTGTCTTCATCATCAACTCTGTCTCTTCTTCTCTGGTTTGGTCCAGTGACTGTGGCAGAGCAGTGTTGAGCTCCACAGTTCAAACCTTCACATAACAAGAACAATCTAGACTGGATAATTCCCTCTGAAGCTCCTCAATACTTCATCTCTATGATGGATGTCATGATTTCCTGCTTTCACTGACAGTTCAACATGCAGTGGGTCCAGAAAACATTCAGACCCCCTCACATTTACACTCTTTGTTACACTGCAGTCCTTTGCTAAAATGATGAACCTTCATTGTTGTCCTCATTATGTTCACACAGCACCCCACTGTGACCAGAAACACAGAAATCCACAGCAGCAGTTCAATATATGAGTGTCCCAGCAAAGGCTCTGAATGCTTCTGACCATGGGATGTTTACCACGGAGCAGTAGGACCACACTGAGATGAAGAACATCACAAGTTATGAGGATAAAGTCATAAATTACCAGAATAATGTCATAATATAACAAGAATAAAGTCATAAATGACTAGAGTAAAGTCGTAGATTGATGAGACTAAACTCATAATACTATGAGACAGGTGGAGCTGTAGAGATGAAGAGGTGGAGTCACCAGCTCTTTATTGAAGTAGCAGCTCGTTGTCATTAATATCACTGAGAGCTCTTCTTCACTCTTAGTTCTTCACACTTCTGCTTCCTGCTGGCTCCAGCTGTTTGGAGTTTCCATTTTCTAAACTTGTTCATTTTGAACCTTCTTCAGCTCTGAGCAGATGATGAGACACTGAGTGATTCCAGCAGGAACATTGTCTTCTGACCTGACTTCAGTTAATCTTTATTCAGGTTGGAGCGCTGCAGGTTGTCAGAGACCAGCTGTGCTTCTCTGGCCTCAGCTCTGAAGTCCAACCCCTCCCATCTCAAACATCTGGATCTGAGTGGAAACTATGCGCTAAAGGATTCAGGAGTGAAGGAGCTGTGTGATCTTCTGGAGAGTCCACTCTGTAGACTGGAGACCCTGGAGTGAGTTCACTGACTCTGTTACTGTTGAACATGTGATGTTTCCATCAACAGCTGAACAGCTCTCTTATTATTTAGAGGCTGTCCCACACACAGTTTATCTCCAAGTGCTTTTCTAGAATAGTTTCAGTCAGGGAGCTCCTCCTTGTCAGGCGATCCTCCTCCTGGGATCAGGGAGTGAGGACAGCTGCTGCTGCACATGCTCCTTCTGTTGGTTGAAGGAGTGAGGAGTGAAACTGTGTTTTTCACCTCTAAATTCACTTATTTTGGTGTTTGAAGTCGACCCGGATCGTTTTTGTTGATGTCAATACCTTAGAATTCCTCTGTTGAAGTGAACTCTCTGTGAGTGCTTTCTGTTTAGTGAGTGGAAGACCTCCTCCTCACAAGCTGCTCTGATGTTAATGTGACCATCAGTTTTAGAACAAAGAGTAGCCATAACAGCTGGATTTGGTATACTGGTGCAGATTCCCAGGTACTGGTTCCATACTGGTCCAAATGTGGAAGGTACCCCTCTCTCATCTGGGTGGACTATAATGTATTGTATCTTCATTTATTCTTTATTCAGGTTGGGGCGCTGCAGTTTGTCAGAGACCAGCTGTGCTTCTCTGGCCTCAGCTCTGAAGTCCAACCCCTCCCATCTGAAACATCTGGAGCTGAGTGAAAACTACAACCTGCAGGATTCAGGAGTGAAGGAGCTGTGTGATCTTCTGGAGAGTCCACTCTGTAGACTGGAGACTCTGGAGTGAGTTCACTGACTCTGTTACTGCTGAACATCTGATGTTTCCATCAACAGCTGAACCTGGTTCATGTTGAGTCATAACTTCCATCTATAAAGCTGTGGATTTACTTTGCTTTGTATTTTCATGTTTCTGTCCCAAATACAGTCCCAAAAGACTTTTATCTTGAAGGAAATGTAGGAAATGTCCAGTGTTGGTTGTTGAACTGAATGATTGTGGATCATCTTTATTAAATGGTCTCCTGTCTCCAGAAGATCCTCCGAGCTCAGACTGGTTTGAAACTGATCCAGTTTATCTGCTGAAGTGTGAATATTTCTCTGGTCTCTGTTGGTTTCTCCCCTGATTCCAGACTGTTCTGAGATCAGCAGAGTATTATTAACCTGTGTGGACATGAACAGGTGCATGAATGTTGAGCTGACATGTGGATGATGTGTAGAAGGAGACATGATGATGATCAATAACAAGGACAAAGTCACTCCACTCATTGTAGAGAGAAGCTCAGTGATCAGGACAGAGTCATGTTGAGCTCCACATGATCAACCTGAACTCATCTGATGGACTAAACATGGATTTGATCTTCATTTATTCTTTATTCAGGTTGAGGGGCTGCAGGTTGTCAAAGATCAGCTGTGCTTCTCTGGTCTCAGCTCTGAAGTCCAACCCCTCCCATCTCAAACATCTGGATCTGAGCAACAACGAGCTGCAGGATTCAGGAGTGAAGGAGCTGTGTGATCTTCTGGAGATTCCACTCTGTGGACTGGAGACTCTGAGGTGAGTTCACTGACTCTGTTACTGCTGAACATGTGATGTTCCCATCAACAGCTGAACCTGGTTCATGCTGAGTCAGACCTGCACACCTGTTGGACACAGGTTCAAAGGAGGCAGCAGGTGAGCAGAGGAGAATGAGGAGGAGAAGCCAAGCAGTTTCTAACATGAAATGGCAAGAGGTGGTAGAGCAGCCAAGAGCTGGACTCCAGTAAGAGTCCTGTTGCTGTAGAATCCAAGGACTCCAGTCCCAGTCTAAAGTAGTTGGCCAAATACTAACTAGAGTAAGAGTAGAAAGTACTGAGTGAAAACACTACTCAAGTACTGAGTAGATACTGAGTAACTGCTGTACTGATGTTCAACAGAATATCTCTTGAACAATAAATAATAATGAAATAAAACATCTCTATGTGAAGTGGAAGACCTCCTCCTCACAAGCTGCTCTGATGTTTTTGTGACCATCAGATTTAGAACAAAGAGTAGCCATAACAGCTGGATTTGGTATACTGGTGCAGATGCCCAGGTACTGGTTCCATACTGGTCCAAATGTGGAAGGTACCCCTCCCTCATCTGGGTGGACTATCATGTATTTTTATCTTCATTTATTCTTTATTCAGGTTGAGGGGCTGCAGGTTGTCAGAGATCAGCTGTGCTTCTCTGGCCTCAGCTCTGAAGTCCAACCCCTCCCATCTCAAACATCTGGATCTGAGTGGAAACATCTACCTGCAGGATTCATCAGTGAAGGAGCTGTGTGATCTTCTGGAGAGTCCACTCTGTAGACTGGAGACTCTGAGGTCAGACTCCATGTTCTTCTTCTGTGCTGAGATCAACATGATGTGAAAGTCGTGGTGACTCTAAACTGCAGACATGAGGCTGATGTTCTCCTGGTCCTCACTGAGTGTCTTCATCATCAACTCTGTCTCTTCTTCTCTGGTTTGGTCCAGTGACTGTGGCAGAACAGTGTTGAGCTCCACAGTTCAAACCTTCACATAACAAGAACAATCTAGACTGGATAATTCCCTCTGAAGCTCCTCAATACTTCATCTTTATGATGGATGTCATGATTTCCTGCTTTCACTGACAGTTCAACATGCAGTGGGTCCAGAAAGCATTCAGACCCCCTCACATTTACACTCTTTGTTACACTGCAGTCCTTTGCTAAAATGATGAACCTTCATTGTTGTCCTCATTATGTTCACACAGCACCCCACTGTGACCAGAAACACAGAAATCCACAGCAGCAGTTCAATATATGAGTGTCACAGCAAAGGCTCTGAATGCTTCTGACCATGGGATGTTTACCACGGAGCAGTAGGACCACACTGAGATGAAGAACATCACAAGTCATGAGGATAAAGTCATAAATTACCAGAATAATGTCATAATAATCTGAGAATAAAGTGGTCCAGAAGTAGTTGGAGAAGAGGAAAGGTGAGCAGGTGAGGTTGATGTAGACTCCATGTTAAAGGTTAATTAAACTGAACAGTTTAATTAACCTTTAACCACCTACTTCCATTTGAAGGACAGCTTTAATCTTGTAATGTTGTGACTTTATTCTTCTCATATTATACTTTAATCTACAACTTTATTCTCTAGAATTGTGATGTTTTTTCCTGACTGTGGCTCTAATACTCCACCATAGATATTCCAGTTGTTCTTTGTTAGTACATTTGTAAAATATTGATCATTTCTGTGTTTTTGTCACATTGGGGTGCTGCGTGTTCGTTACTGAGGAAGAAATTAACTTCACTGATTTCATCAAAGGGCTGAAATGTAACAAGAGAGAAACATTTAAGGTGGACTGAATGTTTTCTGGACCCACTGTGAATATTCTGTATGTTAACACTAACAAACAACAAATATCTTCAGTGTTGATCTTTTTCTAACAATGTGATGCAGCATTATGATGCTTCTACTGACTGAACAGTTCAAAGAGAAGATGCTGTGATGTCATGAGTCCAGTATTCTCCAGAAATATTGTTCATGTCTTCTCCTCACATTTCTCTGAGGTCCATCCTGACATGTTTGTCCTCTTGGTAAACTTTGTGATGTTGAGTGGAGTCTTCAGTCAGTGTGTGGCTTCTTCTTGGTGTTTGGCTGCTCAGCATGAGTTTGTACAGATGGAGAAACAGGTGGAGCTGCAGAGATGAAGAGGTGGAGTCACCAGCTCTTTATTAAAGTAGCAGCTCGTTGTCATTAATATCACTGAGAGCTCTTCTTCACTCTTTGTTCTTCACACTGCTGCTTCCTGTTGGCTCCAGCTGTTTGGAGTTTCCATTTTCTAAACTTGTTCATTTTGAACCTTCTTCAGCTCTGAGCAGATGATGAGACACTGAGTGATTCCAGCAGGAACATTGTCTCCTGACCTGACTTCTTTTATTCTTTATTCAGGTTGGAGCGCTGCAGGTTGTCAGAGACCAGCTGTGCTTCTCTGGCCTCAGCTCTGAAGTCCAACCCCTCCCATCTCAAACATCTGGATCTGAGTATCAACGAGCTGCAGGATTCAGGAGTGAAGGAGCTGTGTGATCTTCTGGAGAGTCCACTCTGTGGACTGGAGACTCTGGAGTGAGTTCACTGTCTCTGTTACTGTTGAACATGTGATGTTTCCATCAACAGCTGAACCTGGTTCATGCTGAGTCAGACCTGCACACCTGTTGGACACAGGTTCAAAGGAGGCAGCAGGTGAGCAGAGGAGAATGAGGAGGAGAAGCCAAGCAGTTTCTAACATGAAATGGCAAGAGGTGGTAGAGCAGCTAAGAGCTGGACTCCAGTAAGAGTCCTGTTGCTGTAGAATCCAAGGACTCCAGTCCCAGTCTAAAGTAGTTGGCCAAATACTAACTAGAGTAAGAGTAGAAAGTACTGAGTGAAAACACTACTCAAGTACTGAGTAGATACTGAGTAACTGCTGTACTGATGTTCAACAGAATATCTCTTGAACAATAAATAATAATGAAATAAAACATCTCTATGTGAAATAAAACACACATTAAACCTTGAAGAACTTCAAAGTTTGGTGTTTGAAGTCAACCTCGATAGTTTTTGTTGATGTCAATACATTAGAACTCCTCTGTTGAAATGAACTCTCTGTGAGTGCTGGTATACCGGTGAGTGCACCAGTATACCAACAGCTGGATTTGGTATACTGGTGCAGATTCCCAGGTACTGGTTCCATACTGGTCCAAATGTGGAAGGTACCCCTCCCTCATCTGGGTGGACTATAATGTATTTGATCTTCATTTATTCTTTATTCAGGTTGAGGGGCTGCAGGTTGTCAGAGGTCAGCTGTGCTTCTCTGGCCTCAGCTCTGAAGTCCAACCCCTCCCATCTCAAACATCTGGATCTGAGTGGAAACAAGCTGCAGTATTCATCAGTGAAGGAGCTGTGTGGTCTTCTGGAGAGTCCACACTGTCGACTGGAGACTCTGAGGTCAGACTCCATGTTCTTCTTCTGTGCTGAGATCAACATGATGTGAAAGTCGTGGTGACTCTAAACTGCAGACATGAGGCTGATGTTCTCCTGGTCCTCACTGAGTGTCTTCATCATCAACTCTGTCTCTTCTTCTCTCATCAGGTGGAAGTGATCTCAGTGTGACTGAGGGATCAGAGAGGAGGATGTGCTGACCCAGGATCAGCTGAGTCCTGATGATCAGAGAGCTTGGAGGAGGGTGGAGAGGCTCCGACTGGACCTACTGGGAGGTGTTACTGGGAGGTGGAGTGGAGAGGAGAGCTTCATCCAGCAGCCCCAGAGAATGGCTCGTACCACTGCTGCTGCAGTGATGCTGAGTGTCTGTGAATAGTCAAATAAAATAAGGAAACACTGACACAGTGTTTATACAACCTTTGCTTATTTCTTGTGTTCTGAGTGTATTTGGTGAACTATTGATGGAGACTTCTGTGGGGTTTGTTCAGGAGAGGAGCTGCTTTCATTGGAAAAGGAGCATGTCTGGAGGATGTTTCCACTCCATGCATGGAGTGGATATGGAGATACTTCCATGCAGCTCAAAGGTGAATCTTAGAAGTGGAGATGGAGGCTCTTTCTGTCATCAGTCCTCATGGGAAATGTCCAACAAGAGTGATATGGAGGAGCTGTAGATATGGATGGAGACTCTGACAGTATTCTTTAATTTTCATGTATCAATACTTAGAAATATCCACAGCATGAAGTGTTGCCAGGATCCAGACTAAACATCCTGAGGAACTCTTGATCATCTGATAGCATGCAACATCATGGGCTTTTATTCTGTTATGGTGCAACAGTTTTCAGTGGATTTATGAATTTTTAAGTTACTTTCCTCCTTTGTTCCATTTTTAATATTGATCACAATTACTTTCACTTCTCACACGTCTCTCAGCTTCAGTGAAAACTAACTCTGCATTCAACACTGTTCACCCACTTAATGTCAAAACATTTAAACCTGTATTTTTATAGGTTAAAAATAACCTATATAAATAACCTGGAAATGAACCAGAAACTTATTCAAAACTATTAAGACATTAGTCCTGTTTTGTCACATAAAAACACCAAAAAATACAAATCCTGTTTTTATATCTCATTTTAATTGGTCATATCTATCTAAGTGGATGCTGTGTGTATTTTGCACTAAATGTAAATTAAGTCTGGAGTCTTATTAGTCCTCCTAACTTGTTTCTGCCAACAGAAGTAGTCAGGCATACTTCTCATCACCATAACTCGAATAAAACAACTGTTTATGAGGAAATCTGAAAAAACAAAATACAACCTATGAGCAGAGAGATAGTGCTGCAGCCCATATACTAGTCATTGTAACAGATATGATTTAACACCATCACACATTTCACAACATGAGATTCTCCTCATTGTAGCTCATGAACAGTTGGAGCAGGAGTCTGCAGGACGTCCCGCCTACACTGCGTTTCCTTGTTACGTTGCCTTGGCAACCAGGGGCCGCAAAGGAACAATGTAGTGATACAAACAATGCTATGATATCAATTATGTTATACTACTAGCATTAACATTATTATAGAATTGATCATTAACATCACATACTTTGACAGATGTGTTGACATTTTCCGGTTCCATGAGGTTTAACATGTCTTATGACACAGGGCTCTTGACAAAACTAAATATATATAATAATAGCCTAAATGCTAGTTATCATATTGTCCACAATATAATACAATATAATATTTAGGACAATATGATTAAATTTGAAGTAAAAATGACCTATAATGGATTTGAATTCCGTGAACAGTGTGACACTAGGATTAAAAATCTACTTTGTTCTCACCACAACGTTAATACTGAATTCAGCATCAGCTCGCAGCTCCTGGGTAGACTTGTAAATGTGAGGTCAGATGTGAAGCTCTGTGCAAACTTGGTGCCACAGACGGAGCAGCTGAAGGGTTTCCCCCCTGCGTGGATCCTCATGTGCGCTCTCAGGCTTTCCTGCAGTCCAAACCCTCCTCCACACTCTGAGCAGTGAAACCACATTCCGACTGTGTGAATTAGTAAATGTCTCTCTTGTAGACAGGGAAACTTCACCCATGTTCCTGCTCATGTTTCTCCTCATGCTCGTGGAGGTCTGAGCTGCTGGATGCTTGTGTGCTGTAACACTCCAGAGGTTCCACTCCACATGGAGCTCCTTCCTCTGCAGCTCTGCTCTCTACAGCCTGAAGACTGAGGTTTCCAGGAGAAGATAAGAGAAGAAAAGTGTCCCACAGTGGAGGAATGACAACAGAAGAGCATCAGTGAAAAACATAAGACACAATAAAGAGTTTAGACGAACTAAACATGAATGAATGCCTCACAGTAGACGTAGGACTTCTCCCCTGTGTGGATCCTCCTTTGCTCTGTTAGGAGTTTCTGATATCCACTCTGTTCTCCACACTGAGCAGTGAAACAGCTTCTAGTCTGTGTGGATCCTCATGTGCGTTTTCAGATCCTTCTGATCTCTAAACTGTTTTCCACCCTCTGAGCAGAGAAACGTCTTTTAGCGTGTGTGGATAATCATGTGCACTTTCAGGTCCTTCTTAGCTCCAAACTGTTTTCCACACTCTGAACAATGAAACGGTTTTTCTACTCTGTGTCTTTGAACATGTGAAGTCAGATGCGTGCTCCGTCTAAACCTGGAGTCACAGATGGGGCAGCTGAAGGGTTTTTCCCCTGTGTGGATCATCATGTGTGCTCTCAGGTTACTCTGAGATCTGAACTGCATCCCACACTCTGAGCAGTGAAACGGCTTCTCCCCTGTGTGGATCCTCATGTGCTTTGTCAGCTGTTCCTGGCTTTCAAACCCTTTCCCACACTCTGAGCAGCAAAACAGCTTCTGCCCTGTGTGGATCCTCATGTGCCTTGTCAGCTGTTCCTGGCTTTCAAACCCTTTCCCACACTCTGAGCAGCAAAACGGCTTCTCCCCTGTGTGGATCCTCATGTGCCTTGTCAGGGTACTTTGATATAAAAACTGTTTTCCACACTCTGAGCAGAGAAACGTCTTTTTGCATGTGTGGATAATCATGTGCACTTTCAGGTCCTTCTTAGCTCTGAACTGTTTTCCACACTCTGAACAATGAAAGGCGTTTTCTTCTGTGTGTCTTTGAACATGTGAAGTCAGATGTGTGCGCCGTCTAAACCTGGAGCCACAGATGGAGCAGCTGAAGGGTTTTTCCCCTGTGTGGATCATCATGTGCACTTTCAGGTTACTCTGTAGACTAAACTGTTTCCCACACTCTGAGCAGTGAAACGGCCTCTCTCCTGTATGAACTCGTAAATGTAAATTCAGTTGTGTGCGCCACCTAAACTTAGCTGCACACATGGAGCAGTTGAAGGGCAAATCCCCCATATGGACCTTGATGTGCCTTCCTAGCTTTTTCTGCTGTCCAAAACTTTTCTCGCACTCCGAGTTGATCAACGTTTTTTCTCCTTCTTCATTCTGATGTTCCTGGAGGCCTGAGCTGCTGGATCCACATGGAGCTCCTTCCTCTGCAGCTCTGCTCTCCACAGCCTGAAGAAACTGCAGAGACTGAGGTTTCTAGAATAAGATGAGAGAAGTTAAACTTGTATCAACATCAGTGAGATAAATTACAGACAGTTTGTTGAGTTTGTGAACATGCACAACAAACTGAATGTTACATGGTGATGTTGAAATCACCTGTTCATCCTCCTCTTCCTCAGTCTTCACAAATACACCAGTGAAGGTGACCTGGGTGGTGTCCACCTCCTCCTGGCTGCTCCTCAGCTCCTCCTGCTCCTCTTTAAAGTGAGGCAGCTGTGCTGGATCCTGCTGCTCAGGTGGAACCTGGTCTTTATGCACCAACAGCTGCTGAACATCTGCAGAGAGCAGTCAGACACACACAGGCTTTATTACACTGTCCTGGTGACATCCAAACCACAACCTCATGACACTGTCTCACTCAGGAATGCACAATACGTTGATCTGCCTGTTGATCACAAAGGTAGTGTGGGCAGATCACATGGCGTTAAAAACTAAGACCTTCATCAAATCTCTTTTGAAAGCTCAAAGAACCCATTGAAGCAGTGCACTCACTTCTGGTTGCGAGTTATTGATCTATAACTCCTCTCCATTGTCTCCCCAAAATTGGGCCAGACGACGTGATCGTAAATCAAAATTCAACGGTTAAAACTTCAAATTGGACAAATGTCTTCCAGCTCTTACAAGCTGCTGGCTCCAACTAGCCTGAGCCTCCTACCTTACTCTAATCTTAATAATGAGTGGCAATGTATCCGATCCCTAACCTAGTTAAAGGGGGAGGGGTGTCCCTATTCTACTTATGTTTCAAGCCATGACCACCAGGTCATGGAGGACCTGGACATCTAGAAGCAGACGCTTCCCACCCTGGCCACCACCTAATGGAGATGCTCCCTCTGGCAGGAGGCTGGAGGATAGGACATGACCTTACCTAGTTTACGTAAACGCACTTCCGGTTTGAGAACAGCATCCAGGAGCTTCTGTTGTCTGCAGAGCTGCTCCTCGTACTCCACCATGGTTCCTTCAAACAGCTGCAAGATGTCTTCAGCAGCTGCAGCCAGACGCTGCTGCACCGCAGCTCTCAGAGCCTCCAGCCGGGACATGACGCTGACACACACGCACGACCGCACGCACGCACGCACGCACACACACACGCAACACAAACAAGTCTCTCTCTCGCTTTCTGAGCTCCGTGGTCTTGTCTCGTGCGGGAGTCGCTTCGGCTCCTTGGTTAATCAAACTGTGTTAGCAGTCACAGCTTTAGCTTTGTCGAAATCGAAATACAATCCGGATTGCGCACGCGCCAATGCGTCTACATCCGGTGAGCAGTTTGTCTTTTGTTTTGCCCTAGGTTGCTCCAACCAAGGAAACCAAAACACAAACACATAGTGTGTGTGTGTGTGTGTGTGTGAGAGTACTCCTCTGTTGTCTCTTATGCAAGAGAGAGAAAAGACAAAAGTTGTATCTGTCTGTCTGTCTGTCTATTGATGCGACGCATTAAATAGCCAGTCACAAAGCTATTGAGGAGCTGTAGCGCCCCCTCCAGGCTGCTCAGTTTGTCACACTGAGCTCTGCTCTTACTGACACGTATGAAGACTGTTTATTGATTTCCATTTGTATTTTTTTGTCACTCTGATCATAATGATAAAAATGATAAAATAAATCATGAATAGAAGTAAACAAAGTGACATCTGTGCTCTTTCTATCTCTGGCCCCTACCACACATTGACTCCATCCACACATTTATTTCCTGCTTTGCCCTCAGTTCTGCAGTTGAGCGTCGTACACCAGTTCAAAGGTCGCATTTATTGCTCACATGCCCGTGTGTGTAGCTCAGAGCTCAAATCAGATTCAACTACCAGGAATTGAATCTTAAACAGTCACTGTCTCTGAAAGCTGAAATGGCACAGACAACTCTTCAACTTCTCCTATATGATCTGTCTGGATCTGCTCAGCAATCCAGTCCCTCTTCCCTGTGGACACAGGTCCTGCATGCTATGTATTGAAATTCACTGGGGCTAAGAAGATAAGGGGAAACTGGACACCTGCCCTCAGTGCAGGCAGAGCTTCACAGCGAGGCTTTGCTACTCAGCTCCATTTAGTACTTCAACACTTGTTGGCACATAACAAGCAGTTTTTAAAACATTAATATGATAACAACCCATTTATACATTTTCTTAACACAGTCATTTGTTTGATGAAACTTTTTTGTGTTTGTGTTGATGACTCCAGAAGCTGTGAGGAGGAAACACATGTAGCATGCACTTCTATGTTGATGCTGTTTTTCTGCTTTAAAGACAAATATCACAAGATGATCTGCTCATTTGCTTTTTAAAGAGAGATCAGCTCAAGTGAAGATGCTCAACAAATTAAACAACCAGCCTCCAATTGACCTCTAGGCATGTCCACCTCTCCCAAAGCTGCAAGCTCACTCTCTCTTTCTTGTTTTTTTTTATTTCTCGCTTTTTTAAATAGACATTTAAGAGATATGCTACTTGTGTTCTCCCCCTGAAGTTTTAGGGAAGAATTTTGTGATTGAGGCAATAATTTTACAGACTTGTTGAAGACGCACACTTTATTTTTAAAGTGCTTGCTTTGATAAATGTTAAACTTATATTATGCATATATTATCTTGTTTGTTGATGTCATGTGACACTTTCTTAACCATATGTATTATCATATATTTATAGGGGAAAAAAGTTCAAGTCTAGACAGAAGTTATAAATCTTTATTGATGATAGATCAATAAGTAAGAACAACAGATATTAAGATGTCAATTAAAATATTCCTTACAGATAGAATAAAACATGCAAGGATGTACAGACAAAATAAAAGTAAACATAAAGAACAATGAATAAAAACATTGCAGGGAAGAAATAAACAAAGGAAAAGACAACAGAGAGCAAACTCAGTCATGAATAGTGGTTTATAAAGTTGTTGTTTTTTTAACTTTTTTCGCTAGAGACAAATTCTACCGAGTGGATATATTTTTCGAATTCAAGAATAAATACTTCTTAAAAGAAGCAGCAAAGTGTCTATTAGGAGTCGTTATTGACACTACATGTTAAGCAAAACGTCACAACAGGTAATGTGATGGACAAACGGTTAATAATCAATCCATCAATGATCTTCTTTAAATCATGTCTTTATGTCATCACAATTTGACCCCCTCACGTTGAAGGTGACGCCGTTGGCACAGGCTGACCTGTGAGCTGACGATTTTGCGTAGTCTTGAAATGAACAACAACCTGACGTCATCAGGCGGCGACCCTCGCACCTCGGTGTGGGCCAAAACTCAACAGCGCGAGGACGGGGTGCGCGAGCCGACGAGTGAGGCGACGTCTGCGGCCGCGCGTGCACCATCACCACCTCCACCTCCTCCACCTCCTCCGCAGCTGCAGCTGCAGACAAGTCCGCCAGGGTTTCGCGACGCGCGTCCTTCTGTGCACACACCGTCTGGGAGCCCCGCAATGATGGCGGACTGCGCTGGTTTCCAGGCGCAGATCGCCTCGATCGTAGAGATTCTGGCCAACTCTGCGGTGGCGGAGATCTGCAAACTGGTGGACGACAGCTACGCGGAGCTGCGCTCCCAGATGGAGCTGGAGCGGCAGAAGAGCGAGAAGGAGAAGGACGCGCTGCGGCAGAAAGTGCGAGAAATGGACCTGAAGATGAGGAGTTACGAGAGGAAGATGAGGAGACGGAGCCAGCGGGAGGAGATGCACCACAGCGTTCATTTTAGGATACCCGGAGGTACAGACGTGGAGAGGGGCTGGAGTGATGCACACACACACACACACACACACACACACACACACACACACACACACACACACACACACACACACACACACACACACACACACACACACACACACACAGTATCCTCCCTGACCGATTTGTTGAGTATTAGACCAGTTAAGGGGTAATAGGAGGTCCCTGTTCCAGACTGGTACAATCTCTGATGTGATGGCATTTACACACACGTTTGTTTAATTGGATGGCTCATTGCTGCGGGCCGTTCATTCCTCCATCAACTATAACACCTGCCTTTGTAACCAGCGGTGTTGTGAAGCTCTGCTGTAGCCTATCACAAGCAGGGTCAAAAGCAGCGTATACACTCAGGGACAGGCCACCATACTGCCACTCACAACTAGAGCCAAATCAGAGTCTCTAATCTCTATTACATGTATGTCGTTGGAGGACACGCTCACAGACAAGGGGAGGAAATGTAAACACAGAAAGGCGTGATGGTTGGTCCGTCAGGTATTTGCAGCAAAGCAACTTTTTGCGAATAAGTGGCCCTATAACATTCAACAACAAACAAACCTTTTGAAGGACAAAATTATATACTTTTCAATGATGCAATGGGCACTATAAAAGTAAAGTACACCAATATCCAGCCATCCATTACCTTGCCTGCTTTGCACCCTGACTCTGCCACAGAAATACACCCTGGACTCCACTGGGAGTCGATCCTCTCTCTTGCCTTGAGATGACGGTACAAACCACTCATCCTCAAAGCAAAACGCCTCAGCATAAACCAGTGGAACTCCAGGAGAAAGAGACAGCCGAGAAGCTCACTTTTCTAGAAAGACCTTCTCAGAGTTGAAGAACACCATTCTTTAAAGGCACTGAGGAACATGGAAGACAGTGTGAGATAAATGTCCTTCCATGCAACTGTTTGAATGGATAAGAAAACCCAGCTATAGGCTCTCATAAACCTGTACAGTTGAATCATAATACACAGATTACAGTATAAATAGGCTCCATAGCTCAGGGGTTAGAGCACTGGTCTTGTAAACCAGGGGTCGCGAGTTCAAATCTCGCTGGGGCCTCTCTCTTTGCAGCATCGTTGGAATGAGGGACATATGATTGTTGAGCATGATTAATAATAATCCATCAGTACTCTCTCCATCGGATTATAGTAACTGTGACAAACAAAAGTTTCCACCCTAGTGGGAAGAGACCTAAAAAGAAAGATCAACACCATCTCATTCACCTGTGTCATCTCTTCCAGGGCCTGAGGACCAGGAGACCCTGATGCCGCCTCTTTGTTCTCCCCCTGAAGACAAACTTTTGCATCACACCTCAAAGGTAACAATCAGTCACCTTTTACTTCAGGCCTCTTGTTAAAACTTGAAAGGGAAGCAGGCAGGTGAGATGACACGTAGTCACAGGTGACCTTTCAACCCAATCCTCTCTGGTGTTGTTTGTCCAAGTACGTGGTTGAACGGTTTCCAGCATTGTGTCTCGTGGCCTCCCATAATCTTTTGTAATTCTTCTTCGCTGGTTATGTCTGTAGCCCAGATAGAGGAAATGGGTCTGGGTTGTAGGTAGTTGCAACAACTTATTGATTAATCGACTAATGATTAAGTTACAAATATAGAGCAACTATTTGAATTTCACTGTGTCACAGCAGATGGAAGCAAAGGTGTTACCAGTGGTGAAGCAGGAGAAAGAGGACAGAGATGACTGCAACCTGGACCTGAAAGTGGAAGTTAACATCAGGGCAGAGTGTGGCTTGTCGAATGGTGAGTTTGTTACTGCATGCTATTAATTTACGGGTTCGATCCGCTTCTCTGTTCTCCATCACATGTCAGATTTACAAAGTGTTTACTAATGTGAGTTGTGGTCCATGTGGCTTTTACAAAGTGCCGGATCTCTGTTTACGTTCGACCGATTAGCAGATACCTTTGTCACGGTCACGGTTCCTGTTCTGCCTATTCTGGAATAGAACTTAAAAAATGTACTGAAAGTTCAAAAACAACTTTGTGACAACAAATGAGCTGTAATCCAAAGCAGAAGAATTTGAAACTCAAAAGTAAGCGAAAACAAAACATCGATTGAACATAAAATCCTGGCATGGGCACAGGAACTCAGACACACAGTCTCTTTTCTTATCTGCAGTATCAGTCTTTTCATAGTGACTAACTTCAGTGATCTCTCAGCTATATTCTGCTCCGTATAGAGAATGTTTGATTCTCTTTGAAGCTTCCTTGTTCTTGTTTTAACTCCACTGATCCCGTCCCATCTGTTCCTCTCCAGCCCTGGAGCCCAGTGAACAGCTGCCCCCAAACAATCTCCTTCTCAACACCAGCGCGACCAGCATCCCCGCCTCCACCACCCAGTCGTCTTCGTGTCCCACCGACTCCTCGATGGACCTGACCTGCAGGCCCCGGGCCAAACGCAAGGCCGCCAAGCCCCTGACAGTCACCCCTGCGGCGGCCCCGGCCCCCGAGGTCGCCCATGGGGACCTGGGAGCCAGTCTCACAGATGTTGCTCTGAAGCTGGAGATCCAGACGGACAACGCAGCAGAAAAAGATCTCCACCCGTCTCAGCTCTCCAACCCCGTCGCCTCGGAGGAGGCGAGCCCGGACCGGCTAGGCAGCCTGGGCCTGGATCTGGCCTGGATGCAGGAGAGGGTCAGCCATCTTGGTGCAGCGTACGCTGTGGCGCAGCTAGGTTTGGGGGGCACAGAACCCGGTCACCCCTCGGCCTCCTTCCCATCGCAGAATGGAGGAGGAGGAGGAGGAGGAGGGGGAGGAGTGGACAGTCTCGAGAGCCCTCCCACCATGCTTTTCACAGGTGACGGCCACGAAATGGCCACTTTCACCACTTCCTTTGACATGGCTGCCGCTACCGCCACCATCGCTATAGCTCCTCCTCCACCTCCTCCTCCTCCTCCGCCGCCTCCTCCTCCTCCTCCTCCTCCTAGCGCTCCCTCGGTCACCGGCTCCTCCACACAGAAGCGGCCGCCCTACAGGAGCGCCACGGCGGCCACTAAAGAGCCGGTGGTGTGCGCGGTGTGCGGCCGCGTCTTCCCCAGCCTGGCCTCCCTGGTGCTGCACCAGCGGGTGCACACGGGCGAGCGGCCCTACACCTGCATGCACTGCGGCAAGGGCTTCGCCCAGCCCAACAACCTGCGCGTGCACCTGCTCATCCACACCGGGGAGAGGCGCTACCGCTGCACGCTGTGCGGGAAGAGCTTCATCTCCTCCAGCCACCTGAAGAGGCACCGCACGGTGCACACGCAGGAGAAGCCGTACAGCTGCTCGCGCTGCGGACAGTCCTTCAGCCAGATGTGTAGCGTCCGCCGGCACCGGCAGCAGTCGCAGTGCGGCCTGTAGGCGGGGGGGGTGGGGGTGGGTGGGGGGGGTTTGGGATGTGTGGAATCTTGTTTAGGCACGATCAAATGAAAAACAAAGGCTCTGTCCTCTGTTATCTCGGCACGTAGAGGTAATATTTGTGATTTCTGTTTTAAGAGTCCTTAAGTCATCCTAGCTTTTGGTTGCTCCATGATTTCAGACTGAAGACTGTGACAGAGTGCCTGAGACAGAGGTGAGAACAGGTAATCTATATATTTTTTTTGTTCATTTATTCATGTTGGCTGAGTATGACACACCACTGTGTCCACTGACCGCCTGGTCGAAAATATTGAGAAGATTATGTCTGCTAGCTACAGTAATTAAAAGAAAAGCTGGGTTATAGAATTTACCTGATTCTAACAAATCTATCATTGCCTTATTCTTCTGTGAAAGCCAAATTTGCGCTTCCTGACACTTCAAGACTTAATGACTCTTCTACTGTGAAATGTCCCAGATCCACGGACATTTTCAATAGAGATCTGAATGATATCTATCTATGCTTTTGCTGTGGTTTACCACAGCCTACCTCTGTACTGGATGCTCAGAAATGACAGGATATTAATATGCTTTTCTGGCTATGAGTAAGACAACAAGTTTTGTTTATTTTGAAAAAAAATCAGACTCCTCCTTTAATGCACTTTAAATGTTCCCATAACTAAATGTTGAAGGCATGGGCAAAGAACAAAATGGAGGCAGTGCTGATTTGTTAGATGTATTGGAGAAGTGGTGCAATATTTGTATTTTTTTGTGTCTTAACACCAGCTCAACAATTGCAGTCAAGATCTAATTGAGCGAATCAACATTAATTCAATGTGTTTTGTGAAAATGTGTTTTCTTTCATTGTCTGATCCTTAGAGACAATTACCTTAAAGCAATTCAAGGGCCTCCGGCGTCCTGTGTTCTTGTTACGTTGTTACTTAAATATTTTATGGAGTGGAAGTTTTTGTGTTTACGTTTGGTACCTGGTACAAAGTGTGTCGGTCAAAGAACCCAGAAATATTATATCAATGGTTAATTTTCACTTTCAGAGCCAAAATGATAAAAAATTGCCTCACTGTCCAAGAAACATAATAGTCCTATGGCTACAGTAACGTTGTGAGCGGCCTTGCTAAATTGTAAGTCTTGCAGTGCAGGTCTGCACGTTGTCATGTATGATTGTTTCTTGATTTTGTTTGTCACAGATTGTCATTATATTTATTTATTACAGGGGGGGGGGGTATAAAGCCCAGTCGATGTAGGCCTGCCATGTTTTCAACTCCCTCTCTCAACTTTGCACAGGTTGAAGCTTGAGATGTAACAATACCTAAAATGTCAGTCGTCATTTGTTCTCAGATAGATATCAAAGAATAAAGGAATGTAAAAAGAAAATGTAAAGTTAAACCCATATATATCAGAGAGTAGTGTCTGTATGTGTCAGTGTTTGGGTGTAATTGGCTATAGGTTACACAGCTGAAACTGTTTGCCTGTTTGTATTCTTTCACGACATGTTCCAGTGTTTTCCTATGTATGGGTGTCATTAAACATGTGAACCGTTTGCAATAATCTTAGCTTTGCTATGGGCATCCTTTGTGTGGTGTGGACTCAAACATAAAAGGACTGGTTAAATTCTGTCTACCCAGATACAGTAATATTAAGAGAGAGAGGAGGTTATTGAGGTTATTACTGCTATGTTTGGAGTAAGTAAATGGCAGAATATGGAACTCATGACGTTATTCAATTATTGTGCTGTTTAGACAGTTTTGAAAGGTCAGTTGAACAATGTTTGAGCCCCTCTGTCCTGTAAACATTATGGTAGGTGAAAAGATTGTAGAAGTTCTACAATGCTCCGGAGCATGTAAACGTGAGAATAGGCAACATATAGTAACGCTATAATCTAATTACTGACTTTTTGATTGAATTGGAATTTTGAGCGGTTGGTCGAACAACAACCTCTGCTCTAGAACTTACGGTAATGCGTTTGTCAACATTACGGTAGCTGAGAAATGTACAGCTATTAATCCTACAATACTCTGAAACGTGTAAACAGAGATGTGACGGGAGTATTTCACTAACTCATGTGAAACCCATATAATCCATTTATCTTGGTTTAGTCAATCTTCAACTGACGGTTGGAAAAATGTTTTCGCGCCCCTCTCTTCTAGAACTTACGGTAATGCTTCTGAAGACGGAAGTGACGTCACGATCGGAGAAGCGAGAGAGACGGCAGTTTAGATCGGCTCAGTTTTTGTTTCCTGTCTGGCGTGAAAAACAAAACATCTCGGGCCTTTAGCTCCAGCGGTAATGGCTTGACCGCAGCCTTAACTTACGCCGATACGTCCAGAAGAGTGAGTTTATCGCCTGCGGGGCCACAGAGCGTGTTACCGGAGCAAGACGATGTCGAGCCGCCTGGCCTTTCAGACGCAGCTGGCCTCCATCATGGAGGTCCTGGCCAACGCAGCCGTGGCAGAGATCTGCAAACTGGTGGACGACGACTATGCTGTGGTGAGCCTGCAGATGTCCCAGTGCCAGAGGGAGAACAAGGCCCTGAAGAGGAAGCTGCACCTGCTGGAGCTGAAGATGGCCCGGGGCAACGCCGAGAGGAGGCTCCGGGAGAGCGCCTTGAACTCCAGCCGGGCCAGGGTGCAGGTCAGCGCCGGGGACAGGCTCCTCCAGGGCTCCGCTGCCACCTCCGGTAAGACACGCTGCTGGCTCTGATGTCCTGCTGGGGGGTTCATTAGTTCATTAGCTTTTAATTGTTTAGATTTTTCGCACCTTGGCAATCATTTTCACCATATTACATTAAATGGAATGTTTTTGATCAAAAATCTTGTTTCCATAAAAATGATTGAAATAAGATATTATTGTTTAAACTTTTCTTTTAGCTTCTTTAATTTACATAAAATACTACTTCTTATTTTTGTTTGTGTAAGGTCAATTCTGGTGTAAGCAAATCCAGGTGGAAAAGCTTCATTAACCATCACGTCCTGTTTTCGTCCACTCTAATCTGACCACATCTTTAACAATATTACATGAAATTGAATTGAATTTTATGTAAATTTTATAATATTAATCATACACTGTAGGGAAACAAATGTCCAGCAAAAAAGAACTACACCATACTGTACTATATACTAAAATATAAACTATTGCTCATATCTTTCCACAAGCTTTAGTTTTAAATAGAGATTTGTATTTTTGGGGGATTTTATTTTTTTAAATGCAAATTTAATATAAATTGTAACTTAGTAGAAAGTAGAAAGTTAAAAAGTATTCATTTGATTTTTTTTTTTGACATCCACACTTTTCCAATAGGGACTTTTAAAGAAGCTGTGAGGACGTGATTGAAATGGAAATGTTCAACTTAAATGATAGAACTTCCAACAAACTCTGCATCAACCTTTATGGGAATAAAACGTTTCCAATCTACATTTGGAGTAAGATGTTGCAGTCACTGACAAATTGTATTCAGTGCTAATAGTTCTATTTTTCCTCTGTCCCTCTTCTTGTCTTCTATAATTACATTTCTATTCTCGGAGGAGCAGCTGTGACGGTCTCTCAGGGCTCTGCTTCAACGTGCTTCCTGTGTGTTTCTGTGTAGATGGGTTGTTCGAGCGGCCGATGGACGAGGTGTTGTGGTCTGGGAGGAACTCTGCTGGAGACACGACCGGGCACCTGAACCACTCTGACAGCACCCAGAGCAAGGTGAGCGCCGGGTCAGACCTGTGAGGGCGAGAGAGGAGTAAACGTGGGAGAAATCTGAGTAAATGTGCAGAAAATCTAGTGGACATACCTCCAAAGCATGGAGAAGTTCATGTTTATAATGTAGAAGTGCCGGAAATAACAAGTCAAATGAGCTGCCGTGTCGTAGACGAAGCATCTATTCTAATTTATTAAGTCTCATCTCTAATTTTAGTAAACATTGTGACTAATGTGACCAGGCCATGTGTGGTAATGGTGTGACAGTCTGAGATGCACTCATGAGCCTGGAGCTGCGCGTTCCTATGGTGATGGGTCGTGCTTGGTTGGTCTGCGTGACTGCTGTGCTACTGTCGTCCGGTGGCGCTGACGTGGACTTCCTGTGCAGTCTCCAGACGTGCAGCTGGTGGAGCCGGAGGCGGCGCTGGTGAAGGAGGAGAGGGTGGAGACCAACCTGTCCCAAGCCGACGAGCCGCTGGGAGACCTGCCGCTCCTCAGAGACGACCGTGAGTCCACGCCACAGCTTCTCCAGCAGCACCAAGTTAGACGAGGCTATTTCTAAAGAGGGCCTGGAATGGCTGAACGGTCCTTGAACTCTTTGATATAGATGCTGCGGAACAAGGGTTTAATCAGAAAATATCTCTCAGGAAAATACCCCTCGTAGTTCAGTAAAAGTTACTGAGCTCAGTTAAGTGATCATTTGTGTGAGTGACAAATGACAGAGCTGTGCAGAAATAATGACATTATTCCCACAGTTTAAAGTAGGATAGGAAAAAAAGAGGATAAATACTCAGTTCACAGTTTTGATGCATTTGTTATTATTATTTTTAAGTTGCACAGCTTTGGTTTCACTGTATTTAGTGTTTATTTTGAACTGTGTCGACACATCTTAATACTTGAAAGTATTCAGTATTGACTTTGCTGTGTTTTTATGCATTTGGCTTCTATTCTAATGCGTGCTAAATCTAATTCTAATGTGAATGCTGGTGAAATTATATCAAGTGATCAGTGTCTTTTCAACATCTCGAACACATTTTAACAAAGTTTTAGTCACTTTTATTGCAGCTCTTATCACATAGTATAACCCCTCCCTCCCTCCTCTCCGTCCGTCCAGGAGCAGAGTGCATCCCTGGACAGAGACTCGTTGGTGAGCGTCAGGACGGCCGGACCAGCACCAGCAGCCGGTCCCAGTCCCAGTCCCAGTCCCAGTCCCAGTCCCAGTCCCAGTCCCAGTCCCAGAGCAGCAGGATGCGACAGCCTGGAGGCGGCAGCGGCAGCAGCAGGGGAGCGGAGGTCAGTGACTCCTCTCCTCTCGTTAAGTGTGAACTGGGCTCCTCCGTCGGGGAGCCGGGAGCGGCCGGCCCGCAGCAGGCCGTGCCGGAGGCCGCGGCCGGACGCCGCTCTCCGCCCCACGCGCTTTGCGCCGCCGCCGATAGAAGCGCGTTGGTCGAGGAGTTCTTGGACGCGCAGTCGGGGGACGAAGTAGAAGGAGTCGGGGCGTCCTGCTCGTACTTGATGGGCGAGTTCCCGTCCACCTCGTCGGCTACGAACGGCCGGCCCTTCTACGGCTGCGCCTTCCCCTTCTCCGAACCGCTCGCCGGCAGAACGCAGAAACGCTCCGGCGCCAAAGAGAGACTGTCTGTGTGCAGCTACTGCGGAAAGGCCTTCAACCGCCCCAAGAAGCTGGAGATCCACCAGCGCATCCACACCGGGGAGAAGCCCTTCAGCTGCCTGACGTGCGGGAAGATGTTCTCCGAGGCCGGAAACCTGCGGAAGCACCAGAGGATTCACACCGGGGAGAAGCCCTACAGCTGCGGCCTGTGCGGCCGGGGCTTCGCCTGGACGCGCAACCTTAAGACTCACCAGCTGAAGAGCCACCCCGAGCTATCGGCCGACATGGCGGAGAGCTGGGAGCAGGCCTGAACTGTCCCCTCGGAGCGGCTCAAAGCCCAGCAGGGACGACAGGAGGACTAGACACAGCCTCGTGAACAGAGCTGGACGCAGGTCACGCTGGAGCTATGGAGGGGAGGTCTGCGGAAATGATGTCCTGTCACAGCTGTTTGACAAAAAAAGGTTTCTCCCAAGGGAACGTTTCAGACTGAAAACTATCATTTTTATTTGAGAGTACGATATTTGGTATAGGGGTTATTTAAGTTGCTTTATCCATGGATCGGTTGTATTTATTTCTAATCTCTTGGAAACATCTGTTAAGTGCAGACTGAAACCTGCAATCAGAAGACGTAAACCTTTCACAGGCATGTCTATTTATCCAGCGCTGTCCTTGCACAAGACAAACTCAGTGCTTCACAGAGGCAAGGGAGTATATAACATGGCGTAAAATATGATCTACAATGTTAATATATAACATTGAAAAATTTAAATGGATTCTATTAAACAAATAATTGCAGACGTGAAAACAATTTAAAACCAGTAAAACAAGCAACTAGTAAAGCTGCAGTGGTTAAAACTTACTCCTCCATAAACATAAACAATAATGATCCTTCTCAGCAGTGTCTATGCACATACGTCGATGTGCATTTACAGATGTGAACACTTTAACCAACCAAGAGGGCGGGGTTGTAGATTCCCCAAACCTTACTGCATCAGCAAAGAGCCGGGAGCCGTCTTTCTCCATCCGTAGAGGCTCTGCACCTCCTTTGGCTCCATATGTCAACACATGGCGGGTGTGGCTAGATGGTTCCTGGCCCTCCCCCCCAGTCCTGCCACTGTAGGTTCAGCTGAATGATGTGACTGGGACACCAGATCATGTGAGCTGTGTGGGAAAGCTGTTTCAGGTGGTGAAATCGAGCTGGTTTTAGTATTTATTATTTATTTCCTTGGACTGTAAAATGTCAGAAAAACTGTTGCACAGAGACCAAGATCCGATTTAAGGCACTGATACTCTAGGATTTTGCATTTATTTCTCAAAGAAAACCCCCCAAAAATATTCTCAATAGGTCAAAGTCATTATCAGTCGACTAGTTTAAACCTTTTCTGTTCTTTAAAGTTTGTTTTGCACTTGGATTTGCACCTGTTACTCCTCCTTGCTCGATAAGTAAGGACCGAAGAAAGAGAGAGAGAGTGCGCGTGCGTGCGTGCATGCGTGTGTGTATGCTAAAGACCCCTGTGTGTAATGCACTCAGGCATTAATATTGAATCCTGTTAAACCTCGATATTAACATGTTTTGCGTTACAAAACATTGAAGTTTTTACAGACACAGGTAGATATTTCTGTTCCAGCTGCACGTATTGAAGACGTTTGTATCGATGAGGTTTTCCTGGTTTTACTGCACACTCAAAGCACTTTTGGTGTCTCCAGTGGCGATGGAAGATCTTACTTATGATGAATAATAATAGTACTGATCATTGGAATAAGCTATATCTGCTCCTCTCGAGCACATGGGGCGAAAGGATCATATATGTACTTATTTTAAAAACGGTGTCAACCTACTCCTGAGGCGTAGGAGCAGACTCTTAATGTTACACGTTTCTTGTATTTTATAGTCGAAGTGCAGTTTTGTCCATATTTTGCAATTAAATGTTTAACGGATGGAATAAAACCAGCTTCTCTAACGACTCAAATGTCGGTTTTCATTCACTTTTCCCGATTCATGTAAATGTGATCAGAACTGGTACAACTGTGTTTGCAGCATGAATTCTACACACTTCTGGCCTGTGGCAGTCAGTGAGATGACAGTGATTGGTGCCGTGTAGGTATGAGGTGACTGAGGACAGGCTGCTGCTCTCCAGACCTCCTCCCAGCTCTGTTAAAAGTCTCATTGATAAATAATCAAAGTCGATCCAAATCAGGTTCAGGTGGGTGACTGCGCCCGATCCCTCGTCTTACTCGCGTACATTGTGTTGAAGAGTCGCTATGTGAACGTCTGAAGAACGTAGAGAAGAAGTTTGTGGAGCCGTATGGAGATGGGTGGTGTTGGAAGTGAGAGACTTACAGGTGGTTCAGCCTTCAACACCTTCACAGTCGTCATCGACTCTTCAAAAGGCTTTCGAGGTTGCACCACTGACCTGGCTCCAGCAGAAGGACTGGGGATGGTCGATGTCTGTCCTTCAGGGTTCCTGCGCCGTATGGACAAGTGCTGCGCAGGTTACACTACCTGCTAGGACTCGACGTCCTGGATTTCCAGGGGCAGTCCCCGACTCGGTCTCCCCACTTAAAACTGTCCTCGATTTTGATGGGAGAGAAGCGAACAAGAGTGAGAGGAGAGGTCCCCCGTAGAGATCGGGTGCGAGGCGATAGTTTGGAGAATTTGAGAAGAAGTCTGGAATTTTACATTTGCGGATATGTTGGAACCAACAAACCAACCTTCATCCAGCCCCAGTGAGAGTGAGGAGGAGTAAGAAGAGAGGAGGAGGAGCAAACACGGGGATGGACACAGCCCTCGCTCGGACAAACCGTGGAGCGTTCTGGAGTGGGTCGGCCATCCTTCAGTTCCTCATCATGAAGTTGTTTACGTCGCGGGTCCTGTCCCAGTCCAAAGGCTGGTCCGGGCGCAGCCTCCGAGTACGGCCTCGCTCTCCAAGCTTTGTTTGACCTCGAGAGGAGAGGGGCGGAGATCTTGTTTCAAAACGGAAAGACCTGGTGGAAAAGAATATGGTTGTTTGAACAAAGTTCTGAACAAAGTATTAAAAGTTGACAAACTTATGTGGGGAAAATTAAAGGCCTTAAAAAGTATAAAATCTTGTTGGTGTTCAGGCTCTTTTCAAGTAGTCTTTTGTAAGAAGTGTTGTATTTATGGTTATATACGTATATATACGTGTGTGTGTGTGTGTGTGTGTGTTTGTATGTGTGTATATATGTATATAGTCACCAAAGTCCATAGTCACCATTTTCATAAACTTTGCCTTTGGTTTAATCTATTCTGTGGAGCTTTACCCCATCCAGCTGATCTGAGGTCAGTTGTATGGTTGTGTTCACAATAAAGTTATTGACAAATCTGAATGGAAGTAGTGTTGTTCAACAGTGCTGTTCAACAGTACCCCCCCACCCCCCCAACAACCACAGTGTTGTTGTTGTGTGTGTGTGTGTGAGTGAGCAACTCTGTGACGTCTGTTGTTTCTTCTCTGTTGCATGTGTAGAAGGAGAAGAAGAAGGAGGAGGGAGAGGAGGACCCAGACGTGGTGCTGCTGAAGGTGGAAGAGAGTGAGCTTACACTGGAGACTGAGAGCCAGACTGGCCTCAGCATACAGGAAGGTGAGGGGACACACACACACACACACACACACACACACACACACACAAACACACACACACACACCAGCTCCTATAAATATGTCGTATTAGCTCCTGGTTCGCCCTCAGTCCCTGACTCCTCCTCTGATGGAGTTCGTGTGTTTGTAGGTTGGTAGGTAGGTAATGATAATAGCAATAACAATGACTGTAATTACAGTAAACGGCAACAGGAAACCGTAATCAAAACATTTGTATGGTTGATAGAAAACATGAAATGGACTGTAATATTAGCACGTTTCATAAAAGGGCTGATAAAATAACACCTGACTCATTTCTCACATCACCACAGCTCCATAGCTTCTATGTCAACACCAGAGAACAAGGACACATTCCCCCATTCAGCCATTATAGCTAGGCTCCCCCTCAAACAGACCTGAGCTGAGCTGAGCTGTCTCTCTCTCTCTCTCTCTCTCTCTCTCTCGCTCTCCCTTGCTCTCCCTCTCTATCTCTCCCTCCCTCTTTCTCTCTCCCCCTCTCTCTCTCTCTCTCTCTCCATCTCTCTCTCTCCCTCTCTGTCTCTGTCTCTCTCTCTCCCTCTGTCTCTCTCTCTATCTCTGTCTCTCTCTCTCTCTCTCTCTCTCTGTCTCTCTCTCTCTCTCTCTCTGTCTCTGTCTCTGTCTCTGTCTCTGTCTCTGTCTCTCTCCCTCTCCCTCTCCCTCTCCCTCTCTCTCTCTCTCTCTCTCTCCCTCTCCCTCTCCCTCTCCCTCTCTGTCTCTGTCTCTGTCTCTGTCTCTCTCTCTCTGTCTCTCTATCTCTCTCTCTCTCTCTCTCCCCCTCTCCCTCTCCCTCTCCCTCCCTCTCCCTCTCCCTCTCTCTCCCCCTCTCTCTCTCCCCCTCTGTCTCTCTCTCCCTCTCCAGGTCTGGTTGAGTCCAGCACAGACGACTACCGGGCGGTGCTGCCGTTTGATGAGACCACGCAGTCCGGCTCGTCGGTCCAGATGCACGAGCTGCTGGAGCCTGGGCCGGGCCTAGAGGTCAGCTTCGACCACACTTCGCTGTGGACTAAACGGGGGGGTGGTGCTGGTACTTATTGTCCTCAGGACAGCCTCCCGGGACCGTCCTCACACTGCGCCCCCCTCCCCTACCTGCCCGCTGGGGCGGAGCCGGGGAGCTCCGCTGGGAATCCAGCAGGCCTGATGGTGGAGAGCCCGAGGGGCTTCCACGCCTCCTCCTCTCCCTTTCAGGCGGCTTTTATCGATCTGTCAGAAGATGCCAGCTCCGGTCAGGGTCTAGATCAGATCCAGGGGGTCCACCCGGTCACGAACCCGGGAGCCAAGAAGACGGCCAACGGGAAAGTCCCCAGGAAGCGGCTGTGCGTGTGCAGCTTCTGCGGCAAGGCCTTCAGCTCGCCGGCAAACTTAGAGTCCCACGTCAGGGCGCACACGGGGGAGCGGCCGTACGGCTGTCACATCTGCGGCAAAATGTTCTCACAGTTCTGGAACCTGAAGATCCACCAGAACATCCACACCGGAGAGAGACCCTACCAGTGTCTCCTCTGCCCCAAGAGGTTCTCCGACCCCAGCAACCTGAAGAAACACCAAAAGAGGCACCACCCGCAGACGTAGCCAAGGTGGCCCAGAGCCTCCAACGTTAACGGCGATACCGCCGAGAGTCACGAGACACACAGGCGGGCTTGCCAGAAGCACTTCCTCTCTCACACAAACATGAAATTACATACAATTTGTTGTATGTAATTTTATTTTTTATACAGATTTAATCATCTTGTGTGTTTAGCTAGTGGTTTTCTGGAGACAACGTTTCCTCAGAGATGGATGTTCTTCATTGGTATGGCTTTTTGGGCGCGTGCAATGCTCCAAGCTACCTGATACCACGTGAGTAGTGCCACGGCCTCCTGAGCTCGTCCTAAAGCTTGGGAACAACCGGGTCTGATTTTGAGCCTCAGCTCAGAAGCTTTCGTTAGGGTTGATAAAGAAGAAATAATCAGGCTCCCACTCCGCTAAAAATGTGCTGTGAACTTCACGCATTTCTTACCCACCATTTTCCACGTGTGATCGGCTGCTGCTGAGTAGACGAGGCAGGCGTATCCAGCTGCGCTGTTGAAGGTGGATCTGTGTTTAATAAGGACAGATCAAAACAGAGTTGAGTTAAGGTGATAAGTTCACCTTTGAAGGGGCATGTTGTGCAAACCTATGCAAAAACAAACTTTTTCATTGCTTTACACTTTTAAGTGTAATTTCTAACATCTGAGTCGATGTTTGATAAACTGCCACAGTCTGCCACAGCGTCTCTGAACGAGCTGTTTAGGCTCCAGTCTCCTTGTTACGTAACAGGGAGGTTGATTTGCGTAGCCCCACCCTCTCTTCCTGTGCCTGAGCTGCCTGAGCGAGGGTCCTCCATCCCCTCGTCTCTGCTTCGCCTGGATGCCACAGACTCTCTGCCGTAATGAAGGCGAGAGCCTGGTACTAATCCTGCTGCCTGCTTCTTCTTTTTCTAACTTAATTTCACGGTTCGCTCGTGCTTGGCTGGCTATTCAGATGGGCGGGGCTTAGAGGAGCTCATTGGCATTTAAGGGGAAAGGCACTAAAACTGAGTGTTTATAGCAGTGCTGTGAAACGGCTTTGTAGAGAACCCGGCTGCGCTCAATCTTTCGGTTTCCCCGACCGAAGTATGTGACGAACGTTACTTTAAGACAGGAGTCCTCAAGCTACTCCACAGGGTCGTCTGGCTGCAGGTTTTCATTCCAACCAAGCAGCTACACACCTGACTCGAGTCTTTTAATCAACTGATCTCAGCCTGCAGACAGCTGATTGGTCAGCTGATTGGTCAAACTGTGTGCTCTTGATTGGTTGGAACAAGAAGCTGCAGCCATTCGGCCCTTTGCAGAACAGTTTGAGGACGTCTGCTATAAGAGGTCAAGGAACCATGTCAACAAAGGAGAAACGAGCATGTCTCCTTTAAGCACTGTTTAAGGTGGATTTGTGTTCAACTTGGTTTGATTTGTCACAATGCAAAGTGAAAAATGAGTGGAATAGATCAGGGTAATAATTGGCCACTGTATCAGGACCCCATATATGGTATTATAAGGTATTATACACTTATAAGGTATTATACACTCCCATTGTTGGTACCACATAACTGGTTAGTTAGTCCATCCATCCCAGTACTCCCAGTGACCACCAGCCTATCACGGGTCCATTCACCCATTCACTCTGAGGATTCTCTTCTTTTTGGAGCGTACGGTGAGAAACCCCCGAGTAGATACGGGGAGAAGATGCAAACCTGCGAGGCACCACTGTGTGGCCAAGATAGAGACCTCAAAGAGATCCTCAGAATACTTTGTGCCTAACAAACTAGTGCATTTACAACTAGTTACAACTAGATAATGAATAAATGAATAAAACGTGGTGCGGGCAGACCTCAGAGACCAGGTCCGACCTTGTGTAACTTCATATCTACGTGGACACGTGTTTTTTTTTCTGTTTTTGTTTTTTTGTTTTTTGGTACCTGGATTTGAGCCCATTCTGAGGCTTGTTAATACATGAGGAGCAATATATTTACTACTTAGGAATGTCAACATCTGTGGTATTTGTACATACAGGGTAACTCATTTTAATGGCAGCAGCTGAGTTCTATCAAGTTCAACCAAAGACTGGAAATATAAATTATGGTCTGAATCAGCTGCTGGGACAATGGGTTTAGTGGTATTACAGGGAAGAAGGGACAAGGTGAAACAGCTCAGTGTAAACATTATGTTACATAGACACACTCTGTAGAATCATTTGAGACACATTACAGATCATTTACTTGTTTACGCTTGGGATACGGTTGGGAATAGGGTGATTAATAATGTCTACATCTTAACACCTAGCTTATGTTTGTGTTGTTTTAACTGGAGGGAGGTATCACGTGTTAGTGTGACTATTGTGTGAAAGCCGTTGTAACATGAATGTCTTTTTATTGTGTCACAGTTTTGTAAAATTCTGCTGTTCAGTTTGTGTAAGTCATTAAAACTTTATCAAAAACAAAGTCAACACGTGAAGTTGTGTTTTCATTACAAGTCATATTTTACAAAATTGTGGCACAATGTTAGCAGTGTTTTCTGTAAATGGAGAGTGAGTCTCTACTGAGCTGACTGAAGAGGACATGTTGTAGTCTGCTGTTTGAATCTGATCCAGGACTAGAGGAGCTTCATAACTCGACATGAGGCCTCCATAACTATTTTTAGAGAATATTAAGAACTAGAATAACTTAAACCAGTAGTAAGTGCTCTTTATCACATGATATTACAGTTCAGCAAAGGTGTTGGCGTAGTGGCACGATCCTTTCTAAAGATTAAAGGTTTATCCTCCCAGCTCCATCAGTATAACATGCAAATACTGACATTGTTCTGATCAATCTACTACTGCCTATGTAGCAGCATAAACAGCCTGCTTTATATGTAATCTGTCAGCTCAGTTCATTTCTCTATTTACTCAGCTCTTTGTCTTTTTAGCATCCTGCTCACACAAGTAATTCAGTTGTATGATACTGAATAGTATCGTCACCTCGTAGCAAGGAAGTCCTTCAGGTCTGGTCAGACTGAGGCCTTCCTGTGTGGTCTCTGCATCTTCCTCCTGTGGTCTGTGGGTTTTCTAACTGGTCCTGTGGTTTCCTCCCACAGTCCAACAACACGTTATAATACTCAGTTGTTCCTAGGTTTGAGTAGGTTTGAGTTTCTTCTGAGTCCTACGTACTTATAGTAAATTATGTGTGTCCACAAGATAAAACAACATGACCTCATGGGACCTTTAGCATCTTTCTGTCACATGAATATATTGAGTTCTAGTCTGAAATGGGTGCTTCAGTTTGTCTAATACACCTCTCTCCTCCTCCCTCCCTCCTCCTCCTCCCTCCTCCTCTTCCCTCCCTCCTCCTCCCTCCTCCTCCTCCTCCCTCGTCCCATCACAGGAGGCTGGCAGTATCCTGGCGGTCCAGAGGAGGGAACCGGACACCAACACCCCAGCCAGCCCCGTCACGCAACAACAACAAAGGTCCAGCAGCAGCAGCAGCATTGGCTCCAAGTCGGACTACTCCCTGTTTGAGCTGGAGACCTTCTTCACGCGCTGGGCCCCTGACAGTGACCCTCTGGGGTCCCCCGGAGGAGCCTCCGCTTCCTTCTCCACCTTCGACTCCACGGCGGAGTGCGACCCGGATGGAGTCGTGATCGTAGAGACGGAGTCGCCGGCTCCGCACGCGCTCCACTCGGCACCGGAGTCGGTTCCCCCGGCGGCGGCGAGGCTGAGCGGAGAGCCGAGCTTCTCCTCCAGCTCCAGGGTTCGCATCGAGCCGTCGGTGACGCAAGGTGGGAGGCGAGCTCCTGGAGCCGTCATGGACACGTGGACAGCTGCTTCTGAATCAGTCAGGCTATTTATAATATTGCATTCACGTTGCAATGCACATGCTTCAGAGCATAGTAGGGTTGATGCTAAATGACACATTCATTAGTGATGCAGTGCAGAGTGTTTTTGTTTTATTATTATTATTATTATTATTATTCACAATTTTTGGACAATTTTTGACCTTAATAGCAACATTACTGAATTGAATGCACCCAGGCAAATCACCAAACGGTGTGACTATAAAGTGCTATTTGATATCTCTGCTGAAAACAAATGTCTGTAGATGTAATAAATGAAAAAAAACCCAAAATAAAAACAGACAAATAACTACAGCTCAGGCCCGAGTTTCTGGAAACACCATCCAGACTTTAAAGAGACAAAACAAAACAAAGATACTGACTGCAGAGCCACTCTGCTCTGACATCACCATGACAACCTTTATTAGAGCCTCAGTTACCATAGCAACCTTGATTAGAGGTTCTGTCACCATAGCAACCTTGATTAGAGGTTCCGCACAGTAGTAATAGTAGTAGTAGTATTACTTATTTTCCCTTGTGTGCGTGTGCGTGTGCGTGTGCGTGTGCGTGTGCGTGCGCGTGCGCGTGTGCGTGTGCGTGTGTGTGTGCGTGTGCGTGTGTGTGTGTGTGCGTGTGCGTGTGTGTGTGCGTGTGTGTGTGTGTGTGTGTGTGTGTGTGAGCGTGCTGACCTCCTGTCTGCTCTCCTCTCACCTCTCCTATCAGGATCCTCTCTGGCCGTCCCTCCCCGGCTGCATCCTCCCTCCCCCCAGCTCCCGTGGAGCAGAGCGCCGTCCGTGCTGAGGAGCGCCCAGCTGCTGCAGCAGCATCGCCACCGCGGCAGGACCTCCCAGCACCTCCCCGCTCCCTGCGCCTCCTCCGCTAACTGCGACGCTCCCGACAAAACAGACCTCTGCGGCTTCAGGGCTCTGCCCCCGCGCTCGGCCCTCGAGGCCCGGGGGCCCGCGGTGGAGCTGGGGGGCGTGGAGGCGGCTCTGGCCGCCCATCACCGAGCCGGCCTGATGGGGGTGCCCTGCAGGCCCCATCAGGCGGGCGGAGCGCCGTTCCGCAGGAAGAGCTACGTCTGCCGAGCCTGCGGGAAAGGCTTCACCGGCCTGTCCAACCTGGAGGCCCACAAGAGGGTGCACACGGGGGAGAAGCCCTTCATCTGCGGCACCTGCGGCAAGTGCTTCTCGGAGGCCGGGAACCTGAAGAAGCACCAGAGGGTTCACACGGGGGAGAAACCCTTCAGCTGCGACAAGTGCGGCAAGAGGTTCGCCTGGATCTGCAACCTGAGGACTCACCAGCAGTCTGCCACCGGCTGTGGCGTGCAGGCCAGGCCGGGCCTGGGACACCCACAGTAGCTCACCACTAACACCTTCCAGCTGCTCCAGCTGTCTGTGTTATTTAATGTGTGCATCCTACTGAACATTAACATTGCCAGGTGTTGTTAGATGTGCTTTTTTTTAACATTTCTTTCTGTCCTGTTCTCTCATTTTTCAGCGCCCAGTTTCGGGAACTCTCAACTGAATGTATTGCATATGTGATGACATGAAGTTTGTTTTGTTTGTATGTACAATAAACAATAAAAACGAAGCGCCTCATCACTTACCTTCTGACATCTGACAGGGTTAGCGTGGTTTTACTCATCATTAAGCTTCCAGCCATTTTGGTTGAGTCCTGATGGCTATTAAAAGTTGTTCACGTTAAAACACTTAAAACCAGGATTGTCCCTTTAAATTGTAAAGTTTTTGGCTCGCAGATGCTCCCATGAAACCACAGTGACCATTGTGTCACTATTACTAAAGTGTTCCTCTAGATGAAACTAGTTGCAACGTTTAAAGACTATGTAAATGTAGAACTCCATCCCATATTAAACTTTGTTTTTCCTTTATGTGGACAATGGACCAGGCAGACTACAGGTCCAACTGTGTCTGTGTTTCAATAGGACGAGGGGATAGTAATAGTAGAAGAAGTGATAGTTGAACTGTAGTACTTGAAAACTTTGCCTCAAAACCCTGCAGACTTCACATGATTAATGCAAAGTTTTTACCGCAGCCTAAAGTGCCAAAATAATTAGCTTAACAGAAAGTGTTGACAATACACAACTCGAGGTGTAAACCTTGTTAAAGTCTATTAAGACAGAAATATCAAGAGTGTTGTTGGTTTAACTCTTTCATAAAAACTTAATTTGTTTTATTCAGCTGCCACATGTAATGCATTTATGTTTCCTGTGTTTTTGTTCTTAAAAGCTGAGTCACATGGGGTCATCGTGCGTCTGTTTCTTACACTCACAGTAAATATTTTTTTTTAATTCTCGGTCTTGGATGTTCGTGATGTTCGTTTTTCCACTCTCACGACTTTATTTTAAACCACATCGGTACAAACGAAAAAAGACTGAGAGACGATGTAGAACATACTGTGAAGTTCTTATGTACAAAGAAACTGTTTCTTCTTTCTTTTCTTTTCTTCTTCATGAACACATTTGATGGCGTGTCGACAGCCTTCTCTGGTGACATGAGAACTCTAGAAAAATAGCTCTGAGGGCGGCTAAATGATCGCCCCTTGATATGTATAATGTAGCAAATAAATTGATTGACAGGTTGATTAACGTGTCTAAAAAGTGACACAGGGATGTGGAGCGAATCACATCCCAGACTTGGTTTGGAGGTATCTCCTGTGAAACACTTTGCTTTGAGCATTTTGTTGAATATTGGGACAAATAACAATAAAAAAAGTCTCAGTTGTACAACAATAACAACATAAAGAAGCAACAAGAAGAACCCTTCCTTCTTAAGTGTTGGTGAACGTAGCTCTGTGGAGCAGAACATTACCTATAATATTATATGTAACAGATTTAGTCCACAGAATCCACCTAGTGGATGACAAGTCCAAGTGCCACGGTGCCAATACGATAAGATCAGGACCGGAAAGAGATGGAGGAGTCGGGAGTAATCCAGAGTGAGTTTTCACCTCAGCTGAGGAGGATCCGCTGCAGAGACAGAGCCGTCCTGTCCACGGAGAGAAATGCCCCGACCGAGCCATCTCCCTTTCTCAAAGCCAGGCATCCAGGTGTTGGATAAACCTGACCTGCTCCGACTGATTCCTTTTTGTCGGGCTTCTGAGGAATCTTCCACACAATCGTTACCTGCCTCCAAACTCTCCTTTTCTTCACTTCCATGAGTGGAAATGGGGAAATTCTTGACAAAATACCTAATTTGGGCAAAATGAAATGACCTTACAAAAATATGCTGTACAGATGGGTGTCAGACAATTGGCTACCAATATCTGTTGGTAGAAAAATAACAGGGACTGTGGGTTAAAGATGCTGAAAATGGAAAGGAAAGAGGGAGAAAAGAATGTGGAAGAGGAGGAAAAGATCTAAGTGTTGTTTTAAGTGGAACCAAAACGTAAAAGTGGGCCGCCTAAAATGTCATAGGCCGCAATGGAGGGCTTGAAGCGGATAAAGAAAAGAAAGAGGAACGATGACTAGAGGCGGAGGGTCCCATCTGCCACAACCAAAGTTGTCCAACATCTGGACATTTTGTAGCACGTGCTCGGAAAGAGAAGAAAGAGATGGGTTTAGTGTTTTTTTGAGTATGGAAACATATTCCCAGTGATGAACCATTCCTCTGGTAAAGAACAGATGATCACAAACTGTAAAAAAAAGAGGAAAAAAGATGCAACAGTGTTTTCTGATTGTCTGTCTTCCTCACACGTCTTCATGTCGTCTCACATACATCAGCAAACGATCTCAACTTCTCTCATATCCACCTTCACGTTCTCCTCCTCTGGCGGTTTTATCTTTTCTCCTCCGTCTGCCGTCCTCCTCTCCTCTGACTCCTCGTCCTCTACCTCCGTCTTCTTCATTTTCTCGACCTGTTCGTCCTGTGCGCCTCCTTCGACATCTTTCTCCATCACCTCCTCCTCCTCCTCCTCCTCCTCCTCCTCCTCCTCCTCTTTCAGCTTCTTCTTCTGGTCTCTCACGGTGCAGGGCAGACAGTTGGCCAGGAAGAGGACGGCGGAGAGGCAGAGCAGAGACAGGATGGCGCACACGCCCACCTCCAGGTCCGTGGCTCCTTGCTTCTCCTCCTCCTCCTCCTCCGTCCTCTCGCCGTCCTCGTCCTGGTTTGGAGAGAAGTACACGGCGCCCTCCTTCGGGCCCGGGAGCAGCACGGCCTTCTCCAGGTTGTTCCGTATCACCATCCCTCCGTACTCCATCTGGTTCTTGCTCCTGTAGTTCATCCTCCCGGTGATCCTGTCGTAGTAGTCGCTGCTCACGTTCCCGCCCTCGTTGTCCTCCAAGTTGGACACGTAGACGTCGCTGTCCGACTCGACCAGCGTGTCCGAGATGTCAAACTCGAACTCCTCGCCCCCCGCGCTCTTCTTCCCCACCGGTTGGAGGAAACCCATGTCCAGGTTGACTCTGATCCAACCCGATCCCTTCGCCAGCCTCCTGGTCCCTCCTCCTCCTCCTCCTCCTCCTTCGCCGTCCATCCACTCCATGTCATCGTCACTGACGGAGTTGGAGGCGAGAGGCTGGTCGCTGCAGGTCGACACCAGGAGCTCCGCCAGCAGCAGAGGCCCGCCTCCGTCGCCCTGGGCGAATATACGCTGGCGGGGTCCGGGGGTCACGATGACCACCGTCTCGGCCAGCGAGGACAGACGCAGGGAGAAGGGAACGTCTCCGAAGGAGGAGAGGAGGGAGGCGGTGTCGTCGCTGAACTGGAGCCAGACGCTGATGGAGGCCTCCTGGAGAGACAGGACACCACAGGGCGGAGAAGTGAGGACCACGACATTAGCACCTTACATAACATCTCAATAAAACCCTCCATCCTCTGCACCTGGTAGCGACTCTTAACACAAGCAACACTCTTCCTCAGGACGAAAACGGGAGTCGATCATGATGCCTCAACCATGGGAGCTGAAGGCGGCCAATGCTGTTTTCTTTTGTTTAGCAACTTATTATTTTGTGATCTTAACATAACAAAGGCAGTTTTTCTCATGATAGCACATTCATTTATTGTGTCATCATCCCGGCCATCATTAGAGATGATAACGATCTCAGCCGTAAATTTATGTGTTGTCACAAGAAAATGGACTTTGTTATATAGTGAAGTTGTAAACTGTTATCGCGAAAAAACAGTTGAAATAAAAAGTTATTTTCGTTCTCAGATCTCGGAGCACTGAACTGACCTCCATACCCATAGTTTCTCTTTTCTCATCAAAATGTCTCAGTAGACCTCAGAGTCCTGGCTCCGTGCGAGGGACCTCACCTGGTGATGGTGGTAGAGGATGTTGTGGGCCGTCACCGTCGCCGTGACGATGGGCGGGTGGGCGGGGCCCGCGGAGACCGTCATGCTGAGGCCGCTGACCACCTGCACGGACAGGTCCCCGGGCGTGACGGGGTCAGAGGTCACAGTGATGTCACACCTGCCCAGAGCTCCATCCCACTGCTCCGAGATGACCTGAGGACCACGGAGAAATAAGTGATGATGAAGATGACGATCGAAGGTCCAAAGGTTGTTCCAAATGTGAAAAAAGACATGACTTTTATGTTTCATTCACTCATTTTTGATGTAATATTTGGAATCAATGGCATAACTTTCTATGCCAGTTTAGTGTAGTTTCTATTTATCTGTCTTTATTTCATTATTACCGTTATTACCTGTCATAACTTTTATCATTGATTAATTCATGTTGGTCCATCATTCCATCCATCCATCATTGATGATTGAAACTACAGCTCATTATTACTGTTGTTTTCATTATTGATTACCATAGTTTACATTACTTACTCATATCATACCTTAATATTACCATTATTGTGTTATTATTGTTTTCTGTGTGGATTGTTGCGTATTGTAAATGTGATGATCTTTAGTGTAATTCTGGTTGCTGTTTAGAACAATTTCCCTTCAGGTATAAATAAAGACCTTATCTTGTTTTATCTCGTTCATTAGGTGGACCGGTCACCTACATGGAGCGACGTCTTCCCTGGCTGCACCCCGACCAGGCTGTTCTCGGGGCCGAAGGCGGCGACTCGAGGGTCTTCTATCCTCAGGAAGTTGAAGACCAGCTCCGTCACATCCACGAACCAGTCGGGCGAGGCCAGGAGCAGCGCGGCTCTGCCGAAGGAGTCCTGAGCTGTGAACTGGGTCAGAACCTGGACCGAGGCGCGCTGGTACACCGGAACACACCTGAGGACACACAACACACACCAATCACTGAGTTTTACCTGGTGGAAGAGTGGATGGGGATGATGTTGAATGCTTGGTGGTGACTGGCAGTTCAGCCTATTCCTTGGTGTCTAGACAGGCGTTTCCAACCAGAGGACAAACAACAGCTTTTTACCACTGTATGCTGAGCTGCATCTTACTATGTACAAATGTGTTTATTAAGAAATGAAGAATTTATATTGTGCATTGTGCACTGGAATACAAGTGGACTTTCAATGTTCATGTTCAGTATGGTAATGTAGGCGCATTAGCTTCCAGCTGAACTACCTCAGCAGCTGCAAGCATTGGTTTAGCTTCTACATTTAGCATCCATGATGACCTGTTTAAACAGCAAAATAAACCCCAGTAATGATTTTATAGTTGAAATTTGGAAGACGTGACAGCATCCTTCTTCATCTGCTCATGAACGTTGCACAAAGCAACTAAAGTAGTACAAAGATCGTCTTGGGGTCATTTTTAACCCCACATTTAATGTCATGCACTGTTTTTTGCTTGGTCAACTATGGATTGGATGGCTTGTATTGTATATGTGTTGTTTGACTGCTCTTGTGAAGTTCCTTGGGATGACATTTGTTATGTACAGGTACTTAAAGATTAAAGGTCAAAGTTGCTTGTTCTTTGTCATAATGCCACAACACCTGGATGAGAATAGAAACAGGTGAACAGCTGAACAGATAGCGTGTCGGGGCCTCTCCTACCCTCTCTCTGTGAAGTGGTTCCAGCCGCTGATCACGTTGAGGACGGGGTCCGACAGGGACACCCGCAGCGGCACCGAGGGCGCCCACACCTCCAGACACACAGACCCACGGAGCGTGCCCAGCAGGAACTCCACCCCCGCACAGGTGCTGCCCAGGCCCGACTCACTGCCGTCCACAAAGATGGTGGAGCAGTCGCTGGACACCTGGGAGAGGAAGACCCCAGTCAGCAACGAACTGGCTCTGATTTTCTTTCCATTTTGTCCTCATTAAGACATCCACACATCAGTGCAACAGGGCGGAAAACATCAGTTATTTACTCATTTTGATTTTCTGCTTGAAATGCAGCTTGAAATTAAACTCATAATAGTATTTTGGTAACTTCAGCAAACCTTTGAACTTAATATGAAGAGTCTTAGTAATTTGACTAAAATCTACAAATTTCCCCTGCTATCGCTCAGCTCAGTTGAAAGTTGACCTGTAGATAAGATGATGAGATAAGATAAGATAAGATAAGATGAGATAAGTACTTCCAGGGGGAAAACTGTTCCATACAGCCGTCTAAAGTCACTCAAAAGGACAATAACATTAGCAGAGTAAATAAATGTCATATTTGTTGTAACACGCTATACTTATTTAACTTATTCACACTTAGGCCTTGAGACTGGAAATAGTCATTAACTCAGCATCCCAGATAACGAGCATCGTCTATTTGACACGGACCTTGACAGTGTTCTCGTTGGTGGAGCGACAGGTGACCGCCGAGGTGACGTCAGACATCTTCCCATCTCGACTTATGGCCAAGACAATGACAGGAAGTGACACTGTCTTCTGGGTCAGTATGGCCGTGTTGATGATTCTGTTACTCTGATGACAATCAGACAATCGCAGGCACACGTTTGTGACACTTGAGGTAGACTTGATATAAGGTTTGAATATAAGGTATTGTCGTCATGAATTGAGGACGTACCTCCGTAATGGCGGCGATTCCAACGATGGGTCGATCGGTGAAGGAGAAGATGGTCTCGGCTGTCCTGGGCGGCGCCAGGCTGCTGCTACGCCCGGGATACTCCAACCACCAGCTGGCGGTCACCGCCATGGCCACGCCGAAGCTCTGCCGCAGGCTGTCCACCGACAGACACACCACCTGCTGGAGGAGAGCGGGACTGCACGGAGACAAAGGTAGGTAAACACAGCAGCAAAGAACAGAGCAGGTTGTTCTTCTAGCATCTTAATAAGTTACATGTTTCAAATGGTGGCATTTTACAGTCCCAGTTTCACTTGCGCCGCCATCTTGGATCAAACGTGGCACAGTGGTTCTGATACACTTAAGAGTGAGTCATGACAGAGTGAAAGCTGTTTCTACTGTTTACTACTTAGATTCTCTCACCCCTCTCATTTTGCTGCTCTTACACTGTTTGTAGACAAGAAAGATTAAGACATTAACGCCACCAAATGGAGTAAAATGTAATGTGATGACAGCTAGTGGTATTGGTCTGTACCTGGGCAGTAGTCCAGCAATTAGTGAACATGGCCCTTGAGAACAGTTGGGACGTTTTTTTTCATCTTATACTTAGAAGTCAGACCCCTGGTAGTCCTCTGTGGGTTCCTTACAGTATATGTAGCCTGCTCAGGGCTTGGGGCTTGGGACTATTGTTACAACTGGAGAAATACAACTGAAATCTCAACTACATGGACTCTGATTCTGGAATCGGGTCTGTGACCTACTTGTTTACTGGCTTGGTCGAGCTGTGTTTGTGGCAGAAGATGGACACCACGTCGTGTTTGGAGCCTTGGCTTTTCTCGATGTTTACCGCCCACAGGTCGGAGGTCAGAGTTCTCTTGGCCACCATTGAAACCAAGCCCTTCTTCACCTTCAGTCTGAGGACACAGAGGTGAAACATGAATGATCGAGTTCTCGGAGATTTATGAATCCTTAATGTTCATTGCATTAAAAATAAATCTTCAGGATTGCTTAAAGGAGTCGAGTGTTTCCATGTAACTGTGTTAAATAACTCCTGAGATACTCAACTTTAAGTGTTGACTCAATGGTATTAAATAAGTTTTACATGAATTTACAGCTCAGTTATTTAAAACTTTTGATGCTTTTTGATGCCATTGGGTTGATACGAAGAAATTCATTTTGCATGGAACCACTAACATAACATTTCTTAAAGGAGACATATTGTGCTGTTTTTTCCTGGTTCCTTGATGTCTAAAAGTAATGTTGGTAACTTTGGTCAGAACACAAAAAGACGGAGCACATGACTTGTCAACACACCAGTTTCACGGCCCTGATCTGAACACTCGGTTTTAGCACCTTTCCCTTCACATCTTAATGAGCTCAGCATGCCCCGCCCCCTTTTCCTGCCAGGCTGAAGACATGAAGACAGCGTCACATGACCATGACAACAGCTGACTGTAGAAGAGAAATGTATGTACTGTATACACCAATTAACATACAAGAGAAATGACAAAGTGAGTTTTGCACAGTATGTCCCCTTTAAATAATTCTGAGATTGATTTCAAGGTGTTTACCTCACGACAACGAGCTCAGCGCTGAAGTTGGCTCTGAGGTTCACGGACACCCTGACCGGCCGTCCAGTCTGGACCAGGCCCCGGTGGTAGCCAATCACAACGTGCGAATCCAACGGCAGATCTTCATTCTCCACTCCGCTCACGCAGGTTTCTTCTTCCTTGGTCCTCGTCTCCTTTTTGTTCTTCTTGCCCTCCTCCTCCTCCTCCGTCTCCTCCTTCTCCTTCTCCTTCAGCATCACAGATTTGATGTGGAAGAGCTGTCTCTGGGACTGAGCTGCTCGGTCCTCCGCACATCTGGATTAGGTATGAGCAGGTTGAGAAGGACAGATTGGGATTTTTTTTTTCTTGATAACAGGAAATGAACAAATAGAGAAACTGAACAAACATCTCTCACCACGTACCCTTCTGGTGTCAGCTCCTGGTCAGCTCCGGTATCAAAGGACGAGTAGTACAGCTGCACCAGGCCTCTGACGGGGCCCCGCTGGTATCTGAGGGCACGTGGTGCATCTTCCTGGTTGTCTCCATCGACACCCGAGTGGTATCTGCATACGAGACGGGCATTTGACGAGCATCTGGAGTGAGTGAATCTGACACATCCATCACCCTGCAAAAAGTTTCTAGAGACTGACAACTGCATTTATTGGAAGTATGGATCCCTATGAACTCACAAAGTGAACCCCCCATCCCCTGATCGTTACTTGTAGTTGTAGATTTTCAATCCTAATCCAGTTGTAATTAACTCTTTGACACCCTGTAGACACTACACCTCGATAGTGTCTGCCTCACTATACCTGTTGACTCGACAGACACACACATATACATCAGACCACCCTCCCCGCGGTCCTGCAGATGGCACCGTAGAGCAGGATGTCAGAAATCATTCCCTGTCAGTCACAGTCACACATACGTTGATCCGCTCAGACGAGATGAGCAGATCAGATAGAGTCGGAGGGAACAGACACTATTCTTGAATACTGTTCTCACACTATAACCTCCAGGGGCAGAGAAACCATGACACGTGTGGAATCTGTTTTATATGGAATATTTTGGTGTTTCACTTCTTGTTTTATGGTTATTTTGTTTGATTGCTTTACATGGTATCCTGTACTTGGACCTATACTGTATACTACCATGTTCTGCTCCTAAAGACTTTATCATGTTTTTGTTCTGTTTTTCTTGTATTTTCTTTTAATCTGTCTACTTGTTTACTATCTCCCCACACTCTACCTCTGTATATTTATATTTTTTTCCTTTTTTTAAAAATTTACCTCTGGACCAGGCACATGTATATAGACAAATGTATCTATGTGTTGTATGTTTTATTTTATTTTCATTTTCATTTTTATTTTTGTTTTTATATATATATATATATATATATATATATATATATATATATATATATTTCTATTTTTATTTATTTATTTATTTATTCTTATTTTAATTTTCATTAATATTTTATTTTTTAATTCTTAATTTTCTTTTTATTCTTATTTTATTTTTCATTTTTCATTTTATTTTTATTATTTTTATTTTCCCTCCCGACTTCCATCAACGCTGAGCTGGATCCAGGACCACCTCTACCCGGCTCATCTCACTGCGGTTCCTCCTGCCTGCTACTATGGACTGATTCAATTCAATTCATTGATTTATATCCTGAACTGTTAGCCATCAATAATGTTTTGTTTGTGCCCGCCTGTCCGTCCTGGGTCCTCTGTCTCTCACCCTGAGGTTTCTCCCCTTTTTTTCCCTCTCAGGGTTTTTCTTGGGAGTTGTTCCTCAGCCTTTGCGAGGGTCTAAGGACAGGGGTTTTTTTCACTATGTACACATTGTTGCTCTGCTTGTAAAGTGCTCTGAGATAACAGCTGTTATGATATGGCACTTAAAACAAATAAAAGTTGAGTTGAGTTGAGTTATGTAGATTTTTTATCAATTGTTCTTTTATTTTAAATGTTTATATTATTATTAAATTATTATTTTCGTGTATTTGCTTTTATTAAATTTTACTTGTGCATACACACACACACATATTATATCATGATATATATTATGTAATCAATTATATAAAGAATATAATTATATCGTTATCTGTTTTACCAGTGCTGGACAGAGCGAGTCGTGGTTCATTTGACCATAACATGTCATAACACTGTTGTCTGGTAGTTAACTTTGCACATGACAAGTAGACAGATTACAACTCTACCTGTGTTTACCTACACATGCCATTTTCCTACAACTACATATTACATTACTGAACTGATAATGATGATGATAATGTCACTTGCTCTGTATACCCAGACCATGCATCATGCTTGTATCATGCTGATACAAACAGGTCATTGATTACTTGTTTCAACTCATCAGACCAACTAAGCTATGTTCCGGACAGCAGAGGAAGATGAGCTCTCAGGTCTGACCTCAGGGAGGGAAATGTGGAGCGCAGACGGCTGATGAAGTTGCGGTGATGCTGTCCTCCTCGCTGCCTCTGGGCCTGGCGGCGAGCGTGAGTCCGGCCGCTGAGCTGCTGCTGCTGCTGCGACTGGTTAGTAGCTGGTTGATCCTTAAACCAGTCGCTGGGCAGAGTCAGGGTCACCACGCACAGCTCCAGAGGAGGCTGGGAAGGAAGAAGAACAGACGGTGGATCATCAGCCAAATACTGATCAGCATGATGCGCTTTTTGTTTTGCTTCTTAAAGGTAGCTGCAATATTTTCAAGCTAATGGGCTACATGCTAATTAAAGATGGCGGACTTACCTGTCAAATACAAATATATAATTCTTCATTTAGGAGACTGTGTCAGATCATTTAGTAGAGGTCATAATACACCAATGATAACATATGTAAATGCAGATATCAGTTGTGGGAAGTGAAAACCAATGACATCTTACACCGTGACCTTTTAAAGGTGGAACTAATCTAATTCAGGGATAATCTCATATTGAGAAATAGTAGAAACTACTGTTATGACCTGGAACTTGGAAGATAACATCATAAGGAGAGTTCCAGGTCACCATTATAATCATGAGGTAAGGAGATGAGATCAAATTGACAAAATCTCAATGAAAGTATGGGTTGATTTAGCTTCAGCCAATCAGGAGGCATTGAGATGACTCTGTACACCAGGAAATAGTCATGTTCCATAACGTTCTTTGGGTTGATTTCTTACGAAAGAATAAAATCTATTTATATCAAACCTCGACTCTCTCCAGTGTCTTATTTGACTGCATTTCCTGTTTGTGACTGAAGAGGAAAATGCTGTTGAGCAGTCGGGCTTTCGCCTTAGGTCGTCTGATTTTTGGGGCCCAGTATGATCGGGAGTAATGAGGAAGACATTGAACTGGAATGAGAGGGAGTGAGAGTCTGCCTCCCACCTGCGTCATGCAGGAAGCCTTGTGCTCCTCTGTCTCCTTGAAGGCGTGTAAGACCATGCAGGTGCCCCGAGCGCTGGTGTCCACCCGCTTGTGGAAGAGCGCCCTCACCCTGAACCTGTCGCGGCCTCTGTCGTCCCTCTCTCGCTCCACGTGCTCCGAGAGGAGAGAGGCCGACAGCTGGGAGGACAGCGGGAGCAGGGGCTCCGACACGAGCTGGAAAAGAGAGGGAAGGTAAAAGTGTGGAGCTGCAGCCAGCGTCAAGCTGGAACTGCTTCGACACAGGAACTGAGCTGAGACACACCTCTCACAGTCTGATATTTGTACGTCTGAGCTCCTAGAGCTCGATGGTGTTTGAAAGAGGAGCCTCAGCTGAAGGAAGTGATGTAATTACTTTCCTTTTGAGGTTTTTTACCATGAGAATTACATGGGCGCTCGCTGTGTCAAATGTCTGATTCCAGGGCTACGTTGACAAATATGAATCGCCCTTTGTTTTGATGTCAAAACATGACAGTATTGTGAAATTTGCACACGAGAGAGCCGGTTAAAAACGCATTTTTCCATCTTTTCATCTGCTCATCAAACACTCCACTCCATTCTAAAATGTGCAAAGTCTGCACCTTTAAAACAGCACGTGACTCTGAGTCACTTCAGAAACCACCTGGTTGTTGTGTTGGTTTGTCAAAGCTGCTCATGATTTTCATCACCATGGCTGAACAAAAGCTCAGCCAAAAGTAAACTACTGATCCAAGCCAAACTGCACGTGTCGGTGAAATCCGTTATTGTTTACACTGAAAAAAGTTCTCTAAAAACAAGATAAGAACACTTAATCTGAGAGGAAAAAGGTACATCAAAAAAGTGAAATAATCTGTCCATGCAGCAATATAATTTCCATTCAAATCAGATTAAGTTAAAATAACATAAGAAATATGCTTTTTATTAAATTTTTGTAAGAACCAACTCATTTGCAGTGTTGGAATTTGCGTTTGCATTACACGTATGAAAGCATGCATGACCACCTCCAGTCCACTCACCCCACACGTCTGATTTCTCCTCTCACCTGTGAGACAGAGTACGGGCCAAACGAGGCCTGCAGGCTGGGCCTGGGAGCCCGGCTGTGCATGGGCACCATGAACATGCTCTGGGAGAAGGAGAACGGGCTGTAGTTGGAGAAAAGTGGACCCAGCTCCGCCTGGGACAGAGGGAGAAACTGCCAGGGGGGAGGGACGACCGACATGTGGATGGGCAAAGAGAGAGGGAGGAAAGGCTGAAGGAGGGAGGAGGGCACTGAGGGAATAAGGAAGGAGGAGGAGGGGGAGGAGGGGAGGAGGGTTAGAAATCCAAGAAAACACAGCTTCATCACAAAGTCCCAGATGTGATGGGTGATGTCACTTTGATCCGCCGCGGGCTGAGCGTTTGCCTGTGCTCTCCCTAAATCTCAGATTAACACCTGCTGGATTTAGAGCAACACGACTACTACAGAGCCAAACACGGTTCAGGAAGCAACTAACGCGGGCTGACATTGAGACCCCTCGCCCGCAGGTTACAGACTGTTCTGTGACGTAAGAGAAAAAAAAACTGATCTGAAAACCATGTGAGAGCCACATCAGGCAAAACATCCACCAGCAGGACGTTATGATGGAGGAGTTCATATCTGATAATCTATGTATGCATGTATGTATGTATGTATGTATGTATGTATGTATGTATGTATGTATGTATGTATGTATGTATGTATGTATGTATGTATGTATGTATGTTTGCATGCATGCATGCATGCAAACATACATACATACATGCATGCATGCATGCATGTATGTATGTATGTATGTATGTATATATCTATCTATGTATGTATGCATCTATGTATGTATGTATGTATGTATGTATCTATGTATCTATGTATCTATCTATCTATCTATCTATCTATCTATCTATCTATCTATCTATCTATCTATCTATCTATCTATCTATCTATCTATCTGAGAGTGTGATAACAGGTTTTTAAACAGGTTATAACAGGTTTTTAAAAGGAAAAATGATATAAATTGCCATTTAAAATATCAAAAATCCAGAAATAGCTAATTCAATATTTGGTGGTTTTGATCAGAACTAAGGTTGATGAAGAGATCTGAGCAAAAAAAAAAGGAAAAAAAACTGAACTATTTTTGTCCCAAACAGTAGATTATTGAGTTAAATTTGAAGCTACTATTGTTCCAAAACAAGAGCGTTTTGATGCTTTTAAAGCAGATTTGAAGAGACTCTGAAAAGAAAAAAAAGCAGGTTAACTGGAAAGTTATTTGAGGGACTTCTTGGCAAGATACACGAGTCAGAAACCAGAGAGAGAGAGAGAGAGAGAGAGAGTTAGAGAGGGAATGATGAACAGCACTATATTTGGAACCACAATCTCCATAAATACTCACGTTCCACGAGGATCCAAAAGAGCAGCAGCATGCTGGCTCCTCTTCTGCACCAGTGCACACCGGCCCGGCTCACATCTGCCATGACCTGACGTAACACGCCGCTGTGTCACAATCAGTCTGCTGGGACCGAAACAGGACGGGGTTAACGCTCGCAAGATTCAATAGATTCAGATCTCAATGTCCACGACTTCCATGATTTACATGCCTCTGGTGCTGACCACTTTTTTTCCATAAATCACTGTTTTATATCTGCAAATAGTGAACTCTTAAGATCCACTCTGGGCTCGTTTGGTGTTTTTTCAGCTTTGACTTGATCAAAACAATCTTAAAGAGTCACGTTTATTTAATGATTTAACTCCTGAAGGAGCAGATTTAAAAGCAGGTGTTTCACCATGGAAGTCAGAGACTGTCCGTGCACACACACACACACACACACACACACACACACACACACACACATACACACACACACAACACAACTGTTTACTCACCTTCGATTTCAGCTCCAGAATACTTCTGGTGACTTTTCCTCAAGGCATTGAAAGAACAGGTTTAAAAAAAAACAAAAAACAGAAAAAGACAAACAGAGAGGGTGTAAAACGAGTGGAAAACAAGTCAAAAAGCATCTAACTTTTTTCTTCTTTTTGCTCTCCTGTGCAGGTCTGCTGCCTCTCTCTGTCCTCTCTCTCTCTCTCTCTCTCTGTCCATCTCTCCGTCTGCCTCCCTTCCCTCCCTCTCTGTGCCAGATTCACACAACACATTATTGGTCTGAAACTGTAAATAATCCTCCCCTCTCTCCGCCATGCACCTCCTCCTCCTCCCCTCTCTCCCTCCTTACAATCTAAGTCTTCATATTTGCTTCTTGCCCCTACCCCGACCCTCCCTCCTCCTCAGCCCTCCACTCTGATCTACCCCTCTCTTTTTCCTCCTTTCCACATCACCCTTTTTGACCACATATTTTGCTGATGAAAAGGTTTTTTAAAGGAAACGCTGTAATTCATCGCGTGTTGGATTAAATCAGACATCGTGCCATTTGTTCAAATATTAAAATACATCTTTATCTGTGTAGGGCCATCCACGTCTTCATGCTGTGACAGCTGTGTGTGTGTGTGTGTGTGTGTGTGTGTGTGTGTGTGTATGGTGAGAATGGTAATAAAGCAGCAGAAGGGACTTAGAGGACAATGGATCCATCATAGAGAGAGAAGCTTAACAGAGAGGAGAGGGAGGGGAAAAATGGAGCATATTCCTCTATACTCTTAATGCAGTTCTCATTCACCCAGCAGTGAACTGGTCCGCTAATGCAGCGAGGCGGCCTGGTGGTTAACACCCTGGGTTTGACCCCTGAGTCGGACCAGGGGCCCTTTCTAGGGTTTCTAGGTACATGTCAAATCTCTCCCACTGTTCCAAACATGCATGTGTAGGTTGATCGTAGACTTTAACTCGCCCCAGTGTGTGAGAGTGAATTGTATCTGTGTGATTTTTGTTTTAAGAAATCATTAAGTTGGTAAGACTTTTCATACATTAAATTGCAGCACAAAGTACTTGACTTGTTAAAAGCAATTAAAAGAAATCATAAGCAAAACCAGTCAAAATCAGTCGGGGGGCTATGGAGCGTGGTCTGCACACTGAACATCTCTGACTGGACGAGCCCTCGAAGCAGGTTCTCTTCCCAGGCTGTAATTCCAGCTGCAAGCCCGCTTTTTATTTCCTACTTTCCTGCAGCTGTTTCTAGAAGATCAGAGCCCAGCAAGAGGTGCAGGCTTTACTCTTTACTCTGGATTTTTTGGAAAAGTCCATGAATTAGCTAAAGCAGCTAAAACAGGCCCACAAAAAGGATAAAAGACCACAACAGCAGTGCAGATAGGCGTTTTAGGCGTTTTAGCAACTGATATAACTGAATGGATGCTGTGCTCGTTCCAGGCACTAAAGGTTCCTATAACTAAAGGTTCCTAGAACTAAAGGTTCCTAGAACTAAAGGTTCCTGAGACTAAAGGTCCCTGAGAGTAAAGGTTCCTAGAACTAAAGGTTCCTAGAACTAATGGTTCCTCAGAACCGTCATTCTGATTGATAGGAGGTCTTTGAAGAAGGACAAACAAGTCCAGGTTCTCCCGCCCTGAACCCATGTGGATCCATGTTACATACTCCACCAAGATTCTAAGAACCAAATGTTCAAAGAACTAAAGGTTTCTAGAGCTAAAGGTTCGTAGAACTACAGGTTCCTGGAACTAAAGGTCCCTGGAACGGAAGGTTGCTGGAATTAAAGGTTCCCCCCCCACCCCTCAGTCAGAACCGTCATTCTGATTGACAGGAGGGACACCGTCTTCGAGGACGGACAAACAGGTCTGGGTTCTCCCGCCCTGAATCCATGTGGATCCGTGTTACATACTCCACCAAGGTTCTAAGAACCAAAGGTTCTAAGAACTAAAGGTTCCTGAGACTCAAAGTTCCTGGAATTAAATGTTCCTGGAACTTAAGGTCCCTGGGACTAAAGGTTCCTGAGACTAAAGGTTCCTGGGACTAAAGGTTCCTGGAATTAAAGATTCCTTGAACTTAAGGTTCCTGGAACTAAAGGTTCCTGAGACTAAAGGTTCCTGGGACTAAAGGTTCCTGGAACTTTCGGTGGAAACGCGTTCTTATTTGTCCTGTGATGGACTGCTGACTCGCCCCACACCTTGAGACAGAAGCAGAATGTCAACACATCACTGGCTCCATCTCCATTCATAAGGCAACTCTCATGTGAAGTTCTCCATGAAGTGGTTGCTGGATTCAGACTAGACATCCTGAGACTCACTGGATAATATCAGGAGACTTCAGCCATGTCTCTGATGGATTCAGAGGGGTTGTGGTGGAGAGATGGAAGAGACAGGAAATGGCAGAATCCATTCCTACCAACTGGGATCATCCAGCTCAAAACACATTGATGGACCAAAAAATGGAGTTGGAGGGCTGTGCTCCTGTAGACAGATTACATTTTTTTCTCAATCACTTTGGTGCTTTTATCACAACACTATTAACATTTGCGCCTCGTTCATCCCTCACAAGCAAGTATTCACATCAGTGACTGTCTTCATGAACAAGATAGTCGTGATGGCTCAGTCATGTTTTCAACACTGACAAGTTACTGTGTCAGTGTTTTACAACGAAAACATTTGGAATTTGTTGAGAGGAATGAGAAGCTGCTACTACGATGTACACAATGACTAAATGTTGTGGAGGTTGAACTGATAGTTATGAGGACTTTGATTCTGTTGAGAGAACCAAAGAGATTGAGGAAAAACTCTCCATTTCAGGATCAATAAAGTCATTCTTAATCTGTGATTTTGTAATCTGTAATTTGTAATTCCTAATTCCTAATTGCTAACTGGATGTGCAGGTGTGCCCCCCCCCACCCCTCAGTCAGAACTGTCATTCTGATTGACAGGAGGGACACCGTCTTCGAGGACGGACAAACAGGTCCGGCTTCTCCCGCCCTGAACCCATGTGGATCCGTGTTCCATACTCCACCATATTTGCCCCCCTCCCTCCACCCTCCCACCCCCCCCCCCCCCACCCCCCAGCTTTATCCCCTGCTGGATAATCTGCAGCTGTAATCTGCAGTCATCTGTCATTGTTCCTCTGGATGGGACATTTGCAATGAGGCCAGATTATCATCTCATACCGTGACCTGAGCAGGGGACGATGAGGCGCAATACACCCACTCACACACAGATGGACACACACACACTTGACGCGCGGGCACTCACACACACACACACACACACACACACACACACACACACACACACACACACACACACAGACACACACACACACACACAGACACACACACGCACACACACACACACACACACACAGGCACACTCACGCACACACACACACTCACACGCACACAAACACACTCACACACACACACACATACACACACACACAAGTGTGACTGTGCAGTGAATGTGACTACACACAGACACAGGGAGGACATAGTGGGACACACATACACACACACACACCCCTCTCACGTGTTCTTTCTCTTTCTCTGAACTAGACAGACCTGGATGGATGGATGGATGGATGGATGGATGGATGGATGGATAGATAGATAGATAGATAGATAGATAGATAGATAGATAGATAGATAGATAGATAGATAGATAGATAGATAGATAGATAGATAGATAGATAGATAGATAGATAGATAGATAGATAGATAGATAGATAGATAGATAGATAGATATTTGTTGTTTACACTGTTCCAGATGAATTTGTTCTACAGTTTTTTTCAGATTGTCTGAGACACAGTAAGAGCATCAAAGAGCATCAGTAAAACTCATATTTTTTATATAATATGTTTCTGATCTCTTTCAGGGTGATTCAGTGTTTAACTCGGGGATTAGTGTTCACACAGACGTCTGAGAACATCCGGCTGTGGGTGATTTCCTGCCGTTGTCGAGAATCGATCTTGAGACCTTCTGGGTAGAAACCAGAACTCCTCTGAGGTTTTGTCTTTTTGTCTTTTTATCTTCAGCTTGTTTTCCTGGTAGAGTTTCAGGGAGTGAATGACGCGGCGTCACAGAACGAGTGGACGGTGTCTGAAGGTGATCTCCACCCGGAAACCAGAGGAGCAGGTGGGAGGAAGGAGCCAGCAAACAACGCGTGATGTCAGAGAAGTATGGTGAAGCGGCGAGGGATGAAGGGAGGAGGAGAGACTCGGGGAAAGAGGAGAGAAGTCGTCAGAGACAGAAATAACGCGAGCGAGGAGCTGGTGTCAGCGGCAGAGGAAACCACACTCCGAGCGCCGTAACCACCTCTGCTGCTCGCGCTCTTCCTCCTCTTTCACTTTCTGCTCTCTCAGCGGGTTGACATTCACGCTATTCAAAGACAAAACACGTCATCGTTTCTTTTTCTTTCTTTTTTTTACTGAAAACAAGTTATCAAAATATTTATAAAAAAAACAATCACAAACTTTAAACAAAAGACAAGCAAGTCAGTATGATACAACGAGGGGGAATCAGAAGCTGTTGGGTGAGTATTGTCGGTTTGAGGATTTTCTTAACTTCAGATGAAGTGTTTTTGATCCATACAGAGGTTCTATTAACACTGAGGACTCAGAGACATCACATCTTAATACTAGTCAGGATGTTCATTCTAAGATTACATTAAAAAAGAACTGTAACGTTCAGATGTGATGCCACTGTGAACACAGGCCGTTAGGACTTCCTCCACAAACCAGGAACAAACGCAAAAAGCCACAATCCAGAAATATTCACATATGAAAATATATGTCCCGCCTGTGCTCAGATGAGGATGATGAAGAGGAGGAGGAGGAGGAGGATGAAGGAGGAGAGACGTTCCTCAGAAGGTGTAGCCGCTGTTCCTGTTCGATGAAGGTTCCCTGCTGTTACTGACCGTCAGACGCTCCAGAGCTGAGTCGACAGGAAGGGAAGTTTAATGACGGGACGGGGACATGCTGCACTTCAACAGGTGTGTGTGTGTGTGTGTGTGTGTGTGTGTGTGTTACCAGGATAGGACGATCTCTTGTCTCCATCATTGTTTTTTATGGCAGATTTTCCTCGGTGGTAAGACACTGAGGAAGCAGGTAAAAAGAGACCCGAGAGTTCACCAGAGAGTTCCGTGTTTCCCTGTTTCCAAATCACAGTGTTTCATACGATCCCAAAGTCTCTGATTCCCAATCCATCCGCTTTCTCACACAGTGGATAGGAAGACGGGGAATACACAGGGCGCCAGGCTATGTGGGGTCGCACAAGACATGCTTCATTCTGACCGGCTCTGTCACACACGCATTCTCCTCTCACACACACACATTCTCCTCTCACACACACACATTCTCCTCTCACACACACACATTCTCCTCTCACACACACACATTCTCCTCTCACACACATAGATTCTCTCTCACACACACATTCTCCTCTCACACACACACATTCTCCTCTCACACACACACATTCTCCTCTCACACACACACATTCTCGTCTCACACACATATATTCTCTCTCACACACACATTCTCCTCTCACACACACACATTCTCCTCTCACACACATGGATTCTCTCTCATACACATCTTTGTAAAATGCCTTGAGATAAAGGCTGTAATGTACTGGCACTAAAAACAAATAAAGTTGAGTTGAGTTGAGTTGATATGTTCTCTCTCACACACACATTCTCACACACATATTTTCTCTCTCATACACATGTTCCTCTCATACACATATTTTCCTCACACACATATTTTCGCACATATATTCTCTCTCACACATATATTCTCTCTCATACACACACTCACTCCTCGTACATGCATACATATTCTACTTACACACATACTTTCAATCTTGAACTCACATACATTCCACTTACACACACACACATTTTTTACATTCTTTATTACATATTCTACTCACACACATATATTTTAACTTTTTTTTTTAACACATATTCTAGTTACACACATTTTTACTATATATTGTATGCGTGTAGAATATTATATTATATTAGTAGAATATTAGTGTGTGAGAGTGAAAATATGTGTGTACAGGTAGAGTGTGTGTTGGTAGAATGTATGCGTGTTTAAGGAGAGAAAATATTTGTGTGTGAGGGGAGAATGTGTGTGTGTGTGTGTGTGTGTGTATGTGTGTGTGTGTGTGTGTGTGTGTGTGTGTGTGTGTGTGTGTGTGTGTGTGAGGGACAGGATGAATTACATCGTGTAAAACCCCTTACACTAATAAGTTATATAATGTCTTTAATCGAGGAAGTGTTTTGACAATCATATAAATGCATCTAATAAAATGTAAAAAAAAATACTAAAAAAAATACAGGCATACAATATGACTGAAAGGAAATTACCATTTTACTACTTTCAGCTGTGCTGGTAGTTTCCCTCAGTACTCATATGAGTGTGTGTGTGTGTGTGTGTGTGTGTGTGTGTGTGTCAGCACCTATAACTCACCACTGTGACTCTGAGTGGGTCCGATCCAGCGATTTTGCCTCCTGTCTGATACTGAAAACCAACAACAAAGAAAGAAAAAAAAAAGTAATGTAGTGAATGTGCACCCAAATGTCACACAGGAAATGTAAAAAAAAAGAAAAGATTTTTTTGTCAGAGTTACTATGGACTGTATTTTTTCCCAGAAACCGTTCTGATGTATATCAGTGAGGACTCCACTTAAAATAAATTAATATCCTGCAAAATCTGAATAAAACAAGAGGACGTTTGTTCATTGTTGGATCTGACCACATTGTACTGAAACTACTAATGAAACACCACTAGTAAAAACCTTAATAAGTTACAGCTTCACTTCTGATTTTGACGGTTTTTGATGGTTATCCAATTAGAAATTCACTATTATTATAAATTCACTCCAACAATACACAACACATCATATACTGTATATGTAAGTGCACATGAGTTCCTGTTCTGTTCTTCTATGGTGCCAGTGTTCCTTGGACATAATCTTCCACGTCTTAACCAGGTCAGTCAGTTTGTGTGTGTTTTGTGCATGTGCATGTGTGTGTGTGTGTGCATATGTGTGTGTGTGTGTGTGTGTGTGTGTGCGTGCACTCACGTCTCTTCTGCAGAGCTTTGATGGTGGGTTTCGTGAAACGGCATATCAGCACGAGCAGAAGCAGGCAGATGAGGAGGCCTACCATCACTTTGTAGGCCTGGAGCTCCCCATCTGCAGCATCCTCAGCTGCACACACACACACACACACACACACCCACGCACACGCACACACACACACGCACACACACACACACAGTCTTTAAAATAACGTAAACATAACCTGTGCAGACAGCACAGCTTGCAGACTGAGTCCCTCTCTTCAGTTCTTCAGGTTTCAGATTCATCAAATCTGACAGTTTTGAGTTAAACTAAAAATAGAAATGTTGTCGTGCTCGATCTAGAAGCTCAAACAAAACTTGGTCCCAAATCGGTAAGAAATTGGCCATTTTCAGACAAATAATATTGTTCTATACCAGATTCTCTGTAAGTTACACTATGCTATGTTACATTGGGCTATTTTTATGTTATTATTACTAAGTCAGGTTGTCTTGTTCCATCAAGCATCCAGACCCTCTATATTCTGTACGTCACATACATGAGGCTACATAAGGCTACATAAGGCTACATAAGGCTACATAAGGCTACATTAGGGATTAGGCTATTTTACATTAGGCTATTTTTATGCTAGGTACTGGTGGGTTCTTTTATGCTCATGAAGTATAAGGATCCTCGATACCAGATCCTCTATATACTGTAAGTTATGTTGCATTACATTGTGCTATTTTCATGTTATGCCAGGTATTTAATTGTATGTTGTTTTGTCTTCATCAGGCATGCAGGTCCTCTTTACCAGATCCTCCATACATTAAGTTATGTTACATTACATTATGCTGTACTATGTTTCATTATTGGGCTATGACGTTTGACTATTTTTAAGTTATGAGAGACATCGTTAGATATTTCACGTTGTTTGGTCTTTGCTCGACTCTATCAATCATCCAGATCCTCTGAACGTGACACGAGGCTACGTTAGGTTACCTCAGGCTGCTTTCTAACATGTTGGATTATTTCGTCTCTATCAAACATCCGGTCCGTTTGCTGATTTCACTGTTTGCACACAGAGAGACAGACTGTGGACCAACCTTCGCAGTCGACCTGCAGCGTAACACACGTTTCCCTCCACTCCGCTCTCCCGTGTCTGATCATGGAGCCGTTGGGCATGTGTCGGCCTCTTTTCCACCTCGGGGCTCCCTCACAGCCCTTCTTGTTGTGACACACGTCCCTGAAGTAACTCTTTACATTGTCACTGTCATCACAGACGTGTGAGGGGGAGCTGGGAGAAGGATGGGAGACCAGCAGGACGACGTCTCCCCTGCAGACGCCGGTCCAGTTGATGTTTAAGAGGCCGAGAGCGGGGAGGGTCTGGAGGACGGGGGTCGGGGAGGTGGGAGGAGAGGAAGCCGGGGTGGTACGGACGGTGGAGCTGGTCTCGTTGGACTGAGTGGGGACAGGATTGTTTAAGTCCACCGTCTGAGTAGATCCTGTAAAGAGACCACAGGAACTTATTTGATCGAACTATAAATAGTGAGAGCGAGGTAGAAAGTCAAGTAAAAACACGTTGACCTTTAATGGTTTTAAAGGGAGCTACAGCTACAGAGGCTCAGCTGTCAGTTCTACTGAACAGTTCCAACTGTAAATTCTGAAAATTTGTTTGCAGATTTCCAAATCTCGACTCACGTGTTTAATGAGTTCACTGTATGTTCTATATCGCGGCTTCATTGTACTTTCTGTTGCACGTTCTGTCTATAATCTCATTGTGTACGTGTGGTTATGAATGCAGTGACGATGAATTCCAGATCTAATCATTTCTGATTTAATTTACTTTAATTTAATGACTTCTGTCAGAATTTTCTCTACCAGATTATTAAAAGCAAATGAGATCCAGGATAAAAGTCAAGACTTTTCTAAAAGTTTTCCCGGGATTGATTCCTCCTCCACTCACTCTGTAAGTGTTGTAACGCAATCATCAGCGCAGAGAGAGGAGGAGTTTACAAACGTTAAAAAAAATGAAACTACAAAAAAATAGCTTTGAAACAAAAATCCAAAAGAGCAATGAGGCCGATGTCCCAGGACGTTAGACAAATGTAGTGAAAAGCGAAACTAGTTGTTTGATTCCAACCGATCGATCATTCAATGAATCAATCAAACAATCAATCAAACTTTGTCGGTACAGCTCTTTTCAAGTATAAAAAAACAGACAAACGTGCTTTACATAATATAAAAACAACAACAAATAAACAACCAACAACCTCCCATCCCAAACAGATTCACGGAGGAGCTGTTTGTACTAAAGTGTATCGATGAATGCCACAAAAGTGCAAAAAGTTCAAAGTCCAAATGTCTTGTTATATTTGTTGTACACTGACTACTTTATGTTATATTAATGCTTCATCTCTTTAGTGTCGTCCCATGAAAAGATGATAAAATATTTGCAAAGATTTTGATGGTTTTGCTCACTGAAAATAAGAACGCTGAGATAACACGATCAGACTGATTCTGTAGTAAAGAACCGGAAACAAACTAATATAAAACTAATAAAACAGAAATAGAAGTAGACACAACTGTAAAAGTAAAAAGTAAAAGTATATAAAAAGTTTAAGACTACATAAGATATAAAAATACTAGTTTGACTTGTTAAACTAAAACTAAAAACTATAAACTATACTCAAAACTATATTACTATAAAACTATGATTACAACTGAACTGACAATAAAAACAATTCAGAAAAAAGGCAAAAAATCAAATAAATAATACAAATATTACAAGAATAATGAGTATAAAAGTATAGTGAATACAAAATAATAACACAGAAATATAAATAAAAACAATTAGAACAATTAGAGAGTAATAAGTGCCGTTCAGAATCAATGAGAAAGTGAGATAAAATAAGACAGAAACGCACTCTGAACTTTTTTAATATAAAAGTCTCAAGTTTTTATCATAAAATGTAGAATAATAAGAGCGGGACCGAGACCTCAGAAAGCGTGGGAGACACAAAGTTTAGATGATGTGGACGAGATATAAAAACACATGCACAGAGCTGCTGCACCTCTGCAGGCCGCATGCATCGCTTGCGGCTGCCGCTGCAGGCTTTTGCAGGCGCCGCCCCCTAGCGTCCGCACCCGGAACTGCAGCCGCTCCGCCTGAAACAAACAGGTTCTCTTCACAGAAGTCCCCAGAGATAAGAAGAGTTACGTATGGTCGCTGAAACACTCAGGATCGAGTCGTTCGCTCAGGAAATGAATCATCCAGAGCGAGTTAATCATCGCTACGCTGCAGAAACTAAAGGATTCATTCAACGCGTCGAGACATTAAATAAAAGTGAAATCGCGTCGGAACAAGTTTGTTCATGGAAACAGTGAAACGATGGAGTCGCGATGCCAGAGGCGAACAGATCTGAGCCAGGAGCGTTGACGGAGAGTGCGTCAAACTCTGCACAAAAAGCGACGTTTTCACTAATATTAAATGCATCAAAATATCAAAATGTTTTTTAAACAATGTAAAATACTCACGTTTACATCTTAGTCTGAGACTGACGCTAAACTCTCAACTCTACCGAAATCTATTTTCAAGTTCAATGACTTCAATTTAACTTCAACTAAAATCTACTTAAATAGGAATATCTATTAATGCGAACATATTTCTATACGTAACTGTGTAAGAGAGAAAATGTTTGAGCGTGTGTATAATAATCTGTAATGTCTAGGTAGATAACACACATTCTGATGTTTACTTCTTATTTAATTCTTATTGTAGATCTATCTATCTATCTATCTATCTATCTATCTATCTATCTATCTATCTATCTATCTATCTATCTATCTATCTATCTATCTATCTATCTATCTATCTATCTATCCATCTATCTATCTATGATAACTACAACTTCTACAACTTATAATTAATGATAACAAACTTGTTGAATCGCTCTCAGACGAGCGGCTCCGTTCAGGTCGTACGGTGACCTGAGTGATGTAGACGGGGTGACTGACCAGAGGGGGCGCCACCGAGCTGCAGAATACGTACGTTATCGCTGCGTTAAGACGTGTAAGTGTCGGCCACGAGCCGACAAAATGACAAATAAACGACAGAAAAACGCTGTTAGCGATGCGGACCACAATGCTGCTGGACTCACTCACGTAGCGGCTACAAAAAACGTCACAGGAGGGATAAATCGTTTGGACAAAGAGGAGGAACCGAAAAACCATCTCTGACGCAGTTCAAAAAGTCGATCGCCTCAAATACGCGTTTCCTGAAACTACAGATCAGCCTGGCGTCGTTACGACTTCACGCCTCGCGTACAATACTTAAATTATCGCGATTTACGAATTTAGCGACGCTGCTATGCTAGCACGCTGTATTAGCCAGGTTTTGATTGATAACAGGCCGGGTGTTTTTGTTGATTAAACAAGGTTGAGTAAACAAAGCTGAGTTGAGCTGGTTCGTGCAGAATCGACACAACACATACGGTTACGTGGATCTGGAGCCGGACGCTGTCCAAACTCCTCACTTCAGCATCAAAGGAACGTAAAAACACACTTTACGTGTCGCTCTAGACGCCTTTGGCTGCGTCATCTTTAATTCTTACTTTTATCCACACAGTGCATTAATCCATCTTAACGAGCAATAGGCAGGTCTCAGACATACTGTAAGGAACATCTAACATAAAACGTCTTGTATTTCCTTGTGTGCTACATATCCATATATGCTACGTACTATTGAATGGGGCCGGCCCAGTTAAGGTGCTTTACAGTGAAGGAATCACACACATAGCGCATAAATAAAACAGAATTACCACAGAAATCAGGGAGAACATAAGTGCAACATCAAACGGAGGTCTGATAAAACCAAAACACTCGATTCTGACGTGAAGGCCGTGTGACCCTGACCTCAGCCTGGATCTTTGTCTTTCCTGGGTCGAGCTGCTTCGGGCCTCTAGACTCGTAGACCGACTGAGGACGAGCACACGTGTTCCAACATCTCCACAAAGTCCTCGTTCCTTCCACAAAAAGATGATTTCACATCTTCCTGAGACGACTGGCGGCTCTTCCGGAGCCTTCACGTACATTTCCTGACAGGTCAGGTCGGGTCAGGGTTCAGCCCCCCCCCTCCCAGTGTCACCATTAAAACCCACACCAGACCATTAAGGTGAAGTTACAGCATCAGAGCTGGGTGAGACCCTCGCACACAGGGGGGAGTGAACTTAGCTTCTAACTTTAGCTTCTAGTCTATCTTTAGCAGCACAGGAAGTCGGCGCAGAGCAACAACACCTGGAACCATCCACTCTCTCTCTCTCTCCTCCTCCTCCTCCTCCTCCTCCTCCTCCTCCTCCTCCTCCTCCTCATGGTTCTGGCTAGGAGACAAACTGCAGAGTTTTAAAGGAACTAGAGTCGAATCTAAAGACTGGCATCGATTTAACAGAAACACGAACCGACCCGACCCCGGTAGAGCTGTCTCGACCAACACCAAACACCGACGACAAACGACATTTCATCGGTTCGATCGTTTTGTTTCCATCGTCAAGTAAAACACAAATAAATCCTCGGATCTGCATCAAAGGAAAGTCCAAATCCAGTGGTTCCAGTTACTCCTAAGATGCTCGTTACCTTTGGACGGACTTCATCAAAAGAGGTTAAAAACTCATTCCACTGCATCGAGTCAAAACTACGAAGTTGAGTCAGAGGATAATTAACCCGGTCACGTGGAGACAGTTGACATAACATACTACATACTAATCTGAGAAGTTTCCTTTGTCTTTTGGAGCAGGTGTAAAGGCCCGGGCGTCCACTCACCTTGGGCCAGGGGCAGCAGAGCGGAGACGACCAGGACGAGCCAGAGATCCATGACGAGACAGACGACGCCGAGCAAGGGAAGACGCCGACTACACAGACACACTGATGAAAAAGGAAATTTGCAGAGGTGTAAAAGCTCCTCACCGCCTCCCTCCCTCTCTCTCTCTCTCTCTCTCTCTCTCTCTCTCTCTCTCTCTCTCTCTCTCTCTCTCTCTCTCTCTCTCCATACAGTGAATCACTTCTTCATCCACCACCGCCACTGCTGCTACTGCTGCTGCAGCTCGTGCAAAGGTGCAGATTTCCTCTCTTCAAAGCGAGTTGCGTGATGAGAGGCAGCAGCGAGGGGTGGGGAAAACGAACGACGATAAGGAGGGAGGAAGGAGGAGGAAGAGGTAGGAGGAAGAAGAAGAAGAAGAAGAAGAAGAAGAAGAGCTGAAGGGAAGAAGTTTGTGACTGAATTTCACTGTTTTTCTGCTTGTGAGTCACGAGCCGTCGCGGCGGAGGAAGAGGAAACAAGATGGAGGGCAGAGTTACAGAGTGTGTGTGTGTGTGTGTGTGTGTGTGTGTGTGTGTGTGTGTGTGTTCAAATAAAGTGAACTTTCAAACAAATCTGATCCAAGACGTGAAATATTATATTATGAAATGTTTAACATTTTCTTAAACTGCAGAGTCTTCTAGTTTCTGGTCTGAAAGTTTAAGTACATCTGTTATTTGTTTGTTTGTTTGTTTGTTTTTTATCCAAATATTTTTATTGCAGATCACAAAATGAGCAACGCAAACATAGTTTTGCAATTTTGCAAACACAGACTGTCCCAGAAGAGCAAAATAACAACAAGAAAACACAAATAGTGGCCGCATCACAAATATGACACGTACTTCCTTGTGCTGGAACTCAGAAGTAATAACACGTATAAAACTGAGACAGACTGATGGTCCGCTGTTATCAAGCTGCACCGCCACCTTTACGAGTAACATCAGAACGGAAATCGCTTTAACGATAACCAACGAGGCTACACGCTACACGCTACACGCTTTTAGCAACGTGCTGCAAAATAACAGAGGTGCCGAGGAGCAGAGTCTCTGTCTGGGTCTGAGACGTGAAGCCGTTGTGATGTTTGATTGACAGGTCGTAGGTGTGTCAGTAGAAGTTAGAATTGAAGCTGAATGTTTTGTTTTTACAGTAAAGAGATGAAGAGCTTCTCATCTTTCCTGTGTTCTAACTCCCACAGTCAGGTTTAAAGCGAGGTCACGACGCTGCCGAGGGCACCGAGCCCTCGAGTGGAAAAAGTCGCTCAGGAACTGAACTGAACTGAACCGAATCCACGCGGGTTAGTTTATTTTATTCACACTACGTTTACTGAATATTGTCAGATTCATCACTCGTAAGAGTGAAACGAGGACTCAATTACAGTATTTAAAAGAACTGACATGTTTCTTATTGAGCTAATGTATACGTGTGAGATCACATTTTACACGTTCTTTATTTATTTTGCATATTGGGAATTTAACAGACTTCACTTAAAATACTGAAAATCCATTATATTACCTGCTTTAAACTCACTGGTGTTACAGTATCTATTTATTTATTTATAGATCAAAAACACTTTTGTGGTTAATGAGGAAAACAACAATCTCCACAATAACAATGATACACAAACAATACACAACAATGATAAAATGACGTCTAATAATGAGGAAGATGCTGGAGATCGTCCCTGTGCTTTAATTTTGGAATTCACGTTTTCTATATGTATTTGAACATGTATTTTCTCTGTGCTACATGTTGGAAAAATACAGGAATAGAAAATACATAAAAATGTTTATCTCGGTCAGGTGAAGTAAACAATAAAGGTGCCTGAGAATCTACAGATGCAGACTGCATACGTATGTATGTATGAGCTGTACATGGTAATAATAAACTTTAATAATAAACTTTATGACAGGCTCAAGGCCCACATTACACCACATACAACCACATATAACAACACAGTACACACACACGTTTCTAAAAAGAAGAAACTAGCATGAAGCCTTTACTACTGCAGCACAGAGAGATTATAGAGAGGAACTGACTCTTAACTTATTGTTCAGTCTTTACTGATGTGAAACTGCAGCTGCACTAGTTAGAACGTCCCCTAAAGTTGTGAAATCTTCTTGTTGTTTGAACATGTTGTTTTCTTGTTTGCGTGCACTGTGTGGTCGAAATAAACAAGTAAACAAAGAGCATCGCCCGCAGCAGAGAGGGAAACTACGAATGTAGGACGAGTCGAGCTGGTGAGAGAAACACGTGGACGTGTCAGACCAGATACACGTCTCATCGGCTCTGATCATCAATAAACTTCCTTCTTTCCCTCTCCTGTGTTATTAAGTTAATATAAGTTAACATAAGTTAGTTTATGAGTTAATATAAGTTCATGAGACTTAAGTCAAGTTAATGAAACTGGATTTAGCTGTTGCTATGTACTAAAACAGTTTAAGTACTCTGTTATTATATGTACAATACTATTGTATGATATTATTATTATTTATTTAAATATTGTTTAGAATTTATTTTGTGTCAAAGATTCTAAGAGTTTGTATTGTCCAGTCAATAGATTATTTGTTATAGATTGTTATAAATAAGTGAAGGTGTTCACTATTACTGGTAGCAGTCGATGAGTGAAAATAATAAATAATAAAATAATGTGAGAAATAGTAATGAAGTAAAAAAATAAGGCAGTTAAAAAAAGGAAGAGCGTAAAGATGAAAAAACAGAGTAAAAGATGTAGCAGACGAAATACGCAATGAGACTTGAAAAACTGTGCAAAGTGACATGAACAGAGACACAGATCTACACAGTGGAAACATAACTTACAAAGGGGAATAAAAGGACGGAGACATTTTCAGGTTTTGTCAGTTTGTGTCACAGTCATTTTCAGATCTTCTGATGGGACGTCGTAGCCAACAACTCAGAGAGACGGTTCTTCAATGTGTGTCGATCACTTGGACAAACTTCCATCTTTGTCTTTTCGCATCATTAAATGTAAGTTAGTACTTCTACTGTGTTGCGCTTGTACATTTTACTATTACACCATGGACTGTTTTTTTCAGTACACAGAAAGTTATTTTTATTCAGGATATTAAGTAACGTACTCCTCAGTATCTCTTATTTTTACAATGACTTCTCAAGTAGTTTCTTGAACTTAATTTGCTTCCTATTGTTGGGTCCAGTGCTACTTGGTTACTTTTAACTGTGTTTTCCAGACTATAAGTCGTGCTTTTTTTAAAGTTTAGTTTGGCTGGCCATGTGACCGGATTATATCAACATCTACGACCACGAGGGGGCGCTGTCCAGGTTAATGGCTAGAAAACAAACCGTGGGCACGATGACCAGAGACTACTGACCTGAGTTAGCCGTTAGCTGCAGTTTTAGCATATAACTGTGGAGCTGCTGTTAAATACAATGAAACATTTCACGTACCATGAACTGAGCTAACATCTCAGGTCATCTCCTCAGTTATCTTCTACTTCCTGCAGAAAGTTGTGAAACACTCCAGAGGACCAAAGCTAAACGATGATTAGTGGAGAGTCGTCAACTTTTGTGACGAAACAGCGAACACGAGGCTCCTGGAGAGGATGCAACGGCGTCTCGTTCTTTTCCCCTGTCAGAGGAAGAACCGAGCAGAGATGCCAGGGAGATGCTAGATAACGTGACCAGGCTGGTCCCCCTGAACAACATCGATCCACCACAACCTAAACCTAACACTAACCCTAACCCTAAGCCTCTGACTTCTTAACAATCTAACAACAAACACTATGAAGCAACAGACCTAATGACAAACTACCTGATTTATGGAGTCAAGTGTTTGTACTTTTGCAGATTATTATTCCTAAAATAAGTCTAACTTCCTCTAGTGGCATCAGACTGTGTTTGTGGACTCTTATGGAATGAATGTTTGAAAAATAAATGCGGCTTATAGACTAAAACATATATATGTTTTTTATATATGGTTTTTCTTCATAATATAGTTTTTTGGCAGATGCAACAAACTAGTCCAGAAAGTATGGCATCTCTACTCTCCTCTTCCAGCACTATGTGAGTACTTATACTACTGCACTCTCAGCCTTGGATAGTATAAATAATGTGACTCTTATTGTCACGTTCTGGCCTTTTTCATGAAGTAACTTTCATTTTTTCTGGTACAATGGATAAAAGTGTCTGATCAGCTCATGTTTCTAATATGTTGTTAAATGCTCTTAATAAACAACACATTATCTGTGAATGGATGACGTTTTTAATGTGTTTTATTACAGTTTTTGTCCTCTTGGCTTTTCTCTGCTGAGTTGTTTGGGCAGCTGGGCCGCAGATAGTTTAAATAATGTGCGTTCGCCGGTACTTAGTCACGTTTCGATCTCTTTTATGTCGCAGCTCGAACGCTTTCTTTTTCTGTCTCTCCTACGTCGGATATTTGACTAAACGCAACGAGAGTGATTCAAAGAGAGAGAGAATAAAAAAGTCCGTCCGTCCTCTACACAGCAGCATGACGTCACACCGCCTTCCTCTCATGGTGTTGATGCAGGAGGAGAGAGTGACGGTCTACCTGTGATCACCGACACTCTCTGCGCTCTGCGGCTCCGTGGAAATATCTTGTCGTCTCGTCCCGGGACTCAGGTCGCCCGCCGCTGTCACTTCTGTTTTCTCTCATGGTCCACCTCCACCTGACGGAGCCGTAAAGCCGCTAAAAACCCCACAGACTTTCACCTCCTCCTCACTTCTCTGCTCTGTGTGGTCCGCGCGCGCGTTCTCATGAGCAGGGAGCCGCTCGAGCCAGAAGCATCAGAACAGACGAGGTTTGGAGAGGGCGACCCCCAATTTACGGGAACACATAAGAAAAGAAAAGAAAAGAAAAGAAAAGAAAAGAAAAGAAAAGAAAAGAAAAGAAAAGAAAAGAAAAGAAAAGAAAAGAAAAGAAAAGAAAAGAAAAGAAAAGAAAAGAAAAGAGATAAAGTGTTTTAGTTTGTTTGTCGCGTGTTCCTCAGAAACAACAGGGTCAGAGCCCAACATCAAACAGCCCAGGTTCGCTCGTTGGAGACTTTGAGATGTTTTGAGATGTTCTTTTATGTTTCTCTCTCTCTCTCTCTCTCTCTCTCTCTCTCTCTCTCTGAGCTCTGTCGTCCAGAATGAAGCATTTTGCAGAACAATCATCGAGACGATTCAGCTCAGCGCAAACGAGGCCGAGGCTGCAGAATCAACTCCTGAAGTCAAGTTTGCTCTAAAAGTTACAACTGATTTTTCTTTTTTACCCATAAACAGTCCTAAACATTTAAGACTAAGAATATATGTGCAATACATATATGTATGGATATATATATATATATATATATATATATATATATATATATATATATATATATGTATATATATGTATATATATATATATATATATATATATATATATATATATATATATATATATATATCTTTTATTGCATTTTATATGTATATATAAACACACACATTCTTGTATTTCATTTTGTTTTGCATAAATTAATGTTCTCTATCTGGTCACAACAGTGTGAATGTGTCATTTCTTTTCTATATTTCTGAGATGTTGTTGTTTGTACAGCTATTATAAAATAAGACTAACAAGGAAATAATTGATAATTGATAAATTATTAATAATTGATAAACAGATGATGAGCCACGATCTTTGGAGAACATAAAAAGTCTATAATAATAATAATAGTAATAATAATAACAACCAGAATATTTTATTTCAACTTAGACAGAGAAGAAGATTTTATTCTTTTATTCTTTTATCTGTAAACTTGACACCTCTGTCAGCAGTTTAGAAGAACAAAACTTGTAGTATTTGCTATTTTAACTCAGTTTCCTCTGATTTCCTGACAGATTTTCCACCGTATCATCATACACTAGATAAAAAAATCACAAACTTTTACTGTGAAAATGTGTTACTCGTGAGACAGGCCACAGGAGAAAAAGCATGACTTCCTCTGTATCGTAGTTATAATATGATTTAAAAAGTGCAGAGTTTTTGTTTTTTCTTGTTCAGTTTTTTTTTCGTTTCTCTCGCTGCTTTGCCAAAAAGCCACATCCTGTCGATCTGTCGGGGCAGCAGAGGAGAGGAGCCGTGCAGGGGCTGCTCGACGAGGACCGGAGGAGGAGGAGGAGGAGGAGGAGGAGGAGGAGGAGGAGGAGGAGGAGGAGGAGGGTCTGATGATGGATGACATGCTGTTGACAGAGCTTCATCATGTTCATAACTGCTCCTAGGAGGAACAATAGCAGGAGGACGTCAGCAGAATTAAGACGCTTTACTGTCTGTGTTGAGAAGCAGACGGGAACTGGAGGTGAAAACTCGTCTGTCAGACAGTGATCGGCGTTCCAGGCAAACATGAAGCACAGCAACAAGAGGGAATCTGGCTGGAAACGTGTGACCATTAGAGGTGGAGCAGCAAATAAGAGTCATGGTTTAATCAGATAGTAAAATGTGGTTTTTCTGGGATACATATTCCCAAAGACAACCCCTATATAACTGTAACCCTGCAAGCCTTGAGGAATGCCTGGCTGTTCTATGGAGAACCTAACTTTCTTTTTAAAGGGACATTGTGTAATATTTACTGTTGTTTATTGGTCCAAATCAATGTCTGCGTTTTTATGCGTTACCATAGGTACTAAAAATCTGACACATTCTCCCAAGTTAAGAATTACTGATTTATTTCTACGTGAAACAAGTGACCTTGCAGTCGGCCATCTTGAAACTACAGCTGCCGGCGAGGGACAAATAGCATGATGGTGTTTTCCCTGCGAACCAGAGTAGAGAGACCCTGGAGGAGAAGAGCAGAGAGAGAAAGGCTTTTTGACACAGGGGAGCTACCGTAATTGTGTGTTTGAAACAGTGAGGAGCGACAGTGACCTGCTGGTCTGGATGCAATACACGTTTTCAACACTAGATGGGAGTAAACGCTACACAGTGTCCCTTTAAGGACCAGTTCAGAGGCCCACGAAGAGCGCTGGAGAAAGTGGTTTTCCTTAGTATAATGTTTTTTTTCTTGGGTTCTGTGTAAGAAAAAGTAACTGTTCCTTCGACTTTCCCATCTTCTTGATTTGTCAGTTTTACTTGACAGATCAGGAAAAATTTGGTATCTGCTTGTTTTACTGATCTTTTATTGCTTTTAAGCACAAAGTGGGTATGAAATGATGAATGAATTAAGTCGACAAATGCTTCCTCTGTTTCATGTTTTCAGACTAAATAAAGGAAATAGTAAGAACAGGTAAAAGAAAAAAGCCCTGAGACTTATTTCACTTTTAAATACGGAAAAGCAGAGAGACAGATGCTCTATTGTTCATGACAGTAGCTCTGGTTTGAAGTATTCATAGCTGATTACCTCCTAATGAGGTATTTTCAGAAGTGTTCTACATCAAAATCTTCAGGACAACCTCCACTGTTTACACTCTATGAATCAGACATCTGCATAGTTTGTGAGCTTCGGGTATTTTGTGCAACCTTGCTTGTGTTTTACGAAACCAGAATAGTTGGCGTTAACTGTCTAGTTGTGTAGCTGCTCGGTGATCAAGGTGATTCTGGGTCTTCTATATCTGCATTTGCAGAACCCGTCTTTCCTGTTAGCCGTCCCTCGCTTGTTGTGGTTTGGTTTGAGTCACATTCTGACCGCCGATTCGCAAAATGACGACAACGCTCTCTTGCTTTCATTTTTAGATCAACTTCTCTTTAATTATTCACAACCCAAAAAAGAGACAGAAAACAAACAAACCAAAAAAAAGAAGCTCTTTATAACTATCCACATTCATCATTATCATCAGTTAATGCACCACCGCCAGAAGAACAGATAAAGCCGTCTGAATGTCATTTCCCTCTGGGTTCTAATAAACACTAGAACTATAATATTCCAACATCTCTTCTCTTTGTGCTTCTCCTAAACACTCTATCACGACTGTCACTGAATCCTCAGAACACACACACACACACACACACACACACACACACACACACACACACACACACACACACACACACACACACACACACACACACACACACACACACACCTCTCCCTCCTCAGCCTGAAACGCGTGTGAGCTCATCAATACCTGACTGACAGCTCATCTGAATCCAGAGCCTCACAGGCGGCTAGCGCCACCTTGTGGACATCTGTGGCAGCAGCAGTGAGTCGAGGTGGCGCGTGCACCTGAAAAACCTTCAGACACGTGCTCACACGCTCTGGGCGCGAAACGGCATCTGATATAGGTTTGTATTGGGGGTGGGGTGGGGGGTAAGACTTTTAAAGACTTTATTCTGGTTGGAAAACAGATTTTGTGATTTGTGAAAAATCCCACTGATCTCATACAAAGTTTACTATGTTGATAATTTTTTTTAGATTTAGGTATGATTCAACACTATTGTCATGTCAGGGTTAGTTGTTACAAAATATTTACACCGAAAACCTAGAGGAACACACACACACGTAGCACCTGGACTAATGACTCTTTGGGACAAGAGTTTATTACACCTGATTACTAATTTTCACACCCAAACACGACTCAAAATATAACAAACGGAAAAGAAATTTCCCGCACAGGAAACATTATGAGTGGTGCGTTGCCACGCTGCTTGCCATGGCAACGGAGCCCCTAGGCAAGGTTGCCACGGCGACGGGACCTCTGATCGAGGTTACCATGGAGACAGCGGCAGAGTGGGAGTGGAGTGGAGACCCTGATAATTTTAAAACACAATCCACATATAATGTTAAACCTCCAAAAGATTTAGAGAAAATCAGATTATTTCCTGCTCGTTCTGATTCTTTGACAAAACACGTTAGCTTGTGAGTAAGAGTTGCTTATTTTGAAAATAGTTGATACAGTGTCCGATTTTTGTGTCCTGAATTTTTGGAAGTGGGGATTCAGAGATAGAGCACCCGATTTTATATTGTTTTTTTGTTTGTTTTTTTTGCAATTTTATTTGTTTTGGCACATTGGATTCTCCTTGTGTTTGCCTGTTAATTTTAGCAATGCGAGTAAAATGTGGGATAATAAACTGAAAATATAGAAATCAACATAAATGTAGTCATTTTAAGATTGTTTTTAATACACATGTAATGCCTCAAATAATTTAGAGATGATCAATGATGATAACGCTCGTAGATATTCTTGTTATGAAGCTGACAAGAAGAAGAAAAGAAAATAATCCTGTTGGTATTTCAACAACTGTTGGTCTTGTAAATTGTGAGCTAAATGATTAAATTAGATTTGCCATCAGTAGCCAGTTTTTCTCCATATATTTATATATATATATATATATATATATATATGTATACATATATTTACTGGCAGTCTGCAACCTCACCCCTAGATGTCAGCAGTGAGGTATGAAACCATTTACATCACATTTTACAATATTTTCTGTTGAGATCAAACAGGTTAAGTTATGTTTTGCAGATAACTATGAGCTCAAAAACATAAATAAATAAAGGTGGGAGCGTTTGGTGCTGGTGCACACCGCCCAGACTCACTGCTACGACTCGTGATCGTGCACAGAAACATTTATTTATTTATTTACGTTTATAATACAGAGGCTCTGGCACCAATTATAGCTCTATTGAAGAACCCAACTCACTTGGGTACGAGTCCCTTCTGACATCACATACACACACACTCACACACACACACACACAGAAAAAAAAGAAGAAAAACAAAAGCAATTCACTTCTGGATTCTCTGGGTGACATTTTTTCCGACATGCAGTGTCACTGAATTAAAAAAAAAGAGAAAGAATTGCTGATAAAAACCTGTGTTTGTCGTCATCAATGCTGTTGTTGTTGCTTTGTTTTCGATGGATATGGCACAACATCTCCACCACCTCCACCTCCACCTCCTCCACCACCTCCACCACCTCCTCCACGCCCTCAGCCTCATCTCAGTGCATCCACACTTTGCAAACCGGGAGTTTTTCATCTTTTTTTTTTCTTAAACGACCCAGAAACAATCGCAGCTTTGCAGCCCGTTCTCAGTTTAAGCAGCTCTCTCTTGCTTCGTTGCTATTTTTTTCTCGTTTACGACCATACAGTGTTTGTTTGTTTTTGTTTTGTTGTTGTTTTTTTTAAGAGGCTGAGATCAACTCTGGTTCAATTCAATCACTTCGAGCTCACTGGTTTAACTGGTTTAGAGAGGGACCTGAATGTGTCAGTCGGTGCGTTTCCATTTCCCCCTAAGAATCACAACATAAACTTTAAGGAAATTTAAGAAAATAATTTGTATAAAAGTGTCGTAGAAACACTTATTTTTCCACATTTACGGGTTGCATGAGCAGTTTGTGATGAACGAGATGGCGTTTTACTGAATGTAATTAAAATATCAAAATAAAACAACGTTCGGACGTCCGACCTCTTCAAAGTGGAGTCTCACGGGCTGGAAAAATCATAAGATGTCGAGGGAATGCTTAAAACAGCTTTCAATGGAAGTTTTTAGAGATATCGCTTTGATCATTTCATTCAATAATCATTTCCCTTTGAGGAAGAATAAAGCGCTTATCTTATTTTGGCAGATGGAAACAATGGAAACGCACCTATAGTTAGAGACCGTGGCTGCTTCTCAGCTTCTACGTGTCCTTAGATCTGGACGCAGGATGTTTGATTGACAGGTGACTCTCTGATTCCAGTTTGGTGGTTACTTCAAGGTGTAGACCAATCAGGGAAATGGCGACCGCCAAAAGAAAGACTTCCACCTACGCTATCGGAATTGATTCAACTGAGACAAACGTGATCTCCAACCATTATATTTTCACTCGTTTAAACCAGACGAACCATACATCATCTTTTTTTTGTTTGTTTTGAAGATAGTGTGAACTTACAGAAATGTAACTATTTTCTTCTGATAATCATTGTCAAGCATCCATTCATGTTTAACGAGTAGATGTGAAGAAGAGGAGGAGGAAGGAGGAGGAAGAGGGAGGGGAGGAGGGTGATGAAGAGGAGGAGGAGGAGGGACAGAGGAGTGGAGACCATGTTTTGACTGAAACAGGTCCGTGAAGGACAGAGACTCCAGCACGTCTCCAGTTCCCAGCTTTCGAGAACTGGGAGCTTCCTCGCTCTAGAGTACGTAAAGCTGCCTGGCTCCTTCAAAACGCAAACACAGACCTTCAAAACAAAAGCAGTAGAACTAGGAACTTCCTCCTCAAAGATCTTTAAGAGTGAACACTTTTCTGTCTCCCTCCCTCCTACGAAGCAGCAGCTGTTGTTTTTGTTGTTTAGGAATAATAAGCTACAAACTATTAAAACTATTCCAGTAAAATATTTTCCCAAAAACTAAAGACGAGAATATAACCAAGCTCGGCAGTGTCTCTAAACGCACGTAGGCTTTGGATGTGGAGGTTAAAATAACCTCGGGATCATTTCCAGGAGGTGTCAGATCACTCCACAAAAAGCTGACGTGAGATTCCGTTTATTACGCTCTCTTACGCTAGAGAGAGAGAGAGAGAGAGAGAGAGAGAGAGAGAGAGAGAGAGAGAGAGAGAGAGAGAGAGAGAGAGAGAGAGAGAGAGAGAGAGAGAGAGAGAGAGAGAGAGAGAGAGAGAGAGAGAGAGAGAGAGACGCTCTCCATAACGTGAGGAGTTCTCGGGGCGTTTATGGGAACTTTCAAAGTGAAAGCCTCAGATTTTCCGTCCCATTAGACGCGAGCGGCTGCCTCCTGTTTTTCTTGGCTGCTCGGAGGCCGTGCTCCCGCTCTGCGGCATGTTCCCGCCACTTCCTGTCTGACTCTGCTCCGCGCGGCGTAGTGGGGCGAGAGGAAGCAGGGGGGAAGAGGAAAACAGAGATCCCGCTCATCCCAACTTCCGGTGCCACAGGCAAAACAAAGAGCGCTCGTCTATTTTGGGGGCGTTTGTGCGTGGTCGTGTTCTCAACGCGTCTGTTTGTTCTCCTGCAGATGTTTGACGGGAGCGAAACAAGGAAAGCCGTCTGAGCTGAGGCTGAACTAACGGAGGGTCTTTGGTTGAACGTAACTGACTTTAGGTTAAAAACGATCGTGCTCTGGGGAGCGAAAGCATGTGGAAGAGCTGATGGAACCAGGCAGCTACAGGTGACGACACTTTTCAGCTGAACTTCAAAACGTGTTTCCAACGTCTGGGTTCAAACACGGTTCTTGTCTGGACAGTAACGTAGTGTTTCACAAAGACAAGTTACTCTTTAAAGTGTTTGTCAGATGGAGAGGAGGAGGAGGAGGAGTGGAGGAGGGGGAGGAGGGCAGGAGGGGGAGTGCACTTGAGTGTTTGTAAAGACTTTCTGATTGCCAAACAGCAACACACTTGAGATGGGAGGGAGAGAGGAGGAGGAGGAGGAGGAGGAGGAGGAAGGAGGAGGAGGGAGAATGGGCAGAGATTGTATGAAGTGTTTTCACACTTGAACACAACGCAACAACCTGAGACCTGTGAAGAGGAGTTGAGAGGAAGGAAGGAGGGAGGGAGAGAGAGATAGAGATAGAGATAGAGAGAGAGATAGAGAGAGGGAACTGGGAGATGAAGGTTTTGATAATTAGAGAATCAGAGAAATAGTGCAACGAAGAGAAGTAAAGCGAGAGACCTCTTGAATCTGGGAGTGTGGGTGTGAGGAAGGAGGGAGGAGGAGGAGGAGGAGGAGGAGGAGGGAGAGTGTAGAAAAGGTAAAAAGACGAGAGGATGACGTGGTAAAATCAGGTAAGGACATAAGGAGGGGGCGGGACTGAGGGGGAGGGAGAGGCAGGAAGTGGGCGGGAACAGGAAGTGGGCGGGGCCGAGCTTTCAGGAGTACTGCTGAGGGACTCCGTATCCCGGTCTGTAGATGGGCCTCCCGGGCGGGGACTGAGAGTTGGCGTAGGGGGCGGGGCCTCCGGGGTAGCTGTAGCCGCCATAGCTGTAGGAGGCGGGGTAGGGGGCGGGGCCTCCCGGTGGTGGGCTGGGCGTGTACTGGCCGAAGGCGGAGCCTGGGTGCGGCGCCGGGAACGCCGGCTGAGACGGGTACGGGCAGGCGGCCGGAGCCGGGGGCCCGAAGGCCGGTCTGGGCCCGGGGTAGCCTCCGGGGCCCGGGTACGGCGGGAACGCCGCGGGAGAGCTGGTGGGAGCGGCGGCGGCGGCGGCGGGGGCGGAGCTGGGCAGGGTGACGGGGTACGGGCTGTAGGGGAGGCCGGAGGAGGAGGAGGACTGTGACGAGGGCTGGGGGGCGCTCTGGAAGCTGGAGGACGCGGCTTTGGAGTTCTGGGGGTGATGGTGGGTGGCGGAGGGCGTCGGCGCGGACGTCGTGTCCTGGCTGACGCCTGCTGATGATGTCATGGCGGCGCTCTCCCGCCGCTGGCGCAGGATCTCCTGGAACTTCTCGATCTGCACCCGTCGTTTGTGGGCGAGGGAGCGCAGGGACAGGAAGCGGTCCAGGAACGAGTCCAGAGGCAGAGAACCGTCCAGGAACTCATCGGCCAGAGTCTGGAGACACAACACGTGTCATGAACATTAGAAACACATAAACAACCAAATACTGCTGCAACACATGATCAGTGCCATAGATGATTCATTTGTCTTTTGGTTTACAAAGTGATGCAAAAGTGGTGAAAATTGAGGAGGACTACTGAGGACCTGACTGTATGTGACTTTATATGACTTATATAACCATACATGACATACATGTGACAGAAGTTCCTCCTAAAACCTGTGGAAAAGTCTTCTCAGAAGAGCTGAGGCTGGTCGATTGACTGATTAAGAATGGGATGTCACTCAAGTTCAGGTGGGAGTCAAAAGAAGTGACTACGGCTACTCTCACTACTGCCGGCTGGATGGAGCCTCTGATCAAGGTTGCCATGGTGATGGCAGCAAAGTGAGGGTAGGGTGGCTGTGCTATCATGATCAATGAAAGCTGATCGATCAAACACTATAAAACCTATTAGGAGGTTGAACACCAGGTCAACTTGTACTTGGACTCCAGTTTAAAGCTTGAACAGTGTCTCCAGGTGAAGGTCGGCCTGAACTGGACATGTTTGAGGAAGTCCAACTAGTTACTTCACCTGGTCCCATTCATTTTTTAATGGGATTATTTGGGGCTTTTTTGCTGTTTTTCCACACATTACATCACTAAACTTCTGTGTTTTAGTCCGATGCAGCTACACACGACGTTGTATAATTCGCCTGGTTGTCAAAAACTGTCCAGAAAAGGATGAATCATAAAAAGAAGCACACACAAAAACAGTGAGTAAGTACGTAAACAATGACTCCAATGAGATTATAAATAGCTTTTCACCCACACACTTCATTGTCCAAATTCAACATATCAGTGTTTTCTAGTTGATATATCTGCAAAATGAGCCGTAAACGTGTGATCAGGTAATATTATACATTTGATAAGACGTCATCAATAGATAAAACCACATCACTGAAGTAAATGCTGATGGCGAGACTAACTTTCTTATGTTCACATCTGTGTTTGTCAGGATACATCGTGTTTCTACATGATTCTCTGTTACCAACCCTGTGTGTGTGTGTGTGTGTGTGTGTGAGCGTGTGTGTGAGTGTGTGTGTGAGCATGTGTGTGTGAGCGTGTGTGTGAGTGTGTGTGTGTGTGAGCGTGTGTGTGAGTGTGTGTGTGAGCGTGTGTGTGAGCGTGTGTGTGAGTGTGTGTGTGTGAGTATGTGTGTGTGTGTGTGTATGAACATGTGCGTGTGTGTGTGTGTATGAACATGTGCGTGTGCGTGTGCGTGTGTGTGTGTGTGTGTGTGTGTGTGTGTGTGTGTGTGTGTGTGTGCTCTGACCTCTGACTCTGCCTCCGTTTTGCTGCCCTCTGTCTGTAGTCTGAGGGACAACGCCTCTGGAGACACCTGACCCACCATGCCATCTGAGCAGAGGGGTGGAGGGGTGGAGAGAGAAAGAGAAAGAGAGGGAGAACATCAGAGAGAGAGAGAGAGAGAGGAGGATAAAAATAAACTGGAGTGGAGCTCAGGAATAACTGGTTCTGTGTGTGTGTGTGTGTGTGCTGGCCGTGCAGCATCAGCTATGTGGATCGACCTGTAGCTCCTCGGAGCCAGATCTGCGTACGACCGCGGGCCGAGCCAGCGGGCCGGGCCCTCGGGGTGTGGCCCTGGAATATATGGGTCAGTGGGAATTTGGTCCAACAATGAGAGATAGGACTCCAACAATGGGGCCGCGCGAGCCGCTGTTCCACACGAACAATGCCGTGGTATACGATACAGGGCGGGCGTGACTGTAAACCACGTCTTCAGGATGGAAAAGACGGAGAATAGAAAGCGTCTCCTCTTCTTCATCATACCAGAGCCAGAGACAAGGGCTACATCAGTACGAGTCCTAAAATAGAGACAAGACCAAAACCTGGGGCGTTTGTGTGAGTGGGAGCTGGGCTTTTTTTTTTTTTACATTTTAACAAGAGGAAAATCATCATCGTTAATCTAACTGGATTTTCTATATTTTCACACATTTTCGGTGATTTCACACATTGAAGCTACACATATGGTGTTGGGCGGAGGTGCTGTTCGTGTTTGTTCACATTTTTAACACAGTTTCACCCTTTTGATGTCAAAGAAAGTGATTTTACACAGATGAATACAGTAAATATCAAACACCTGTGCTGTCTTTTACTGTTGGTTATTGCGTGAAGTGAACATTAGTACATTTTTACATAAAGTCTTAAGACAACATGGAATTTAAAACCCCCCCAAACAGGCACAACGAGCAGGTGGGACTTCAACAGTGCCATGTAAAGGATGTTATGAAGAATGTTCATAGCGTGACATAACCTGGTAATAAGCTCCGATTCCTGTAAAACGTGACGTGTTGGGGGCGACATTCCTCCCGAGTTAAACGAGGCTGACGTGCAGTCAGTCGCTCCGACAGGTGAGAGAACGACTCCCAGCGAGGCAGCAGCGCGAACACCGACGTCATGTCTGACCGGACGGGTTCTCACAGAGCGCCTCTGCAGCAGTTTGCTCTCTGGATCCGCATCCCTACTGTTTATCCTCTGCCGTTTCTTCTCGTTCTCTTTCTTTGCCTTTAACAAGGTTCTAACATGTTAAGATGAGCGCTCAAATATATTGTTATACTGTTCAAGCCCCGACTTGACCCTGACCCTGAACAAATCTGAACTCAACCTGAACAAAACTGAACTCAACCTGAACGAATCTGAACTCAACCTGAACAAATCTGAACTCAACCTGAACGAATCTGAACTCAACCTGAACAAAACTGAACTCAACCTGAGCAAATCTGAACTCTACCTGAACGAATCTGAACTCAACCTGAACAAATCTGAACTCAACCTGAGCAAATCTGAACTCAACCCGAGCCAAATCCAGACATCTGAGCGCGTCTGACTCATCTGACACCGGTTCAGCGTCAACAGGAAGCACTCGATCTTCCATCTGAGACCAGACGTCACACATGTTGTTGTTTATTCCATAAACACGTTTGGGAATTTCCCCCGTTCATCCACGTCCACGCTGCTCACACACCACAGCGCTTCTGACTCCGTCTGGCAGAGCAGGAAAAACACCCAAACATTTCATTTCATGCCGTGACATTTCCACACAACCTCAGCTCCCTTCCTGTAATACCCCCCCCCTCCCGCCACGCCTCCTACCTCTTAACAAGCAGTGCTGTCTGTAGGTTTCTCTGACGGCCTCCAGCTGGGAGTATCTCTCCACCAGCGTCTCCTTCTGCGACTCCAGACGGGGCTTCATGTCCAGGTTTTGCTCGGCGAGGCTGCGATTCGACGCCAACGCCATCTCCCGCTCCAGCTGAATGTTCTGGATCTGCAAACGGGGCGAGGAAACACAGACGACTTGATATTCTAGAAAACCTGAGGCTTTTCCAGAGCTAAGAGGCTCATTTTATGCTGGTCAAACATCACTTTAGAGGTCGAAGTTTGACCCAGTGAGACTAATCAAAAAGACAGACAGCTATCTAGACAGACAGATAGATAACGAAACAAAAAACATAACAAATACAAGGGATGGGAAGACTGGGCAATATGCATCAATGCACAGAATCTGGGGAAAATAATCTAGGTGAAGTTATTATTAAAAATGTGCAACTGTTAAATTCTATATAAATCATTATTGCTCACTTTCTTCATTTATTTGAACATATAATATACTTTTAAACATCCACACCAATGCAGCTCTACTTATAAATAATAACAACAATGACCCTGTGTACACTCATTTTAAATGTGTGGACTCATAGTGCAGCTTGTGGCTAACTCTGGCTAGCTATCTGTACATTTACCAACATACATATAATACGTATGTCACAACTATCGTACTGAACTAAACAGCATTGTATTGTACCTTGTAGTACTGTGCTGTACCACACTCATACAGTACCATACCATATCATACCGCATGTGTCATACCATACTGCAACACATCACATTGTATCAGATCGCATCATATCTGTAGTTCTTAAACACATCGGACTGTTGACCTGATAATCAAATGGTCCAAACCACAGTAAATAAATCAGTTTCCATCCTCGTGGACAGGTTAAAATGTGAGGCAAGAAAAGAGATTCCGGTTAAAACACAAACACCACAACACTGGACGGATATGTTGCAAGACGTCTAGACCGCGGGCCTCCCCAACAGCATTTCCAAACAAACTTCAGGTCTGTCTGCAGTATATTCTGAAAGCCGTCCACAGCCACTGTGGCTGTCACTTTTAGAGACTAGCGCTAGCCAGCGTTAGCTAGTGTTAGCCGGGGATTGCTCCCTGGCTAGCAGCATGGCGCGGTCCCAGCACCGGCTCAGTGTGCGGGCCGGTTCGCTCAGATCGGGGAGCCCGTTACTGAAATGTTCCACGCAGACTCATTCAGACATTACACAATGACATTTGGCACCAGACGCACGGCAAGAGCTGCGAGAGCAGTCGCTGACTGGCTCTAAACATTGTGGCAGGGTAAATGTCTGGCTGACAGAACAAAAGCAACACAGACAAGAAGTTTGTTGGTGGAGAATACCTACATGCTTTCACTTATCACACGTCCTGTGATCAGAGACTAAAAGGCGGATTTTGATCTACATTTTTTTCTTTTCCACTCTGATGCAGCCGCCTGGAGCTGCATCCACTTTTACTGTAGGAGCGTTGTGGTATCCGTCTCTATAGATGGAAACCTCATTTCGACATAATCAAATCTCACAGGAAGCAGTGACGTCTGCCTCCTATCGCAGGCAGAGCAGAGACAGTGAGCCAGAGCTCCAGAGCCACACACTCTCTGCACAGCCCTCTGCATTAGCTCTGCGACGTCCCCTCAAACAACCTGCACTCAAACATACCACAGAAGACAAGTGATTTACCTCAGACTTACTAAAACCAACATGTTCAGTTCACAGCACGTTTGTGTGTAGTTGCTCTCCACTCAGAACTGGCCCCTTATTTATCAAAACGTGCATATGCCAGAATTTGGGTGTGCGCACATTTTCCTGTATTTATCAATGAGGATGTGAGCGAATGGTACAACCCCACAGGTCAGACTCTGTGTGCAGCATGTGGCTATTTCAGTGTGATATTTCCACCTGGATATGCATGCATCAGAATTTGGGTGTATGCGTATGTGTGCATACCGTACACCCACACTGGTCAAACCTTGTGTACACCAATTTAATAAGTGCAGCTTTCGACTGTTTACAGAAATGTTTCCACCTGGTGTATGCAGATCATACACCAAAAGTCGAGTGTACGCACATTTCCACGCAAATGTCTGACCAAGGTGTGTACATCCACAGATGGGGGTATGGTTTGGCCATCACAGAGAGAGAGGGTGTGTAGTACAATTTACATAAGGAGGATAATAAAACAACGGTTATATAACACATGAAAACAGAGAGCTCAGAGAGACATTCTCGCCCTGCCTCAAACCAGCCTCGACTCCTCTGACCAACCTCTGGGTGAAGCTAACGAACTTGTCATAGACAACAGGAATCACATATTTATGAAAAAGGACAAATTTATGGCCTTTGCCCTGCTTCTATCGCACCAAACAAAACTCCTCATGACAGTATAACTGAGTTGTAGGACTTATTCAGCAATAAAAACTATTCTGATACCTATTGTCTCCATGTTTGACTTGTGTTTATATGTTTCAGGTGACAAAGATATCTTGCAAAATATCCAAATGTACATGTAGTTTTTGTGCTCTTTCATTGCTCAAACTTGAAACTGAACACAAATAAAAGCAATGATTATGCAATGAGACGTAGTACTTCGATGGACCCTGACCTTAAGTCTAGTTCACGACTACTTAGATCAACACTTCCTGTGTCTGTCCAACCGTACAGTAGGTGCTTCATCGGTCACATCACACGAAACACGAAAACCAGACCCACCAATAAAACTGCTAACCCACTCTTATTCCAAATGAAAGCAATGAAAATGGAAGATTTAGTTGAGCTCAAACTACTCCAACCAGAATTGTACAAAACATCACTGTTACAGTCACACCTAATAAAAAGGAACTGAGAAGACGTACATGATGAAAAAAGTTCAAACAAATTAGCAGAAGCGACAAAGTAAAAGGAAATGTGATCAAACGGGAAGCTGCTAAGGTCCATATCATATCTAAATGATCTACTTGTGTATTATTACTGATTGACTGGCATGAATCGGCAGTGGTTTTATGGTTGGTGCTGTGGCCTCACAGTTTTGGTTGTTTCTGTTTTACCTCGTCAGACTCCAGAGCCATAGTCTCCACCCTCTCTGTGTTATCCAGGAGCTCCTGCAGCTCTGATTGGCTGAGGTCCTGGAGCTTCTCCATTTGATTCGCCAGGATGACCTGTCCGTCACAAACCAGAACCAGGAAGTGAGAGTTAAAAACTGTTTGGAAACAGGCAGCAGTCACAGGGCCTAACATCTGATATATAAGTATAAGAATATATTAGTTAGTATGTAAACCTTTTATATTTCCATTTCATTTACTACTGCTACTTTTATACATGTATTTCATGAGTATTCCTGTTAATATACAGGTTTAATTACTGTTAAGTTAGATCATCAACAACTTTTGCACTTTAACACTAACAATTTGCTATCTTCATGGGTCATTTCTTGCTTTCAGATGAGTGCTTTTCTTGCTTACTCACTCTAGGACTTGAAGTCCCCCTGAGAGAACCTCCTTAAGAGATCAATAATTTCTATCTAACCATAGATACGAATAATCTTACTGACATGATGCTAGACAATTCAGCTTCATACCACAGTCACTGGTGGTGACATCCACCCCCAACATGTATTTCCTTCATGTAGTCTACTACTAGTACTACTAGTCTATACTCTAACACATGTATTTTATATGAAGTACCGGTACTTCTACTGGTCCCGTACTGCAGCTGCTATCATTATACGTTTATATATGGATTTAATTTGTTGTCTACTTAACTACTTATTGACATGTATTACATGTGTCGTTATCTTCTGCCTTTTTCATATAGATTAGATGCAATTTTTATACTTTTGAACTTAAAATTTGTCATCTTCATAGATACTTTAGCCGCCTCTGGTACACGTGTGCCTTTCTGACTTGTTTGCTCTGGGACCTGAATTTCCCCCGAGGGATCGGCAGTTCCTGTCTAGATTTCCATACAGCTACACATTCGCTGGGGTGTTGTTATGCTCACAGATGCTAACAGCTAGCTAGCATATTAAAGTCACACTATCTAGGTGAATCTGGGGGATTAAAAAAAGCAGGACAAGCAGTTTAAGAGAGAGTAAAGCGCTCTTACTTACACGATGCTAGCAAACCAAATTCAGCCTAACACCGGTCACTGGCGGTGACATCCAAACACAAACACCGACTCCAGCTGACACGTCCCCGGGATCTCTGACCTGCCCTGGCGGAATCCAGCTGAACTGGAAGACCGAAAACAAATACGGGATGAGATACGGTTTTTTCGACGCGTTTAAGTCTCGATCTCGCCCCCGAGGCTCACCTGTCAGCCTGCTCGCTCGGTGACAACAACAACAACACCACCACCACCTGGAATGATCGCAATGTCAGGGCACCGTCAACTTCCCAGGGACGCCCAGGCAGGATCCGACAATAGCCAGCCACCCCCTCCTCAGAGCCGCTTCCCCCGCTCCTCACGGCCCAAACCGAGCGGCTTCGTGTTCCAGCGACGCTTATCTGTCCGAGCAGACGACGACAGACGAAGAGATGTGCCTCGGAGACGACAAATTCACCCGCTTAATGTGGGAAAGTTCCACTCCACACTGACAGAAACCGCCGCCATGTTCGGGAGAGTCCACCCGCGCCTGGCTGACAGGGGTAGCTCCTAGCGGACTAACTCGGTCGTAACCAACTCTGAACCCGAGTCTATCAAAAATCATCAAATGTACAAGTAACTTTAATATATTTTAGCTGTCGCAGTATTTAAGTGTCGCTATTTCCAGCGGGATAAATGTTGTTATTGTGTCTCCCCCCCTTCGCGGTGAGGCGATGGTTGGGTCCGGAGCTCAGCTGATATAAGGGGAACCCCTATGTGACAGTTAGGTTCCTTCCTGCAGCTGGGGAGCTCATGGCTGAGATGAATCTCTTTTTCTATCCTGAGGAGGCTGCTCACCAGCCTCACTGGAAGTCTCCCTCCCTCAGTCCCAGAATCCTCCTTAATTTCACTTCCTTCTGAAATAGAGAGGTAAAATCGAAAAATAGAAAGTTTATTTGTAGGGTCCCCATTCTTACAAAAGGGAATTCATAGTGCTTCACAGAGGAAGGAGGAAATACATTAGAAACAATGTAAAATGAAAATATAGGAAACATTAAACTATAATCCAACCCTGGGAGTTCTGGGAACACAACATAAACCTTGTTAACCAGTAACAGGGGTTTAAACTCTCTCCTTTGGCACGTGTGGGAGCCAGTGCAGTGGTGTGAAGACAGGTGTGATAATAGGCTGATTTAGTGCTAGTCTTTACGTAGCTGATAAAATTCAGGTCTGAGTCCAGAACTAGACCAAGAATTCAGGTCTGGTCTGTGGAGAAGCAGGTAAAGAGAATTGAGAACTGAAAAAAACTACAAATCAGGATGTCCTCCCCTGTGGAAATACTGATTGAAATCCTGAAACTCTCTGGACTTCCCCGCCTGCCAGTCAGAAATGAAGGAAAAGGCAACAATGACTACCGAATGCTTTCACTATGACAGATAGTTACTGTCATGATTGTGGAATTTAGAATCACATGAATCAAAACGTTAGCTCTTTGTCACTCTCACGTTGTAAACTACACGAAAAGGCAAAACCATGTCACTTCCCTTAATTCTAGCTAACATTAGATTTCTCTTAGCTCAGTTTTATTTTCTTTATTATGTTTGGAGGGGTAGATGACTTACCAGGACGGAGCAGGCCCAGTCATGGAAACACTGGAAACACCTCTGCCCACCCCACACAAAACGGAACAACATCATCAGTCTGAGAAGCTGTTTATTCCACTGCAGCCATTTGAATAACACACCACTTTACACATTTATAAAAGGGACATGTGTAGAAAATAATGGAAAAAAAAATGTCGACATTGTTAAGGTGCGGCGTGAGGTCCAGATAGAGTAATACATTTAGTGAGTCCTTATGATAACGGTCTGTATTTGAAGTACAACTAATAAAATAAATACTAAATGTTATTTCTAACTTGTGACAGTCTTCCTACTCCTAACTGTCCCTTTACACAGTATCTAATGATTAAAAAAGAGCTGCTTTTTCTGATCCTGAACGATATAAGAGTTTATTTTAGTAAAAGATGCAGAACGATAGGTAGGATAATGTGTGCACGTTTACGATTATAGTGAGATAATACAAATGGTTTTTCACACCACGCACATTTCACAGTGTAAAATCAGTGTTTCCTAGTCGATATACCTGCAACACACGAGCCCTTAAACCTTACAATCTGATAAATCTAAAATCGCGTCATCATTTTGAAGCAAATGTGTGTAAATCACATGTTTTTTCCCTTGCCTCTTTGTTTATGAGCATACATCATGTTTCTACTTGATGCTTGGACATGTGTGTGTGTGTGTGTGTGTGTGTGCGTGTGTGTGTGTGTGCATGTGTGTGTGTGTGTGTGTGTGCGTGCCAGCAGCAGGTCAGTCTCTTCTCAGGGCTTTGAAGGCGGAGACGGACAGAGCTCCGGCCATGAGTACGGCCCCGCAGTCGAAGAGCAGCAGCAGCACCGTCAGACTCCAGCAGTAGGTCTGCAGAGACACAACCGAACCCGTCACCCTGTAACATCTAACTCTAACAACTGCTTAGTGATACCTTAGTGACCAATAGAGGCACTGAGAGGAAAGCTGTGCCTTAGAGGCCTAACACTGGACACCCTGGTAGTATTTACAACCCTCTGTATCGACTCTGCCTCGACCTGGTGGAATCTCAACACATTTACTAGCAGGATGAGTGCCACTCCATTGTTTTAAGGGAAGCGCAGGCTCCCAGAAAGAGCTGACCCGTCACCTCATGTGTTTCTCTCTGTTCCACAGGAAATGTGATCACTGTTGGAACAAACACTCTGAAGTCCATATCAGGAGAAAAACGTCTGTTTTTGAGCAACAAAAACAAAAGAACCAAAAGAACCCATCATACGCTGAGGTCCCTGGATCTCTACCACAGTGTCTAACATTACATAATCTGCACTGAACTGCCTTTAAAGGGGACCTGGAACGGTTCAGTATAAAGTTTATTCTTGTTCTCTGGTGTGATAGTAATATACAAGCTATGGGACATTGATTTTCACCAGGAAAACCCCACGGACGCTACTTAACACTCCCATTTAAAAGATGTGTGAATATCACAGTCGATCCCTGCACCTTTTCATGCTTATCTGGCAACCGCACATACTGTAGGGTCAATCCCGACTGGCTGCTTGTCTCACGAACGATCACGTGACTTCACGTTCCTGGCTAAACAACATTTCTTAGCGAACTGTATCTGTTCTGGGAACAAGATCCACGCCTCCCACTGACGTCTACGATCAGGTTTTGATTCTCTCCATAAAGTCATGGAACGCAGAGGAGACTGGAACAACAGATAAACGTTCGTTTTACACGTTTTACCTTCGTCTCACATACACAGTCGTTAGAGTGGTAGTTAGAGGGCCATATTGAGAAGAAAAATCTAAACTTTTGAGAATAAAGTCATAATATTATGACTATGATAGTAGATATATATCAATTGTACTTCATAACAACAGATTAGAATACTATGACTTTATTCTCATTGATCTAAATCTGGTAACATTACAACACTGGGTTCAATCAACCCCCTTGTTTTGTTCTGTCTCTGGGTTTCACAGGGTTACGTTTCTACCATTTATACATGAATGAGGATTTGGTGATGTTCCAGACCTGCTACGGTTTGTGCTTACTCCACCACATTTACCAAGTAAACCAAGTAATAGTGTTTTTTTACACCTTTAAAAAAAAAGAAGAAAAAAACTAGTACTGACCAGGAGAGTTTTCCCGGGGCATCCGCGTCGCATGTAGCCGTACTCGTAGGTGTGGACGGGCACGCACATGTCGTCGCGGGCGATGCTGAGGCTGTAGCAGTACAGGCAGAAGGCCAGCAGCGCCCCCAGCAGGCCGGCCACGTTACTGCAGGCACAACCACGCAGCTGTGGAGGGTTTGTCACAAGTTCAGGAGCGCCTCGTTTACAGTGAGATTCTGGTTAATCTTAAAAGAGGAAAACACAACAGTCATCGTACCACGAGTACGCTGGGGTTCCTCTCGTTGGCCATGGTGAACGATCCTCCTGCTACAATCTGTCACACACACACACACACACACACACACACACACACACGATTAAACAGTGTTAAGACTCAATCTGTTTGCTATAATTACTACAGTCTACTGTATACTAAAAAGTGGTTCTTATGTACATTATCTTTAACCCTAACCATCTGGCTTTCCTCGGTGGGTTTTCTTTTTGACTGTTAACCAGTCAAACAGATGTTTTTTTACATTTTTTTTAACCTCATGTGATGTATAAAAACTGCATTCCTTGTGCAACGTTGTCACATATTCGTGTCATTTCTATCTTGTTCTTGTTATCTCATGCAGTACAAGTTCTCATGCAGTTATACAGACTCATGAATTTAGATAACCACTACTACTACTACTACTGCCACTAGTACTAATGCAATGATGATTACTCATATTACTACTACTATTTCACTATTTTTTCTACTATTAAGACAGCGATTCTCCTTCATGGTTATGCCGATGAAGGAAGAAAGTCTGACTCTGGTAAAGGTGTAGCTTGTCTGACTACAGCGATGTCCTGGTTGTTGACCATCTTCTCCAACTTAACTCAGATTTACTGATTTCTTGTTCTTTTCTATTTATTCCTGCCACTAAACTCAGCTAAAACTGAGAGGATGGCCACTGGGATCGTCAATATCCAAACAGCGGGTTTACTCTATCTCTTGACAACTAAACCACCAAGAGATCAGCGTTATTATAACCATTATTATCATTAATGATCATCACCTCTTTAACCTTTTTTCCTACTCGTTACATGACCTCATGGCATCATTTTTTAACTTTTGACATGGTTTTCATTTCCTTTTGAGCTGCATTTGCTAACTGTTGAAATACACTAATGGCAGATTTCCCAACACGCGGTACCGGCTGGATTCTGGTACCCAGAACTGTTATTGTAGTATGAAAAACCCCATCCCCTCCTTTGCCTCAAAACATCATACTGTCATCCTAGTTGTTGCTAGGATGACGTTACAGAGTGAGTGTCGCTATGGCGACCGGCCGAGCCGAGCCGGTGCCACGCGGTCGGGACCAGGTGAGGAGGCGGTACGTACTATGATCCCGATGATGAGAGGCACGACGTAGAACTTCGGCAGAGTCTGCTCGGCGTAGGCGAGCGGGACCGACAGCAGCACCTGGAACAGCCCCAGCAGGATGGTCACCACCTGCACACAGGTGGACGGGGCAGAGGTCAGGGTTTGCTCTCAGTCTGTTCACGTTAACAAGGTTTAAAGAAAAAGGAAAAACAATATCGATGTGTCGGGCTCACCGCAGCGGCTTCATGGTCGAACCAGACGAAGAGGCGATGTAACGCAGGTCCAGCTGGTGCTGCCGGGGCCGCCTCAGAGGACATGCTGCCTCTCAGGACGAAGCTTGAGATGGATAGACAGACAGACAGACAGACAGACAGACAGACAGACAGACAGACAGATGGAGAGATAGACAGACAGCCAGATAGATGGATAGATAGACAGACAGATAGATAGATAGAGAGACAGATTTAGATACTTGAATCGAAAGACTTTGCCTGTTATCGAGCCTGATTTAACCACCTCATCCCACTCCAGAAAACAAATGAAAACATACACAAATCTGTGGCTGTTACTACCACTATTACTGCTTTACTTTTAGCTGAATAATAGTCAGTTTTTCACTTTCATTGACCAGCATGTTAGCACTCAATAAAGGCTGCCCATGAGCGTTTGATTATCTTGATCAGAACAGTGCAAACAACTGAAAGCGTGTCTGGACACAGTCAGGATATCTCTTCCCGCCATCTGTCTGCAGTTTGCACCACAACCACCAGTGATGCAACGATGCACGAACAAGGCCATGAATCCTACGTACGATCCATGACGAGTCACTAGATTAAAGAGTAAACATCGCATTCTGCAGGTAGCGTGGCCACCGCGTACTTACTGAAGGTGTAGGAGAAGAGCTGCGGCCAATGAGCGGGCGACGAGCTTCGCATCCAGCAGCCACCTGGAAATAAACAACCCCAGCCGTCAACAGTTGTACAACATCTGAGGAATATCAACAGAAGAACAGTCTGCATAAGTCTGGCTTTGGGAATGATTCGTGAGAGTCGAAAGGAGAGTGCGCGTTCATTTTGGAGCGTCAGAACTGCTCTGGATTAACGCCCCGTAGCTCCGAGACGTGAGAGTGTCCCACGTGTCTGCACGTCCCTGATGTAAACAAGCAGCAGATGCAAACTGATAAACACAAAAGTGAGTTATTCATTTGATTATTTTGACCGTAAGAGGTAGAAAGATTTTACTTCTAGGGAAAATCGCCATTTTGTACCATTTTGTTCTCTGATTATGCAATAGAAAAACACACACACACACACACACACAGGCCACATTATCAGCGGGCGGATCACTGGAGAGGACAGAAGACAGTGGGAAACCAATAAAACAGAGTAGAGTGAGTGCTGTGTGTGTGTGTGTGTGTTGTGCTGTGAGCAGCACATCTGTTCGGAGGGGAGAGGGAAGGATTGAGAAACAGAGAACGAAATGAGGTAGCGAAAGAGCGAAAAAAGGAACAGAGAGAGAGAGAGTGTGCAAGCGTGTTAGTTCATCAAAACCACATGTCAGAAATCTCGTAGGAAAGACAGGAATGCTGCTGGATGAGAAGCAGATGTGGTGACAGAGGGAGGAAGGGAGGGAAAGCAGGGGAGGAGGGGGAGTAAAAGAAAAGAGTGTGTGTGTGTGTGTGTGGGGGGGGGGGGGGGTTGTGCATTACTAATCCACAACAAAACCACTCCTTTCTTATTCCTCTCGCACGCATTGGTCCTGCTTCCACCTTCTGTCCACAGACGAGGAACCTGAGGATGTGTTTGGTGTTTACGAGCTGTGTCCTCAACAAACCTCTCTGAGGAGCATTCAAGGTGGGAGGAGGTCCCGGAGATGAACTCCTCCTCAACAAACCTCTCTGAGGAGCATCCAAGGTGGGAGGAGGTCCCGGAGATGAACTCCTCCTCAACAAACCTCTCTGAGGAGCATCCAAGGTGGGAGGAGGTCCCGGAGATGAACTCCTCCTCAACAAACCTCTCTGAGGAGCATCCAAGGTGGAAGGAGGTCCCGGAGATGAACTTCTCCTCCCAGAGCAGCAGGAAATAAAACCCCAACTCTGTCTACTCATCATCTTACACGCTTTGTTAAGAAAACACACACAGAGACGAGGAGGAGAACGTGCAAACTTTCATCCCGACCGGGACTCAAACCGGGGTCCTTCCTGATATGAGGCTCCAGGTGTTTGGGAACCATGTATAACAATGAAGAGAGGGAGTGTAAAGATGTAGAAGGTTAAGCAAAGGTTCAGGCTTGTTATGGGTGCAAAAATGGATATGGAAGACAGAGAGAGTAGTAGAGAGAAGAGAGAGAGAGAATATTTAAGTACATAGAAATACACAGAGACACAGATAGATAGATAGATAGATAGATAGATAGATAGATAGATAGATAGATAGATAGATAGATAGATAGATAGATAGATAGATAGATAGATAGATAGATAGATAGATAGATAGATAGATAGATAGATCAATAAAGGTTTAATTACCATGGTAACCGCTGCTCTGGTTACCAGCTAGCTGCAGCTAATTGTTCACTGATTTATTGAATTGTCTTGTTTTATTGCTTTTACTATTATTTGCTTCTTATTGTTTGTTATTGTTGCTTTATGTTCCTTTATAACTATCCGTACATGATGCGCAGCAGTTGGCATCGACCGTTTTATAAATTTGATGAAGTAACTGTTGGGTGCGTGTGTGCCAGGATGTATGGATGCATTGAAATGTCCCCATTGTGGCCAGTTAAAGGCATATTCTATTCTATTCCATTCTATTCCATTCTATTCCATTCTATTCTATTCTATTCCATTCCATTCCATTCCATTCCATTCCATTCCACTCCATTCCATTCCATTCCATTCCATTCCATTCCATTCCATTCTATTCTATTCTATTCTATTCTATTCCATTCTATTCCATTCCATTCTATTCCATTCCATTCCACTCCATTCCATTCCATTCTATTCTATTCTATTCTATTCTATTCTCCATCCATCCATCCATCAATGCATTCTAATCTGCACATTGCAAACATGGATAGATAGATAGATAGATAGATAGATAGATAGATAGATAGATAGATAGATAGATAGATAGATAGATAGATAGATAGATAGATAGATAGATAGATAGATAGATAGATAGATAGTTTTTTTTCTATGAATATTTTCCATGCATGTGAACTTCCCCTTCCTATTCCTGCTCCTATGCATCACGATTCTCTGGCTGCAGCGTTTAGATGCTGCAACAGTGCAAATGTCTAGTCTAACAAATTTATCTTTCATCTTAACCTCAATCATAGGTTTGGGCTTCTGTGCTTCTTTAAGAAGCAAAGAAGTTTAAAGAATAGGGCAAAACAAAATCTGTAACACATTAGTACTCAAAATAACGCTACTTTTCGCTGCAACTTCTATCTATCTATGCATTGGCCTGTAATAGAACGCTACATGAAGTACGTAATAGATAGATAGATAGATAGATAGATAGATAGATAGATAGATAGATAGATAGATAGATAGATAGATAGATAGATAGATAGATAGATAGATAGATAGATAGATAGATAGATAGATATAACAGTACTCCATCTAGGGCTCAATAGGCCTAGCTGTCTAGCACCAGAACAATTGATGTTCTCGTCCGATCAGTGAAACACCATCAGAGCCTGACGCACAGCAGGATTTTACGGTACGTACCTCCAGAGTCTCCAAGAGACGAGATGTCGGAGCAGCCTGGACGGGACGGTCCACGGTGGGGAGAGCAGTCTCTCTCTCTCTCTCTCTCTCTCTCCTTCTTTCTCTCTCTCGCCTTGGGATGAACTTTAAACAGAGAAAGAAAAAAAAAACACTCGGACGGATTCTGGAACTGAAAGTTGAAAAGGAAGGGAGGGAGGAGCTCAGCTGGATCTCCTCCAGAGATGGTCAACAGCCCCACTCTCCTCCTCTTTTCTCCTCTTCCTCCTCCTCCTCCCCCTCCTCTCTCCAAGAAACATCTCTCTCTCTCTCTCTCTCTCTCTCTACACACACACACACCCCAAAAGAAGTCAAGGATCCGGATTAAAGAGAAATCAGGAGGAGTCGAAAGAGGCCTCGAAAACTTGCCAGAGAGAAGAACAACTCCACCGAAGAGTGAGATAAGGTAGGAATGCGTGTTTTTGTGTGTCAAACAAAAATGCTTTTTTTGCAGATCTCTGTCGTTTTTGTACCATCGCGTGTTTAACCGAGCTCAAAGAGGCGCGATTGAGCAACAGGCGTGCCGATTTGTGCGTAAATTTGTGCGTAAAGAACGTAGAAAGGATCGCAGCCTTCGTCGCTCACTTCTCTGGAGGAGGAGGAAGAGGAGGAGGAGGAGGAGGAGAAGGGGGGGCTGGTGCGGATTCACGCTGCTCACCTCCAGATGGATTTGATTGGTTTGAATGTTTTTATCGAAAGTTCCTCCTCAGAACTGGATTTGTTTAGCTTGTTTTTTTCTTTTTATATATGTTTTTTATAAACTCACCCACCTATTTGTGAAATTAGGCTTTGGTTTGCATGTCAGATCTTCAGAGGGGAGCGACTCCTTTTAAAGGGGACCTTGAATGAAACATGAACAGCAGGTCCAAGAATGTCATCGTCTATGCTTTTGTCGTGTACGACACGTGTGTGTTTAAAGATACTGTGATGCAGTTTGAATTCTGAAGCTAAATGCTATGCTAAAGCTAACGCTAAATGCCATAGTCAGCAAAAAAGGCGCCTGGAGTTGGACCAAATTTGGACTTTAACTTCAGTTCATTTGAAGAAATGGAATTTGACCTGGATTTGCCCCCCCCACCCCACCCCCGTTCCCCACAAGATGTTGAAATGGGAATGGAATGGCAGGAAGTGGAATTAAAATCATGGCAATTCAGAAAAAGTCTTCGTAAGCCAAGTAACATGAAGATGTCAGGTTCAACCAACCCCCCCATGGCGTCACCCACTGGTTTGCAAAGGACGCTGAATGAAACCAGGAGAATTTCAATTCTACTTCCTGTTCCTCAACCCTCCTGTACATCAATTCCAGGTCAATTCAAATGAATGGAACTGAATCAGAATTTGGGGAAACATTCTCACTTCACTGGGTTCGGGTTACGGTGACCATGTGACTCTACGCTCTGTGCTACACCGCGTAGCTCATCATCTTCTCCCAGATCAAAACCGGAGCTTCTGATGCAGCCACGGAGTGTGTGCACATCCAGCATCATACACTCAAAAGATTAATTTAAAAAAGAATTATTTAAACATGTTATGTTTTTGGAGTATATGAAGCTAGAAAAGCTCTGTAGAGGAATCTATTTTCATTTTAAGATCATAGATTACCTCTACAAGTCAACATGCAACATGCTATGATGTCCAGTGAAATCCTGCGTGTTGGAAAGTAAAGACAGTAAATGGGTGACGTGACGTGAGCTTGTCCCGGGGTGTGAAGGAGCGATGGCGGTGGCGGTGTCCAGAGATCTGACGGTGCAGGTGCTGGAGGACGTGAACGTCGTCAAGCTCAACGACAGGCAGCAGGCTCTGCGCACCTCCATCCAGAAAGGAGATCCCAAGTGTCTGGGGGTGAGACGCTCCCTGTCTCTCTCTTTCTGTCTGTCTCTGTCTCTGTCTCTCTCTCTCTTTTCCTCTATCTTACTCTCTTTCTATCTGTCTGTCGCTCTCTCATAGATGCATGTACACACACACAGACACGGTAAGAGATAAGTGCATACATGCTGCACCCCACACTCCTTTCGATTTGGTTGAAATGGGATTGATAATCTGATAATCTGATAAACATGATAATCTGCAATAAATACAGCACAATAAACACAAGAAGAAACAGTAAATCTGGACCGCACCGATTTCTTAACTCTGGTTAACTCCCTAATTTCATCATCTTCTAAGTATTCTCTCTCCTTTTTTCTATTCCAACTTTTTTCATGTCTTAGTTATTTGTCGTTATTAATTCTTATTGTGGGATTTCTTTAAATACTTACTATTATTATTACTTGTTATTTTGCTCAAAGATACCTTGTTTATTATTTGTGTAAATGTGATGCCATGGGGCCACATCTACAGTAAAACAACCATCATAGTGTGTGTGTTTTGGTGAATGAATGAATCTGTTACTGATAAGTAGTGTGTGTGTGTGTGTGTGTGTGTGTGTGTGTGTGTGTGTGTGTGGCAGGTGAGTCAGGTGATGCTGGGCCTGATGGTGATGTCCTACTCCATTCCTCTGCACTTGACTAAAGGCACTGAGGTGGTCAACCTGGGGGTCCCCTGGTGGAGCGGCCTGATGGTGAGGAGGGTGTGTGTGTGTGTGTGTGTGTGTGTGTGTGTGTGTGTGTTTATTCATGGTCACCTTTTTGTTGTCTGTCTACAAGTTTGTCAATAGGAATTTTGACCATTGACCAGGTCAATGACCAGGAGAACAGAGTGTTTTATGATGGTCTATGAATTAACAAGCAACATGTAGCTGTTAATAAAGCTGTAACCTGCAGCCTGTTCAGGAAACGATCAAATTACCATTTCTAACGGTCATGTGGAGGCTAAAAGAATTGCTACATTCCTAATCTGCCTGTCCTTCCTTCCTGCTTTTCTCTTGGCGTGTGTGTGTGTGTGTGTGTGTGTGTGTGTGTGTGTGTGTGTGTGTGTGTGTGTGTGTGTGTGTGTGTGTGTGTGTGTGTGTGTGTGTGATAGTTCATGACAGCAGGAGTGGTCGCTATCATCCTGGATAAACACTGCACCATGAAGATAGTGAGTCACTGTTTACAGTACACACACGCACACACACACACACACACACTATCCTATTTGGCAAGTTAATATCAACATTTAATAGCTTAGTAGCAGCTATTGGGCGCTAGCTAGCCAGAATATATACACTATGCTTTTAGTACAGTACTAACAGAGCCGTCTCCATCGCAGCATTGTCTCACATAAATGTACAACTGCTTCTATATGTTATAGATTAATCTTTATTTAATAAGATAAGATAAGATAAGATAAGATAAGATAAGATAGACTTTATTGATCCCACAATGGGGACACTTTCATGCAACAGTAGCAGCATTTCAGCATATGGTGCACAACAACAAACAACACATAACACAAAAATATTGTAATAATAGCAACAATAAATTGCCACATTTAGAATTGTTGATTCTGCAGCCTTGTTTTGTCTGTTGTTTCCTAAAAAAATGAAGCATGTCAGAAAAAAAAAAAAAAAGAAGCATGTCAGACGTTGTTAAGTCCATAAACTGGTGCATTCAAGTGTTTCCTCGTGGAAATTGATTCAATCCATTTATTTACCATTGCTGTATGAAATCAGCATCAGATGTCTCATTTGGTCTGCCATGGTACAATTTTTAATGAAATTGATACTATTATTATAATAACATGTTACACTATTTTTCATTAGATGACGTTGTTTCACTACGTTATATTTCATTAAGTTATGTTACGTTATGTCATGTTACGTTATGTCATGTTACGTTATGTCATGTTACGTTATGTCATGTTAAGTTATGTCATGTTATATCATGTTGCGCTATGTCATGTTATGCTATGTCATGTTATGCTATGTCATGTTACGCTATGTCATGTTACGTTATGTCATGTTACATTACATGATGTTACGTTACATTGCGTTGCATTACATTGTGTTGCATTATGTCATGTTACGTTAAGTCATGTTACGTTAAGTCATGTTATGTTACGTGCGTTACATTACGTTACATTATGTTACATACGTTACAATATGTTACATTATATTATAAACATATATTAAGTACATTTTGTGCGTTTTCTCAGCTGCAGGTGTGTTTGGTCACGACCATGCTGGCGGCCGTCCTGTCGCTGGTCGCCGTCATCATCTACTTCGTGGACATCGGCGAGAATCCAGACATCCCCTGTGCCAAGCCAATGTTCGACAGCTGCTCCGAGAAGCAGTTCGCCATGGTCAGTGTCGGCTCCTCGATGGCACCACTTCAAGTCTGTGAAACGCGACTTTGTTGGCGGTTGGAGGAAAACAGAAATAGAGCAGGCAAAGAGCAGGAACTGAAGGACACTGTGCCTCAAAAATGAATGTCAGCACTTTTTTACGCTGTCACAATAGTCCCGCAAAAAGAAGGAACAAAAAGAAACCGATCCGGTTCTTGCCGAACTGTGAAGCTTCAACAACTGATCCATTAAACAACAGTTAATCGGCTAATAAAATAATCAACTCTGATTCAACTGAATCAACTCTCTAAACAACTCTGATAATCTATTAGTTGAATTAACAGTTTTTTTATTTAAGATGATTTTAGGGTTTATGCATTTTCTTAAACATTTTCTGGTTCAGAGAATGATCTGTGTTGTAGTACTAGTAATACTAGTACCACGACAGCTTAGACGGAATTCCAGTGTAAGGTAGAAGAATATGGTAATAGTAAGAGTAGTAGTGATAGTGGTAGTGGTAGTAGGTTTAATAGTAACAGTAGTAGTAGTAGGAGGAGTAGTAGTTGTAGTAGTACAGGTAGTAGCAGAGGTGGAAGAAGCAGTAGTAGTAGGAAAGGAGGAGTAGAAACAGTGGTAGTGGTAGCAGTGGAAGTAATTCATTATGAATGGCATGAAGCATCATGTCGTATCACATCAGAAGACATCACCGATAGCATCTTTGTAAAAAGTTTTTCCAACATTCAGTAAGAATCACAGTGACCTCTGTTGGCACAACAGATGAATGAAAAAACTCCAAACAAACTTTTAAAAACACTCGGGGTCTGAACAGATAGTGTGGATTTATCCACAGGTTTATTGAGAGGTGTAGTTGAGGAGGTCTTTAGTTGAGATAAGCTTAACTTAACTGAACAACACCTGTAATAAACATCATGTGTGTGTGTGTGTGTGTGTGTGTGTGTGTGTGTGTGTGTGTGTGTGTGTGTGTGGTTGTCTGTCCTTGGTCACAGAACCTGAGCAGAGGAGTGAAGCTGTCCCTGCTCCTCTTCACCCTGGCTGAGATGGTCATCTCTGCAGTTCTCTGCTTCCTCCTCATGAGACAGAAACGCGGCTACGCATTTTACAACGTGAGGCTGAGTTTTCAATCAAAACTCGTTTTCAAAAGCACTGTTGGTTTGGCAAAACTTAAAAGTCTAATGAAGCCATGGAAACGTAAAATGTTTTGGACGTCCATCTTTCTCAAAAGTTTCTCTCACATCTCCTGAGTACACTGACATGGGAGGTGAAGTTATATATGCATTTTCTGACATTTTTATGACTTTTACATTTTTTTACAGACTCTCTCTGAAGCTACTACATCAGCAACCACAGAACTCGTGCCCTCCAACCAGGACTGATCGACTCTGTTCAAGTCTTTATCCATTTACTGTATGTCTGTTGTTCAAAGTGAATTTACTCTGTTTTTCTTTTCACTATGACTCTTCTCACTACCTGAGAAATAAAGGAGGAGGAGGAGGAAGACGAGGAGGAGGAGGATTACCAAAATGAAATAGGAAAGCAGGAAAAGCATATGATATAACAACGCCAATGTGAAATGTAGAAATAAGAGTGATAAAGGTGACAAGAGTGTTTTGAACTGGCCTCCATTCACTTCAGGAGTTGTAGTATGAACTGGAATAGCTGAGTTTGAAACCCTTGTTTTCCATGTCAAAGTGTTTTATCTGGTCGCTGACACCTATGAAAGAGATATGTGCCTGTGTGTGTGTGTGTGTGTGTGTGTGTGTGTGTGTGTGTGTGTGTGTGTGTGTGTGGCACAGAGTATACATTATGTTATGTGCACTGTTTTTTTGTTTTTTTTTATGCAGGTTTATGAAACATGTGTTCATACAAATGTACTAACTCTTTAATATAGTTGTATTTTTATTCAAAATAAAATCATATGTACTTTATATAATTGATCTGCGTTCCAGTGAGATTTATTTCGACTGTGAGTGTGTGTGACTGTAGTCAGATGCCTATTCCAGTTACGAGGTTAAAAACTAAAAGCGACAGAGCTTTTGCTGCAGGACCCTCGAGGCTCTGGAACAACCTGCCATAGTTCTTTCCAATTCTGCTTCCAGGGTTTACCTGTTTTCTTTGTTTCTGTCCTCCTGTTGTGTTTTCTCAGGTTCACTGATCTGGCCACAGGTGAAAGTTGGCCACTAGAGGGAGGTAGAGGTTCAAACCACTGTTTGAGCCTCAACTTCCTCCGTTATTTCCTCTTCCCTAGATGTTGTTTTAGTAGGCGATCTTCTATCCTTCGTTTTTTGTGTGTTCACTTAAAAAAAGGTCATTAGTGGAACGATAACTCTTGACTGACAGATAAACCTACAGTTAAACTCCAAACGTGCGCCGCCTGATGACGTAGTACGTTATGATTGGCCCACGACAATTTTGAGTCTCGGCCTTTATCACACGTTTTATAAAATCACTAGCTGATTGCTAGTTCACATCAACTATCCATTCCATGTTATCAACTGTATTTATTAGTGTATTTAGGAGTTTTTAATCACACTTTCTTGGAAAACAACTGAGCGGAGCACAATTTGCTCGTTGTTACGTCGTCATGGCAACGGCAGCGCAGCCTGCCCGAGTCGGTGGACTTCTCTTCTCCCTTCTTTTTATGTTTACCACCATGTTTCAACTCCGTTATTACAGAAGAATGCGCATTTTTTAGTGATCAATGGTTCCAATAAGTGTTTCTATATCCAGTAATTTAGCTGACTGTTCCTATGCTGGTGAACATGTTGGAACGTCATCATGGCAAATCATAACATTCGACTTGAATGGGCCCCGACAATTAGGTATAGTAAAAAAGAAAGAAAGAAAGTAAGAAAAAAGAAGGTAAGAAAGGGAATTTGTTATAGATATCCATAAGCAACTATAGACTGACTTTGGTTGTTTGACTATGTTCTGATTTTGTTTTTATGACAAACTGACAAACTGCTGTCTAGGAGTGTTTAGGAGAGACCACTGAGATTATAAACCATGGATTCATATAATACATTTATTGGTATTTACATATGCATACATACACATGAAAGAAACCAATTGTACTTCAACTTGACAGGACAACAAACGACAGAACAAACATAAATAACAAGGACGTCTCCAGCTGCTGCTCAAAAAGTCACAAGTGCATTTTAATTCACAGATTCTTGCAGGTGATTTAACTCCATACAGTGTGTCGACCACTATGATATCATAACATCGGGAAGGTTTGGCACGCTCAAATTTCCAGAGTTAGCCGCCGTATTAGCGCTGCCATCTTGCATGCGTGACGCAGCTCTACGTGTGATCGAGGTAGCTGGTGAGGAGGGAGGGGAGAGGAAGGTCAGCCAGCTGCTTCAGCCGGGAGCGGCCGATCACATTCCTGATCTGGATACGACACAGCTGACACAGGCTCCTCGGAGACGCTGCAGGAAGAAACAGTGATTTCATCTTAGCGCTGTGACACTGGTCAGCGTTACGTCAGACCGGCTCCAAATACATCGAATCATGTTTTCTAATCAAGTGAGAAACGTTCAACTTCCGTTTGTTTTCAGCTCTGTGAAGGGGACCTAGGACGGAAACTCACTTTGACCTTGGCTTTGTCAAATAGCAGAAATCCTTTACCTGGCAAAAGACGTACGGCAGGTCCGAAAACATCATCACATCCTCATTCATATACGCATTTTGGATATTGAATTGGCAGCTGAAAAAAAATCTGAACAGAGACAAGAATGTGACGTAAAATACAAGCGTGACACAATTGTTACTGGCTCCAAACTGCAAAACAGTCTCTAGGTATGTCTTCCCCGGTTCAGGTGCATAAGTACAATTAAGAAACATGACTGGGAGGCAGCAGTTTGGTGAAGATTCTGGTTCTTCCTTGGTATCTGATTCTGGTTCAAATATACTGTATAAAGCTGGATGTGTATGCACTCGCTCCAGTTCAAGCCTAGCAAGCTAGGCTGTTTAACAAGGAACGTAAAGTCACATGATCATCCAATTAGCATCGAGCCTAAAATTAATCTGTGCAGAAACTGGGAGTTTGATTCCCACAACTAACAACAGGGTTGTAAAAAGGCTGTAAAACAGCATGTGAAGCATTTCTGATGAAGCCAATGTTCAGTAGCTTCGATATTATGTTAACAGGATAAAATCTCAGAAAATCGAACCATTCTAGGTCCCCTTTACATCGAAAGATTTTCTGTCTTTTTTTTCATAATTTCCATTCAGTTCTTTAGGCTGCAGTTTGGACTAAAAAAATCAACTTGAAGACATCCTCTTCATCTACACTACACAAAATAAGCTTCTAGTAGTAAGTGTAAAAATGTCAAGCAGTTCCATGCAACTATGTTAGTTAACACAGTTGCCCAACAGATACCCAATTTTTTAGTACTCATGGCATCAAATACATTTTTAATGATGAGTCAAGTATATGTAACTTTATATACATAACTCATTTTAAGGAAACATATTTTGCTCATTTCTCTGTCTTTAACATTGTTCCTTAGTGTCTAAAAGTAATGTTAGTATCATGCTTTTTGTCATTAAAACCAAAAGACTGAGCACAGTCTGGTTCTCTACACAGTTTGACAGCCCTGTCATGAACGCTCAGTTTCAAGGCCTTTCCCTTTAAATGCTAATGAGCTCCACATGCCCCGCCCACCTCTTCTTGCCAGGCAGAAGATGTGAGGATGCTGAGTAGACACTAAGAAATTGAGTACTGTCTTGAGTATTTATTCCATGGAACCACTTGACATATCGTTTTAAGTCGTTCTGAGGATTCATTTGATTGTACAGCAAATACAATATTTTCACTAGATTTATTCAACTAGTCATGAAAATAACTGCCTGGTTAAATGCAGCTGTTCCTCAGAGATTTCAAGACCTCTGGAGAGTCTGTGGGGGAGGACTGGGAGGGTACTGGGTGAGTACTGGGTGAGGACTGGTTGGGTACTGGGTGGGTACTGGGTGGGTACTGGGTGGGTACTGGGTGAGTACTGGGTGAGTACTGGGTGGGTACTGGGTGAGTACTGGGTGGGTACTGGGTGAGTACTGGGTGGGTACTGGGTGAGTACTGGGTGGGTACTGGGTGAGTACCTGCGCTCAGCAGCAGCTGTTTCACTTTTCCGCCGGACGGGGCGACCTCCACGGGTCTCTGGTTGTTTCCGTCCCTGACGTTGAGGTCGGCTCCGTACTCCAGGAGCAGCGACACCTGGTCCAGGTCGTCCTGCCTGGCGGCGGCGTGCAGAGGAGTCTCTCTGCCTCGGCCCACGCTCACGCTGGCTCCTGGAGGAGGAACGCAGGAGAGGAAGAACGAAAGGAGGTGAGAGGCTCTCAGAACATGTCAGTCATTTAATATTAGCTTTACTTATTTATATTATTATGTTATTATAAGTATTAGTATAACCATGAGTAGTATTAGTGGTAGTAGTAGTAATAATACAGTGATGATATAATAACAATGTTATTTCTTTTCTAATTATATGAAGATGTGAAGACATTTTTATCTGTCTTTAGTGGCTGTGGCTGTAGATAGTCCCTTCATACTATCTTTAGATTACATTTATATTTCAGTATGATTTATGCATTAAACATTCTGCAATAATTTTTCATTTCTCCTTAGAAAAAATGAATACAAAACGTACCATCTGATGAACAAATAATGGTTACAACACAGTGACAAATGCAGTTCAAAATCAAAGGAGATCAATAAATAAAACTGCACCCAGTACAACGCACACACACACACAGCAGGAGCAGCACAGAGGTCAAAGGTCACAGGACGAGGCAGCAGCCACAGAGACTCACCTCGGTGCAGCAGGATCTTGGAGCAGGCCGCGTGTCCGTGCTGACAGCTCACGTACAGGGCAGAGCCGAGGTGGGACACCCCGTAGTCCGGATCTGCCCCGTGAGACAGCAGAGTGTCCACACACTGGCTGTAGCCTGGACACACATGTGCACACACACGCACACACACACACACACACACACACACACACACACACACACACACACACACACACGCACACACACACACACACACACACACACAATATGCAAAACTGTCAGTGGAATAACTAACTGAGGCAACATCACACCTGAGCAAATGATCGTAAAAGGGCTTATCAAAGGGGAACCGGAGCTCCTTAGCACGAACAAACACTTCCAGAGAGCAGCCTCCCTCAGACGGCTTCAGACGGCTTCAGACAGGAAGTTGCCGGGCTCTCACCTCTCTTGCAGGCTTCGTGCAGAGCCGAGGGGAAGTGTGAGTGTGTGGCGTGTGTGTGCGCTCCGTGCTGCAGCAGCAGCTCCAGGCAGGCCACGCTCCCCGAGGAGCAGCTGTTGTACAGGGGAGTGACTCCATCGATGGTGGCGGCGTTCACCTGGACACACACACACACACACACACACACACACACACACACACACACACACACAATCAATCAAGCCAAACTGAACTGACTCCCTTCACACACTCAAATTCAAAGCATTTAACTACAACCACCAGAATATCAGGAACTTCATTGGTTTCATTGGTTTCATTGGTTACTGAAACCAATGAAACCATTTTTTTTCTTTGTCTTTTCAATGTCCATATCCATGATGAGATGGAAAAATCAAACGTCCCACGTCCCTCAAACGCCTCCATCCCCTCACCACACAGTTTTCATAGTAGATGACCAATTCTCTTGAGCACAAACACAGTACGATTGATTTAGAAGATATTCAGAACAGATTAAATACACTAAGTGGTATTCCAGATGCAGACTGCTAGCAGATAGATTAAAGTTTTACACACGAAGGAACATCTGACCACTTACACTCGCTCCAGCGTTTATCAAAGCTCGGACGCAGGCCACGTGTCCCGACAGGCAGGCTTCATGCAGCGGAGTCACTCGATCGAACGTGTCCGTGTTAGCGGGATGTCCCTAAAAAGGAGGAGAGTCCAGGAGAATTAGACAAGAACCTCACAAAACTGCCCACAGTCTGTAAGTGCTACCTAACACTGCACTCTGAGGTTTGGAGCCATCTCCTCCAAATGAGATGAAGAGCTGAGATCACAGAACTTCACTTAAAATCGACTAATTGATGATTGAAATATGTTATGTTATGTTGTTGGTGTTACCTGGTCCAGCAGGGTGCGCAGGGCGAGCAGTCGACCCTGGGACGCTGCCTCGTGGAGCGGGGAGCGATCGCCCCACGAGCCTGGATGCAACGAGACGAGAGGAACAAGACGTTTATCTCAGAGGAGACGGGAAAGATGGGAGCCAAAATCTCTGGAACGACTGAGAGCAAAACCTCTGCTCATAAACACTGGCAGCCACTGAGTCGGTTTATCAGGTGACATCCCTCATCTCTCTCAGCTGAACATGAGAATAATAATAAAGGGAAAATGTTTTAGCTGCTTTGTACCTGATGGTGAAGCAAGGAATGCACCATTCACTCTCACACTCACTCCTAAAGCCAATTCAGAGTCTCCATTCAACCTTACTGAGTGTTTCTGGACTGAGGGAGAACATACAAACTCCAGACAGAAAGTCCATTAAAATCATAGGACATATTTCAGAAAATGTATGCTTTCAGGTACCGCAGGAAATCCGAGAATCAGTAACACTGACCCCCCTCTGTTGTTAAAAGTGTAGCCCACCCCTGTGTCTCCTCGCATTTCATTGGTCCAGAAATGAATCTCCTTCCTTTCAATTAGGCTTAACCAATTAATACCTGTTTCATCTTTTTTTTTTTTTTAAAAAGAAGCTCAGACCAGCTATGGTGCCATAGAGGGTAAAACGAGTGCGTATTGTGACTTTTCATTTTAAAGGAAAAACATTGTCCCAGACCAGAGGCTGTGTGAGGCCTGGACACTCTGCTCTCTGAGGTTATATTTAGTGCCGGGAAGCTCCGACTTAACAGCTGCAGCCGCACCAAAGTTACGGCTCCGTCAAGGCTGCAGCACATGATGAACATGCACCATCTACGACGGATTTCCCAGAGAGGACACTGGGAATCAAAACTGGGAATCTTTCCCTCTGAAACTGTACAAATAAATAACAACAATATGTCGCTACTGCACTAATCTTGCTTAAAATGTGTGATTTTAATCTGTTCTGTTCTGATCTGCTGTTCACTTGATATTGTGACAGAAACATCGACCATGACATATCAGTGTATACATTGTCTGAAAGGCAAATACTACGTATATAAGCTGTAGATTACATAACAAGGACATGTGCCCAGGTAATACATGAATAAAAGCTGATGAAAACGCGTTTCTGTGTCTGTGGCCTCGTGTCACAGCATGCTCCTACCCACGCCACCCTTTCTCTCTGTTCATGAATTATTTCACCACAGCTGAGACACGTCCCCGAAGCACTGAAGACAACCACTCTGTGAGGGCGATACACTAGAAAGAGGCACAAAGTATCAAGAGCTCACAGCAGAAAGATCCACAGCTCAATGACATCCTCCCACAGTCCATAAACATGCATGTTGAGGTCAGCTGGAGACTCTAAATTGTGATCATGTGCAGGTATCAATACCATTGTATATCTATCTACATCTGTTCTATAATAAATAATTCCATACCTATCTCTGTCTATCTACCTACCTAATGTGTATCTATGAGAGAAAAGCAAAGTACAAGTATTTATTTCATATAATGACTGTCCTAAGCTGACGTTGGTGTCTTGAGTCGTTCTCTGTTAACAGTAATCTATCTCGCTTTCAACCAGAAAACAAAAGGACAAAGATTACTGGAGATAGCGACACCTTATTGTTAAAAAAGTGGCAGACACTCTGTACTGTTTAACCTACTGATATTTTCCTACATGATGACGTGTTGTTAGAAAGCAGAGGAGGAAAACCATGCAGCATGGATTACATTAATAATAGCAGTTATAGTTACTAGTTAGTTAATAGTTGCAGAAAAACAGACTTTTTGATCCTGAATGACTAAGCACATTTTGTATTATTTCACAATTAATGCTCTATTTGACTCTTCTGAGAAAGCTGAAAGCCCAGGACAAGATCAGGCTGAGCACCTGCAGCCCATGTGAAGACATACAGACACACTGTTCCTGTTAGATATCCACATACACAGGTGGCACCTTAAACTCCACAAGGTCTACTGTTATTTACCACACTCCTGTGTAATTCCACTTGAACTATCATGATGTTTCAAGACTTATTTTTTCAGGTGTGGCTCCCTTCCCTCCTACAGACCATATCAACCTTTGCCCAGATGTTTCCACCACCGACCTTGGCTGGTCAGGATGCCCCAGCAGGTCCTCCTCTTCTCCGGGGCGTGCTGGGACAGGGACGCGGCCTCAGCGCATCTTTTCCGGGACATCTTGGCAGCAGGAGCTCGGTCCTCCGGAGCCTGTGGCATGTTCTCTTCTCCCCCTCCTCAGCTGGACGGCAGGCAGCTGATAAACACGTTAAAGGGTGCAGAGAGAGGGAGAGGGAGAGAGAGGGAGGGAGGGAGAAGGAGAGAGAGAGCAGCCAGCTGATTGGCTCAGAGGCTTTGTTGTTGTTTTGCTCAGACCACATGATCACCTCACATGCTCCCCCACGTGTTCAACACCGAGACTATTTTTGTCCTTCAAGTGGACGACCTGGCCCGCACACAGCCACCAGGCCCGTGTCTGTCATAATCTGCTCCAACACACACACACACACACACACACACACACACACACACACACACACACACACACACACACACACACACACTATATACATATGTATGTATATATTATGTGTCTATATTATGTTCTTCAGATTGTTCCTAGAATGTAAAGCTAAATTCACCTCAGTGTTGGTGAATCACATTCAATAAACAAATAAATGAATGAATAATGTGTTTTCTATCTATCTATCTATCTATCTATCTATCTATCTATCTATCTATCTATCTATCTATCTATCTATCTATCTATCTATCTATCTATCTATCTATCTATCTATCTATCTATCTATCTATCTATCTATCTATCTATCTATCTATCTATCTATTTATCTATCTATCTATCTATCTATCTATCTATCTATCTATCTATCTATCTATCTATCTATCTATCTATCTATCTATCTATCTATCTATCTATCTATCTATCTATCTATCTATCTATCTATCTATCTAGTGTAATATGCCAGGCAAACTGCCTGCCTGCCACACACACACACACACACACACACACACACACACACCCCACACCATGTGTGTAACATAAGTGGTAACATACAGCAATGGCTGCGATATATATAGAGTGCAGGGTCTGACTTCCAGTGTGGGAGTGACTCCAACTTTCATGTATACATAGACGAGAAAATAGGAGCTTTTTAGTAGTGACACACACACACACACACACACACACGCACACACACACAAACACACACGTGGTGAACTGTGACAGTTTCATGAGACAGCTTTTAAACCAACCTTATTCTACTTCATTAAACCTTTTGTGTAATTGTATTGAATAAATGAATGAATGAATGAATGAATGAAATGAAGATAACACCTTACCTGCACAAGATAATAAAGTAATAAAGTGTGCACACATAACTTGTGCACACAAGACAAAGGAGTGTTACCTGAGGGCCTTTAGAGGCAATATATAAAACTCCTCAGGCTATAAAACTATTTTAAAACTAATTTTCATCACACTAGATAGTTTTGATGACACCCACAAAGATCAAGCAGAAAATCATCCTAAATACTATTAGTTTGAAATCTAAGTTGAAGATTTTATTGTGTGCACAAGGTCATATCTTGTACAAACAAGTTATAACCTTGGGTACAAGATATGAACATGCGCACATGACAAAAAAAACAGTTTCCAATAATCTTTTAAAATAATATTGTAAATCCTTAACAAAGTACATCTTGTTTTGGTTCTTTTTGTTTAATTTTCCTTAATTTGAATGGATGAATAAAGAAAACAAAAAAGACCTCCCCTGGTTGCGCATTAGGATATAAAGCTAGTCCTTTTCATTACACAATATATTTTCTATGACACTGCCAAACATCGAACAAAACAAAAAACATTTTAAAAACGTAAAGATCGATGCAACGGATGTGACGTAACAGAACAGCCTTAACTTCCGGTTGTCTTTTTCCGCTATTCATCGTCATCTTCCGTTCACTTCCTGTGCGGAATATCCGGCCTCTGTTCGCCGTAGAGTTTTCGCATCATTCCTCAGACCATAGTTCTCGTTTATCTTTATTTTTTTTAGTTTATAGATTTCGAAGATGAACACGGTTCTTTCCAGAGCGAACTCGCTGTTCGCCTTCTCCCTGAGCGTCATGGCGGCGCTGACGTTCGGCTGCTTCATCACCACCGCCTTCAAAGACCGGAGGGTCCCGGTGGACATACACGTCGCTAAAGTCATGCTGTAAGCGCCCTGGAAACAGCTGTCCGCCTCCAGAGTCCATTATGTTATGTATCACGTTGCTTTACGCCGGGGGGACATATAAAGGCAGGCTGAGGAGGTTCCTAGAAAGGAGCACCTGCTTCTGCAGAGGTTTCAGTGTGTTTCCGCCTTCAGAGACGAGGCCTCCTCATCTGCATCTGCTTCTGTCTGCCACAAGCTACCTTGTGGTTCTGTAGACCTGGTTAAACATGCATCTTTCACTTAAAAGCTGCTTTGAAGCTGGGACAATGGATTGTTGTTTTATTTTGACTTTTGGGGGGATAGCTGCAACAGATGCATGAACCCAGAGTTCTGCATTGTTCCTGTTTTCATTTGTTTTTTTGCTCGTTATCATGTTGTAACGGTAATGCGTTGTTGTTGGTTTATTATAACGTTTTACAGTGTCCGTGTACGTGTGTTATTGTGTGAACAAGTGTGCACAAGGTATTTATATAGTGCGTTTTTACCTTGTAACATCTGGTGTGCAGATAATGTGCATGAACAAGGTGATTACATGGGTTCAAGTTATCATCTCGTGCACGCTCGACTGGCGTTCATGGTTGTTTTTGTTCCCGTAAATGCAGCAAAGACAGACAATACGTAAACAGCTTTGAACTGTCCTTCTAGTTTGAGGAGCCGTGCAGACAACTATTTAGTGGTGGCTGAGAATATCTCCCAGATTAACAGAAATAAAGAAATATAACAAGGAAGAAGGAATGCATGTCAATATATCGCACCTATTTAGAGGAGTTTTATGTAATGGAGTTTAGACTGAGTGGGATGAACATGCATGTTTTTAGACTGTGGGTGAACATGCTGTCTGAAGATGTACTGTGTGGCCACATCTAAAAAGAGGAAACCTTTTTCCACAGTCACAGTTTTTTCAGTTTGTCATAAAGCCTATGTTAACTTTGTACCCCACATCCTCTCTTTCCTCCATAACTCCTCTTGTCTCATCTGCCCCTCTCTCTCTCTCTCTCTCTCTCTGTGTGAAACAGGAAAAACGTAGATGACTTCACAGGTCCCAGAGAGCGCAGCGACCTGGGCTTCATCACCTTCGACCTCTCGGCTGATATCCTTTACACTGCTAATGCTGCACAGGGCTTGTACAGCACAGCACATGGTGGATGATAAACCTAGAGGAAGCCTCGTTTCTGCTTGTTCCAGCTGCGCTCACTGTTGTGGCATCAATGTGGCGTGTCCATGAGATACTGTGACACCGTCTGTTCTCTTGTTCTCCTTAACTTTTCTCACATTTGCAGCCGATTTTTGACTGGAACGTAAAACAGCTGTTTCTCTATCTGTCTGCCGAGTATGCGACAAAGAGCAATGTAAGTCATCACACACACACACAGAGCTGTGTGTCTATCCTGTCGTCTATCTGTTGGTCTGACAGTCTCGCCGTTTGTGTTGCAGGCTCTGAACCAGGTCGTGTTGTGGGACAAGATCGTTCTACGAGGTGAAAACACCAAACTGAACCTGAAAGACATGAAGTCCAAGTACTTCTTCTTTGATGATGGAAATGGACTAAGGTTGGCCTCACACACACACACACACACACACACATATACACTCATATATTTTCCTTAGTTCCTTTTCAACTTGTAGCCTTTTAAGATCCCCTGATGAAAAAGGCAATATAAATAAAATGTATTATTAGTTATTATTCTTAATGTCCATCCACACATAATCTTACCAGCTTTGTACCTCCCGGTTGCACGACACAGCCACCCTAGGGCAATTTAAGAGTCTGATCGACCCTAATAAGCATTTCATTTAATTGTGGGAGGAAACAAGGAAAACCCCACAGAGGCGAGGTGGAGAGCATGCAGAGCTCCTACTGTGAGGCCTGTACCGGGGTGGAGTCAGTTCAGTTCAAATGAAAGTTGTGTAGAAGCCAATAAAAAGAAGTGTTAAGGCTCCTAACATCCCAGAGGATTCCCAGGCTGCGTGCTAAAGCTGGACTCGTGTCCGTCCCGTTCCCAACAGGGCCAACAAGAACATCACCCTGACTCTGTCCTGGAACGTCGTCCCCAACGCTGGAATCCTGCCCCTGGTGGCCGGAAGTGGACACGTCAGTTTACCGTTCCCAGACATGTACGAGACGACCAAGAGCTACTAGAGACACACACACACCTACACACACAGAGGAGGGAGGAGGAGGAGGAGGAGCAGGAAGGGACACATCAACTCAAACTGTGCCGATGGAGACGAGGACGAAGAGGCAGACACGCCGTCAACTCACACACACACACAGACTGTACACTGGTGGTTTGTTGTTTTCTGTTTGTAATAAAAGAGGAGACTGGAAAAATCTGCTTCCTGTTGACTTAATGTTGACTTAATGACTTATGACTGTTCTGCTTAAATTCATTTATTCCCCATAAAGATCCTGTGTGGACTGATCTTTCTCTGGACATGAATACAGCACTCATCCTGTTTAAGGTTTAGAATCTGGAGAAGATGGAAAGAAACTGAATGTGGAACATTATGCAACAATACAGGACAGTTCATTTGACTTCAGGAAACAAAGAGACTCAATTTGTCTTAAGTTTAAATTTGTTCTAGCAAACTCCACAGACTGGTCCAATCCAGGACTGAAATAACCATTCCTGTTTTGGAAGGAAGTGTAAGGATGAGGTTCAAAATACTTCACCTGTTTGTTTGAGCAAGTGGAACAATTCACATTTTAATCAACCTTACAAAACGAAACATCTGTACAACAGTGTCGACTGTCTGAAACCGAATGTACACTTTACACACACAGAATATCAGCACGCCACATCTGTCTGTGTTCAAAGCTCCACCCTGCGTCTGTCCGACCTCTGGTTACACCATATTTACAATCTAGCACATCCAGAACATTGTGAGGGAAACGCTCCCTTCATCTCCTAGAAGCTTTCACCACCTGCTGAACCAGAAAGCTCCAGGGTTTCTGAAGCTAAGTCTCTGACAGGAACCAGTGGAGAGAAGGCAGAGGTCGAGCGTCTGTGTGACTGTGTGTATGTGACTGTATGTGTGTGTGTGTGTGTGTGTGTGTGTGCGTCTCTCAGTCGATGCGCTGGATCAGCTTCTCCTCCATCATGCAGTAGACGGCGACGTGCGACAGGTCGGAGATGAAGGCGTCGCAGGCTCGTCTGCTGACGCCCTTACAGCCCCGGAGGTCGAGCAGGGTGAGGGAGGAGAGACGCTTCAGGTAGGTGAGACAGCCGTCTGTCAGCTCGCTGCAGCCTGCACACAGACAGAGAGAGAGAGGGAGAGGGAACGAGAGAGAGACAGACAGACAGAGAGAGGGAGGGAGAGACAGAGGCAGAGAGAGGGAGGGAGAGAGAGAGGCAGACAGAGGGAGAGAGAGAGAGGGAGGGAGAGACAGGCAGATAGAGACAGGGAGAGAGAGAGAGACAGACAGAGAGAGGGAAAAGAGAGGCAGACAGAAGGAGGGAGAGAGGGAGGGAAAGAGAGAGGCAGACAGAGAGAGGGAGAGAGAGACAGGGAGAGAGACAGAGAGAGGGAGAGAGAGACAGGGAGAGAGACAGAGAGAGGGAGAGAGAGAGGGCGAAAGAAACAGGCAGGCAGTCAGTGAAAGGGAGAGAGACAGAGAGACACACGTCATGAATCCACATCATCAGGTTTTAATAATTACAACCCTCAGTATGTGGATCGAGCAGCCTGAGAACAGGAATTGGAATCAAACAGATTTTCAAAATAAAACTTCACTAGAACATTGTTATAATCAGGGCCTCGAGCCTACACAAAATAATTTTGAGGGTTGAAAACACAATTTCCAGGGTGTGTGTGTGTGTGTGTGTGTGTGTGTGTGTGTGTGTGTGTGTGTGTGTGTTGGGGGTTCTGGCTTGATTTGACTTTTTCCCCACATGAATGTGTTAAGACATGGCAGCATGATAAAATCTGGCCTTAAATGAAAGAGGAATATTTCCCCTGAGCGACCCCCTCCCTACAGGATGAGCGGCCAGCCAGCGAGGCGTGGCGTGCTGCTGCGTGCTGCGAGGCCCCGCCCACCTGCCAGCGTGAGCTCGCTCAGGTTGTTGCGCGTGTGCGTGCCGGCGGCGGCCAGCAGGGCGATGGACAGGTCGGTGACGTCCCGGCAGTGGGACAGCTCCAGACGCTCCAGCTGCGGCAGCTGGCGCTGCAGCAGCCGCAGGGTGGACTCGCCCACGTCCATCCCAGACACACGCAGGGTCAGCATGTTCCTGAGGCGGCTGCGGGACGACTCCGAGCCTGGGAGGGGGAGGGGGGGGGGGGGGGGGGGGGGGGGGGGCAGTTCTCAGGTCATGTGATGAGTCAATAAGAAATGTGTTTCCATCACACTTTCACAATAAATGTCTTTATCAACACCTCATTAGACCCTAACATTTTGTAATGTTTGACTGAAAGCGAGTACACAGCTCATGTTTTTGTCTACGTTTCATCACACCATGGGAGGACACTATAGATTACACAGATGTAAGTTGTACAAATGAACTGTATGTGTGATTTATGTCTGTGTTGAGTCATGAAATGACTTAACACAGCTGTCAGTGCCTCATTATTACAGTCCAGACTGTGTCACTATAGGTGCATGTAGGTGACACTTCAGCTGCTGATTAGTTTGGTTAAAAGCTGAACTCCAAATAATGGAGCAATTCACATTCGGTTTCGCCATAACGCAGTTTTGTAGGAACACTAACACCTCAGAGGTCTCAACCTAGGACAGGATTATGTTACTGTTCTGTTCAGATGCTGCTACTCACAATCCCTTCTTTATTCATCTATTTTTTAGCAGCTCTACTGCATTTTATGAAAGCTAAAAGAAAAGATTCAGACTTTTAGAGAGAGCTGAGATGAGGCTGGACTGACCAGGCGGGCTGATGATCTCCTTGATGTGCGTGTCCTTCAGGCCCTCACACCAGCGCAGGTCCAGCAGCCTCAGGTAGGGCAGGGTGGGGGACACCAGGGCGGACAGACAGGACCAGGACAGACCAGTCAGCCTCAGCTCCCTCAGACCTGACCACACACAGCGGACACACAGTCAGAGTTGCATCTGGAAAGCAGGTGCTAGTTCTCCAGGTCTTCCAGGATGTGTGTGTGTGTGTGTGTGTGTGTGTGCGTGTGTGTGTGTCTCCACCTGGCAGCCTGGTCAGCAGACAGTTGAGCTGTCTCTTGGCCAGCTGAGTCCAGGACAGGTCCAGGGAGACGGGCTGACGCTTGATGATGCCGGCCAGCGCCTGGTTGGTGAGAGGGCTGCAGCGACTCACATCCATGTGGCTCCACAGACGCTTGTCACAGCTCCTGAGAGGGGGGGGCGGGAGGGGGGGGGGGTATAATGAGACAATTAGAGACAGATGGATAGACAGGCAGATGGATGGACAGACAGAAGGCTGGAGCAGCAGAGAGCGCAGGCTCCACGTACCACTTGTACCAGGCCTTGCAGACGGTCATGCAGGCCAGCAGCTCGGCCCGGTTCAGGTAGCTGAACACGGACACCCAGACCTCCTTCTCTCCTCCGCGCTCGTTGCCCACGTCCTTGAAGGAGGGCAGCGACAGCAGGGAGGGAGGAGACAGGCTGGAGGCGGCCGCTGCAGCCGCCGCTGCCGCTGCTGCTGCCTCCTCCTCCTCTGAGGAAGAGCCCGAGCCGCTCCTGTGGTACCTGTCACCATGGCTGCCCCGCAGACGAGGCCTGAGGGCGGCGCGCACACACACACACACACACGCACATATACTCTATTAATATATGTATAAAAAATAAAATGTTCAAAGTATTGGTATGATCACCTAAACTCAACTGTCTTCAGTTGAGCTACAAAAACATAAACTCAGTTTCACAAAAAGCAAAATCATCAAGAGTTTACTTTGTTGGTGAAAGAGTAAAAGTGAGAGAAATTAAAGGTAAACTTCATAAATTTGTCGTTTTATCCAAATTTCAAGACCAATAGAAAACTTCAGGTTTCAGCTTTATTTCAAACCTTGAAAAATGCCAATTTCCGCATTTTCAAGGATTTCAAGGTGTCAACCCACACAGAGGCACCAGGAAGAGGATGTGATCGTGTTGCTCTTCACCTGCCAGGTCCTCGGGGTGTGACGGTGTCTCCAGAGTCGGTCTTCAGCCTGGAGGGTTTGGACAGGGCCGCCTTCCTCTGGATGAAGCTCTGCTGGTGGACTCCGCCCACCAGAGACCGGGGGCCCATGGCCGCCTCCAGCTTCGGAACGATGGAGCCTGGGCAGGAAGCACACCCGCTCAACACCACGCAGCCAGGCTTACAATGCCTGTTGTGTTATCTGATCCTATTCTCTACTCTAGAGAAGAACGTTCCTCAAATGTTAGTCGTACTGGTTCCAGTGCCACATGTCAAACTGAATGGAAATCGATAATAAAAGTGTTAGTTGGAGCTCTGGCCTTTTGCTACATTTTCCACCTGCTCACACTGACTTCTGTCAGACAGAATCGATGCAACATTAACACTAATAATGCATCACGAGACTGCATCACCATCCTCAGCCACAGCAACTAACAGCTCTACAATTATCCTAATAACTGACTGTGGTTTTCTACTACTCTACTTGTAATTATCGGGCATCCATTAATCCAGCTTTCAGTTCCATCTCCTAACTGTCTGATGACCTCTGACCTCTGTCTCTCACCTGACTGCCTCTTGGCCTTGTGGGGGCGCTGTAGAGTCACTGTTAGGTAGGAGCCGCTCAGCAGGTCGTCGTTCAGGTCCGACACCAACAGCACCGGAGGCTCGGGGTCCGAGTCCCAGCGTCCCTCCTCCTCCCCGTCGTCCTCGTCCTCCTCCTCCTCCTCCTCGTCCTCCAGGGTGTCCATCTCCTCCTCCTCGGGGTCGAACTCCTCCCCCTCGCTGTCGTCGTCCTCGTCGCCCCGCCGTCTCTTCCTGCGGCGGTGGTACTGCTCCTTGGCCCTGCCCTCGCTGTCCTCCTCGTCCTCCTCCTCCTCGTCCTCCTCCTCCTCCTCGTCGTCCTCGTCGTCATCGTCCTCGTCGTCGTCGTCATCGTCCGACTCCTCCGAGTCGTCTCCTCTGCGCTGCATCCGGGAGCCGCCGCGCAGCCGCACTCCCCGGCCGCGCCGGGCGCTCTCCTTCATCGTGATGCCGCGCTTCAGCTTGAGGACGGAGGAGGAGGAGGAGGAGAGGAGCGGCCCCCGGCTCCCTCTGTGGGTGGAGCCTCCTCGCAGCAGCGCCCTCCTGTTGGTGCCGAAGCTCCGCCTCGACGAGTGGGAGCCGCCCCGGACCTGGAGGCCCACCTTCCTCCTCTGAGAGGCTGAGGAGGAGGAGGAGGAGGAGGAGGAGGAGGAGAGTTATTGTTACTTTTCCATTTTTGTCTCTTTTTTACTCACTTATTGCTTATTTACTCCTTTACTGTTGTGATTACTTAATTATTGTGAAAATTCTGGGTGGACCGTGAAAGTAAAAATAACAACAACAACAATGCATATAATTATTAGTACTGTTATTATTTGTTAATATTATATAATTGATTGTGATTCTTATCATTATCATTATTGGTAATATTTTGTACACATTTTTAATTTTTTGTCCATTAACCTAGTGAAAAAAAAACTAAAAAACGTTGGTAAAATGATAAAAAAACATTTATGTATTTTTTTCATTTAAGGCAAAGAAGAAGAAGTCTTCTAAGGTCTAATACATCAAATGTATTAAATATGTTAGAATAATTTGCCTAAAACTGTATGAATCGATTCAGCTCCTGACATCTAGATACCAAACACTGAGTCTTCTGAGGTTCTCTCTTCCAGAGCGAGGCTCCATCACTGTTGGGCAGTGAGGAGACGGTGGAGCCCTGGGAGGGGGACCCACCTCCATCACTGTCGGCCAGTGAGGAGACGGTGGAGCCCTGGGAGGGGGACCCACCTCCATCACTGTCGGCCAGTGAGGAGACGGTGGAGCCCTGGGAGGGGGACCGACCTCCATCACTGTCGGCCAGTGAGGAGACGGTGGAGCCCTGGGAGCGGGGACTGACCTTCGTCGTCGTCGTCGCTGGCAGAGTCTCCGTCGCGGCTGTGCCTCTGGCGCCGGTAGATCTTGGCCATGCGGGCGTCCAGGAGGGCGGCCGCCTTACGCTTCTGCTCGCCAGGCAGGACACAGACATGGTTAACAGCTGATACCCTACAGAAGCAACTCAACGTCCCCAGAGGGAGAGGAAGAGGAGACACTCACCACCTGAAGGCCTTCAGCTTTGTCCCCTTTGGCCATCTGCAGGACAGAAGAAGAGGAACAGCGTCAGAGGCTGGACACGGACCTGAAACACTGTGATTTGCACTCAGTAGTGGGTTTCTGAAGGACGGCAACAGTGTCTGACAGTGTTTTTGGCAAAAATCTGTTCAGCAGTGGCTCCAAAACTTTAAAGAACAGTTCATCCCAACATTACAAAATGAAGGAGGAGAAATGATCTCTTTGGTTCATTATTAGTTTGTGCTTTAGACAGTCATCCCAAAAAACTGATACGTGAACTTTTCAGATGTTTTGAGGTGGACCTCGAACCAAAACTGCAGATTCATCGAGTCGTTCACATCATTCAGAATGTCAGATTCTTCTTCCCTGAGCACTCATGTCACAGTCTCAGAGGCTTTATCAGAACAACAAAGAAACAACACAACTGCAAAGGAAGAGGAAATGGGGGAAGCCGGACAAAAAACCAGGGAGAGCAGGAGAAATGAGCTCCGAAATGAAAATGAAAAAGCCAAACAAAGGCGAAAGCGACCGACAATGAGAGAAGAGGCACCACTCCTGCATGGACTACGTATAGAAGAGGAAATCAGCAAGAGGAGAGAGAAGAATGACTGTCTGTCGCTGACAAAACTACCTGGAAAGTAAGGTATACACCGAGCCGGGCTGGGCGGGTACCGACCAAAATGAGCATCTGGATACTTTACAGCAGAATGGAGGCAGATTAGACACTTTAAAACACATACGTAACATAGGTACGATCAAAGCAAAATGTTCCAAATCACCGTGCTCAAAATCAACAATGGAATCAAAGCAGCAGGAAAGAGAGAGGGGGAGAGAGAGAGAGAGAGGGAGAGGGAGAGAGAGGGGAGGAGAGATAGCGACAAAGAGAGAGGTGGATGGGAGAGAAAAGACAGGGGAGATTTGAGGGAGATAAACACATAGAGGGAGGGAAAGAGAGATGGGAGAGAGAGAGAGAGGAGAGAAAGAGACAGAGAGAGACATGGATGGGAGAGATAGGACAGGGATATAGGACAGGGAGAGAGAGAGAGAGAGAGATAGATTGAGACAAGAGAGAAAGAGAGAGAGGACAGCATCTCGGTCCCAAATACCCCTTTTTTAGAACTACTTCTACATCTTTAACATGGATATATCGCCCAGCCCTAACACCAAGAGTTGTGTCTGTTCTCCTGGAGAGAGCATGAAGAGGAGGAGGAGGAGGAAGAGGAGGAGGAGGAGGAGCACGGGAGGAGGAGGAGGTGGTGGGTTGCACTGGACAGATATCAAGGCAGAGCAGGCGGCTCCTCTCACCAGTCTCGAGCTGATTGGCTGAGAAGGCAGAGGGGCCGCCACCAAGAGAAGTGACGCTGAGGAGGAGGAGGAGGAGGAGGAGGAGGAAGAGCAGCAAGGAAGAGGAGTAGTAGTAGTAGCGGTAGGAGGAGGATGAGGAGGAGAGAAGAAACCACAGTGGACCACCTCCCCATCCTGCTGGGAGCCCACAGGAGCCCCTATGGTGGCAGAGGCCCCGGGGCCCAGCCGGAGGACCAGGGGCCCGTGGTGGGGACGGAGGAGCTGCTGGGGGCCGGCAGTCAAAGACTCATCGCTGCCTGACGACTGACGGAGTTAAAGTCGACCAAAAATAACAAACAAAACCACATAAAAACAAAAAACAAACAGAACGGTAACCCAAAAGAAACACAAAACAACAATCAAATGAAAACAAAAACCATGAAAAACAGACAGGAGACATACAGCACCCGTTAGCTTTGACACTGCAGCTGAGTGTGCGTGAACACCGGCCTAACACAGCGTCAGTTTGCAAACACACTTGTCAAGTGTTGGACTCACTAGGAGATTCTACACATGCATACTAGGGCATTAACCACCTCCCTTTTTTCCTCCGGATCGATATGTCGGTCAATGAACTCTGAGTCAGGTCGACAGAAGCGCCGGGCAAACTATTAGACTCGTTCAAACGTCTACAACTCAGGCCTTGGCCTACAACTCGGGCCTTGGCCTACAGACACCATTCAAAGTTTTAATTGGAGAAGAACGTCCCCCCTGTTGGTGTGGTACTAAATTTTTCAACAGGTCTTATTAGTTTTTGAGGACTTAAAATGATCATGGCTGCACAGCCTCTCTCAGCTCGCTCTACAGTGGGACCGTTCCACTGAGGTAGTCACGGAGGAGCCCTAGGTAAAACAACGCAAAACATATGAAGTTCTACGCCCAAATATCTATATCACCCTGAGCACAGAAGTTTGACTACAGTTAATAAATGGGTTTAAATAAACTTATCATCATTATGGATGAAAAACAATGCGTTTCAATGCGTCTAAAGACTGGAACTCCCCACACTCCTCGTCACTCACAATGGTTCGGTCCAACTGCCACAGCGCTGCACGTCGGCCCAACTGCCAAACTGTTGGACTTTTCCAAACGTGTCCAGCTCAGGTGGACCTCAGCCTAGAGACGCCATTCAAACTCTAAACTGGAGACACAAGTCTCGTCTATCTACTCGGTGTTTTCATTTTTTATTCTTTTATTCGTTTTTAGTTTTGTCTATCAATCGCAGTCCAAGTATCATAATCGTAGAGAAAACCTTCTCTCGCTCTATCAGTCACCATGGCAACCCACCTGACCTTACACCCTTCACCATGACAACCAACATGACCTTACCCCCCCCTCCTCCTCACCATAGCAACCAACCTGACCTTACCCCCCCCCCCCCCCAATTCACCATAGCAACCTTGCTTAGACCTTCCACGTAGAAATAAAATAAAAGAGTAGAAGATTTTTCAGGCAACAAGATCTAGCAGAACGGGCACTAAGGTCATATAAGTAACTCTGAAATTGGCGCCTGATAAACATAATACGATATACATGATATACATTGAAGTGGTTTTGGTAGCACACAATGCTCATTGGAGCCACCACTTTTTCTTAAAACTTAAAACCATCCGGTGTAAACCAAACAGAGGCTGGGACTCCGCTGTGTCCAGAAGACCAGAGAGAGGGGGAAAAACAAGCGACTTGACGACTGCTTTCAATGACTTGCGCCACTATTGTCAACATATCTGCTTTTTTGTTAATGCCCTAATGCATACATACAAGCAGTAGAAGTGATAGCGTGTGTGCGTGTGTGTGTGTGTGTCTGTGTGAGTGTGGTTGGTTGGTTACCTCTTGTTGAGTGATGCCTTGGACACACTTTGGACACTCCCAGCAGCTGGGCAGGTCTTTGTTCACCAGGCCTTCACCCTGGACCTGCAGTCAAACAGAGACAGACGTGTTAAAGGGGACCAGGACACTGGACTGTCCTTGTTCTCTGGTGTTAGTATAGAAGCTATGGGAAACCGGTTTCATCAGAGATGCCTTAGGTGGCATTTTAACAGCCGTTTCAAAACTCCTATCCTTAAGTATGAGAATATTACAGCCTGTTCCTGGTTAATTCTAGTGCCTATTAACACTTATCTGGCAACCCACTGGCAGCTTGTTCTCGTTCGTCAAGTGGTAACTGAGGCGATGCAGCTGTGGAGCTCGTAAACATCCAGCCTTACATGTCGGAGCTAAATCTGACATTTCTAGGACTCCTAACATGTGACTGTCTGATTTAATCTGGCCTTATGTGACTACACATAACCATAAGTGACTTCACATTACCATATGCGACTATATGTAACACTACATGACTTAACTCTGGGCAACTTGACGTGACTTTATGCTTGTTCCACACACTTTCGGAGAAACACAAGACTTCATACTGCCCCGAGTGTGCGTATATGTGTGTGTGTGTGTGTGCGTGTGTGTGTGTGTGTGTGTGTGTGTGTGTGTGTGTGTGTGTGTGTGTGTGTGTGTGTGTGTGTGTGTGTGTGTCTCGTACCGAGAGGCAGGCGGGGTGAACTATCTGTGCACAGTTGGAGCACTCCATCAGGATGAGTGAGGGGTCTCCAGACTCCTCCTGGTTGGGCTCCTTGCAGATCTCACACACGGCAGAGAGAGGGAGTCCCGGCTGGAGGGTGAGACAGAGGAGGGTGAGAGAGAGAGGAGGGTGGGGGGGCAGGGGGGGGTGTCAGAGAGGCTGACCAGACACCTGCAGACACCGGTACGATGTGTGGGTTACCTACAGAGAGACACTGGCGCAGCACGCAGGTCTGCTTCAGCTTCCCCGGTCCTCCAAACTTCTTCATGTCCCTGCAGAAGTTACAGTCCCCACATTCTGGCCTCATGCAGGCCTCACAGCGCTTACACCTGCCCAGGAGACAGGAGACACGATTTAAGTATTTAAAAACACACAACTAATCGTAAAAGTAAAAATGCTCCAGACCTACAACTCTTTCAAGATCAATTCAAAAAACTTTTTCTAGCTCGTCTCAAGGTCCATTTTCCAAGCTTTCCAGCACCTCACAGCTCTGATGAACCACATAAATATACAAACAGATGCACATACACTTCTTAAAGTCACGGCAGAAAAAGTCCGTTGTGTGCTAAATAACATTTCGCAGTAGCAGTAACTTTCTCGTTTGAGCCCTAACCCAAACAGAAATCTAGCAGAAACAACAACAAAAACAGCATTAAAATGAAGAGGCTGAGGCCGTTACCTGACTCTGCGCCTCCTCAGCACAGACATGGAGGAGGCCGGCTTCTGAGGGCGCGAGACCACAGGGGTGGTGGTCACTTTAGGTCGAGGGGGAGGTGGAGGAGGAGGAGGAGGCTGGTACCACGAGGGCTGGAGGAGGAGGAGGAAGAGGAGGAAGCAAATGAAGCAAAGGACACATCCAGATATACTGCGATATACAGGATTGAGTTCTGGTGAATTCAATCAAATTATCAACTACTTAATTATCAAATTGATTCATTTCACTCCAGCAGCTCCAGTTTTTGAGATAATGCACATAATATATAGTGTGTGTGTTCATTAAATAGGCAATAAAAATGATTTGTGACCAATATCTGGAGCAACGACCATAGGTCGAAACAATATTTGTTTCCCAATGTTGTTGAAGGCACGTTTTTTCACTAATATTGATTTATAAATAGAAAAAAAAAGAATAATCATGCTACTTTATCCATCTGATCTAAAAGCAATAGACTGAGAATGCAACAACCAAGACCATTAAAGGGGACTGAGAACTCTCTGGTGTTAATGTAGAAGCTATGGAACTCATGGAAGAAGTGGGACTATCATGCTGTTTCATGCTTACACTGACTTCATGTAACAGTCTGTTTCAGATCTCTATGTCCATGTCAAAACCGAGAACGTACACACTCTCCTTCTCATCTCTGCTTCACTTCAGGTGCCTGACAGTGCAGCCCTCTTACCCTCTTGGGCCATCTGACGATGGGTTTTCCCGTGTAGGACAGTTTGGGGATGTCGTTGACGTGTTCCTTCAGCAGAGCCTGCAGGAGAGCGGGTGAACGTTGTTGATGAAAACACAGGCTGCACCATAGCTCACTACACAGAGGATGAGGTTAAACTCTGCACTGAATGGCTTCATTTGAAAGGAGCCATGCTGGAGCAGAGGACTGCTTTATTTGAAAGGAGAGAGCAGCTCCAGTTCCCCCTCAGCAGCTCAACAGCTTTTACTCTGACACGCTGACACTTTCAGAGCAGGTTAGTCATGAGTGAGTGACTTAAAATCCTCGTGCACAGGTTAAAATTTGACTTTCCCACTGGTTGCTTTGGGCAAAGCTGTTTCTGTTTCTGATGCCGATGCCATGCTACAGAACAAATGTTTACAGTTTTGTTAACTTTTTAATTGATCAATTTTCTATCATTCTATCAGCTTAGCTTTAGTGTCGAGTGACAGAGACAACTTCCTGGACTTTTCCAAAACTTTTAGGATGTACTCATTTTTCCATAACTCATCAAGCACTGGAAAATGATGGGTTTTTTTAACTCCCTGACTTTTCCAGGTTCTCCAGGCCAGAGGAGGATGAACAGGACGATCTGGGCTCTGGCCCTTGGGGCCGTACCTTGATGTTGGTCATGAGGGCCGGGGCGTTGTGGATCCCGGCCGGGACACACTTCTTGTTGGAGGGCAGCGACTCCAGTTTGCCCAGCAGGTTGCACAGTCCCTCCAGCTCCAGCGGCGTCAGGTGGATCTTAGCTGCGGGCTTGGACTCGTCCTCCTCTTCCTCCTCCTCCTCCTCCTCGCTGTCTTCGTCGTCCTCCTCCTCCTCTTCCTTCACCTGGATGGTGTCGGTGTTGGGCGGCTTCTTCAGACCTGACACACACACACACACACACACACACACACACACACACACACACACACACACACACACACACACACACACACACACACACACACACACACACACACACACACACACACACACACACACACACACACACACACACACACACACAGACACATATAGACAGTGAGTGATATGACTATGCCTCCAGAGGAGTGGAAGTAGGGTTCTCTGTGGGTTCTCTGTGGGGTCAGGACCGTACCGATGCCCAGCGAGTGTTTCTGGAACTCCGGGGTGAGGTAGGATGTCTTCGTCATGCTGAAGATGTAGCGCTCCAGCACGTACCAGCACATCTCGTAGAAGAACGGGTAACGGAACTTCACCGGCACCTGGAGGACAGGATGGGGGCAAAGGAACACCAGGTGTGAGGGGGTGTGGTCTGTGTGTGTGTGTGTGTGTGTGTGTGTGTGTGTGTGTGTGTGTGTGTGTGTGCGTGCGCCCACCCGTGTCCTGTCCTCTATGTTGGAGATGTTGAGCTGCATGGGGATGTTGAAGCTGTGCAGGAAGTTTCCTCCAAACACCATTGAGTCGATGGGAGTGTAGACGGCGTGGATCCAACCTGAGAGTGGCACATGTAAAAACACACACACACACACACACACACAGGTTTATAGATGTATGAGCAGACTGCTCAATAGACAGAGAGAAAGATAGACAGAGATAATAAGATAGGACAAAGAGGTCAACAGATAGATATAGATAGAGTAAATAGGGAGCTAGATATAGATAGAGAGGAGATAGATAGAAATCAAGATATTGGACATAAGAGATCATTGGACAGATATACATACAGCAGACTGAGGCAGATGATATATAAATAGATAGAGCACTTAGGGAAACAGAGATAGACATATGTTGATACAGACAGAAACATGGATAAGTAGAGATACAGAGGTTGAAAAAGCACCAAAAGGCCAGATTGCTCTCACACACCCACCCACCTGAGGGTATGATGAGGGTGCAGCCCTGCTTCAGCTCGATCCTCTGGCAGTCGGTGGCTCGGTCTCCCAGGAACACGTCGCCCTGCTTCCCTGACAGAACCCAGTTCTCGTACAGCTCCAGGTTCTGAGGCGTGGGGGGGATCAGCCAGAACACCTGCAGCATCCCAACAACACATATCAACAGAGTGTGGGCTTAACATCAGAAGGTGCTCACCTTTAAAGCCTTCTAGGAGGAGCCGTGTGTATGAGTAACCCACCTTGGTCCCTCGCAGGATGTGGTACCAAACGGACGTCCCCCCGAAGTCGATGTGGAAGTCTGTGTAGCAGCCCTCCACGCTCATCAGGCAGTACCTGCAGAGAGGAGCCCAGGAACCTCAGATCAGTCCACACCAGGAGGTGAGCGGGTGTCTGACGGGCCCCAGGAGGAGGAGGAGGAGGAGGAGGAGGAGGAGGAGGAGGAGGAGGAGGAGGAGGAGGAGGAGGAGCAGAGGCAGCCTGGACTTACTTCTGCACTTTGGGGTAGTGCATGTCGTTGATGGAGTTGGTGGAGTCTCTCTGTCTCTCCTTCAGGTGGCGAGGCCACATGTTGTCCACCCAGTCGATCAGGTCCACCTGCACGTCCACAGAGGAAGAAGGACACGGAGCGTCTCAGTTACTCTGAGAAACTGACATAAATACTGCTAGAAAACATGGTAATGGAAACATTTGAGAGCTCTAAAATATGACAAAGAGCATTTTCACACTCCTGAGCTGGTCCTCCAGACGTCTCCATCTAGAAGCTGATGGAAGTGTGATGGAAACACTTTGTTCACATCTCCAGGTCACGTGACCTGACGTAGGGGTCACATGACCAGTTCCCTTCAGACCAGATGGACAGAGGAGGAGACTCAACAGTGTCTACATCTGCTTAAAAACTTCTAAGAAAGTCTTCAAAGGACCACATTAGGACCCCAGGATTATGGGATGTCTCAGGCATAGACTCGTCTTTTCTCGCCCTCAGATGATAAAGCTGTGCAGTCTGCAGCTATCAGTGATGTAGGAAATTACAGACTAGGAATATGCAGACATTGTCTGTGTTTTTGAGGACAAGTCAAATTGAGTGTGTGTGTGTCTGTGCGTGCGTGCGTGCGTGCGTACCGTGGTGGGTCTCTTGACCAGGTTCTCCAGCTTGGTGTGGCTGAACTCCAGGCTGATGACGTTGTAGAGCTTGTCCCTCTGAGACGAGGGCGTCTCGTAGTAGCGCGTCCACTGGGCCATGGACATCTCCGTCCCCTTCTGGGTGCTCACGTCCATCACGTCGATCATGCGCCTGCTCCCTGCGAGGAGGAGAGAACGGGATGCTTAACAGACAGGACTGAGCTTCCTCCTGCACTCAAAAACACGGACATGCATCCATTAAACAAGTCAACATCAACAACAAACATCAACGTCTTACCGACAAACATCTTGACATCGTTGACGCTGAAGTCTGGATCGGGCATCCTGCAGAGCCAGAGAGCAGGTCAGTCTCACAGTTCTGGTTTCTACAGGTCAACTGACAGGACCGAGTGTGTCCTCAACGGAGGACAAGTAGAGGATTCAGGCAGCGAGGAGGCGAGGAGGATGGAGAGAGGAGGAGGCTTACTTCATTCCCAGTCCGTCGGGCTTGTCGAAGAGGATCGGCTCCCTCAGGCCAGTCTTCTGGATGAACTCGTAGGTCAGGTCTGCCACAAACACAGAGAGGTTCTCAGGTGAGAGTTCTCCGGGCTTTGACTAAAGATGCAGACAGTTCACTGGTAATAACACAGGCTCCTCGCCCACCTTTCCCCTCCAAGCGGAGCACCCGGTCAGAGCTGAACCTCTGACTGTTGACCTTCTCCTCCAGGTCAAACATCCTCCGTCCGTCGATCTCCTCGTCCGAGATGCCGTCGTCATGGTAACGCCGCCGGGTACCGGCACGCTGCGGGAGGAGGAGGCGATGGAAAGAGGTGAGATGACTTAAAGGATCGGGGATGAGTCTAGTTGTGCTAGTGGAATATGATAAACTGTAATATACATTCACATTCTGTAATATGCACTTTCCACATACTGCAATACATACTGTGCAGTATTCTGTAAATCAGCTGTATAAACTGCAAATTTAGATCATCAAATTCTGCTCTATTAAACAAACCACAGTATAAATGACTATCAAAACTCATAGCTGTCATAATAGACCATTGCATATACCTGTCACTATACACACTCAAGTACCATTCACCTTATTTATCATCACATACAAGCACCTTTTGTAGATTCCACTTATCGCTGCACTCTCTAAACTTAACAACAGCCTAAGACTGCTGGTGCTTAATCCAGCTGACATAAAAAAATGTGACTCATATCATAGCACACACCTGTATACACATGTTAAGACTTCATTACGGCTTTCCAAACACTCTTAAAGATCTCAATGCTGTGTCGAGCACCAATCAGAAAGACATATTTAACTCACTTAACAGTTGTAGTTTGTTATTAGAGCATAGAGCAAACCCTCAAAGAATAAAGGCATCAAAGGCAAAACTTATTACAATAAACATAGCTCTGAATCTCATGTATTCATCATAACTACACCAGACCTTTTCCACTCAAAGTATTTGGAACAAGCCTGAACACAAAATCCTAAAATCCTGATTAAGACTGTTTAATGGGCCGTCATTTCCCCCAAACTGATTTAACTTTTAATGCTTTTTAAGACCTTGCGGATACTCTAGTATGTCACAGTAATAGTGCATAACATAGAATGTCATATTACATTCACACTTAACAGGCAATTCAATTCATTAAAACCCAGTTACATGTGCATCCTTCAAACACACCAGATACTGTCAGTAACTGGTGGAGAGACAAGACTGGTTCAGAGGGGCTCCGGGTCATGACAGGTGACCCAGGGATAATCCTGAGCTCAGCCTCCACCCCCCCACCCCCCAAACACACACACACACACACACACACACACACACACACACACACACACACACACACACACCTCCCTCTGCTCTCCATAATCAATCCAACTCCTCACCAGCACTGGCATTCAACCAACCTAATCTTATTGTGACACAGTGCTTACCCATGACACTACTGCCACACTGGCTTTCACCTATTTTTATGAGCACTTTAATACTTAAAGTCCATGAGTATCCTGTATAATTCTATAGTTATTATCATTATTATAATATATATATATATATATTTTGTACATCCTTGCGTTACAGTTAGTTAGGATTTTAATTAAATGCTTTACTGTCACAGCACAGCGCGTACTGGGCTAACTAACCTTAACCCTTGATAAACTAAGAGAAAGTAAAGGTAGCATTCCAACAATGTTAAGGGTAGAGTAGCATTAACAGCCTTCAGATAAACAGGGTTAACTTTGTCTCTATGAAGTCATTATGCATTGTTATTATAACGGACACAGTATTTTATCTACTATCCATCAATTTCTGTAATTTCTTTTTTTATGGATAAGCGACCGATAAGTTCCTCTTATTCAATAGTTTTTGTATTTAGGCGCTGCTGTTTCCTCGCTACAAATTTGGAGGAGCAGGATAACTCTCTCAGTTTTCAGTGGCTCCATTTTCTCCCTCTTGTTCTGTTGTCCCTAAAGTGAATTGTGGTCTTTGAAGTGTCTGTATGCTCTCCCCATGTCTGCATGGCTTTTCTCTGACCGCTCCAGTTTTGCCTCACAGTAACATAAAAACATGCATCAAGTCCTGCAGTGGACTGGAGACCCGTCCAGGGCCTATTACAGCAAATAAGGATGTTTGGACAAGTAACAAAGTGTGAAAGCATTCATCTCAACAGCCTCTAGAATGACACATATGTATCACACCATGCTTACTCATACCTACAGACACTTTGTCTCGGGAAAAGAAGTAATTACCAACAAATAAACAGATACAAATAGAGAAACATGTGAGGACAAACTCTTTAAACTTACCAATCTTTTGCTGTACCGTGGCTTGGAGTCATCCATTATCGGAGGCAATTTAATCTTATTCTGACTAAATACTAGATGATGGAGGTAATTTTAATGTAGATCCATTAGAAAAGAAGTCTGGGCTCCACGGACCATAGTCAAGCAGGGACTTGGATCAAGTTACAGCACTAAATTTAGACTTCGACATTAACATAAAAACAAGCCTGTGCAAGTCCTCGCTTTTCTCTTACCAAGACTTGTCCACAGAAAAACCAACATGTATATAATAATAACAATAACAATGTTAAACTATTCAAAACTTAAAAGTCCTCACAGTTTCAACTATGGCCAATTAGTGACTCAGATAGAACTACAAGACGAAATTCTGTTAAAACTGAGATGGAAATAAGACATAAAGCAGAGTCTGATTTGCTCTTATACTAAATTGATCTTATATCAATACTCTCTGGACTCTCCCCCTCTCTTTCTCTAAGGGTTTCTTTTACAAACGCAAACCAACACCATCTGAATATGAGAAGCTAAATATAGAAGAAAGGCTGTTTTAAAGCTACGAGAAAATAATCTCTAAAATCTACATTAACATAAGAAGCACTCGTATGTTAGTCGAGCTTTGTTCCTCGCCTGCACCTCTCCAAGTCGTGTCCACTTTTCTTATCCCGGCACAAAACTTAACCTGACTTCAACATCACGTGTGGTATTATTAAAAACAACCCGTTTCACAAACGACTGAGATCCTCACGGTGTGAACTATTGTCGCCCCGTGGTCCTCACGGAGAAATTTAAAGTTAGAGCCGTCTCCGAACCGCCGCCATTTTCCATCCCATCACAAAACATCATCGTAGTTCCGCCTAGAAACGACCTCTGGACCAATCACGGACGAGTCTCCTTGGCAGCCATTGGCCAAGCCCGGGGATTGGACGAGGGCATCCAATCGGCGTTCGCCTAGGCCTTAAGCTCTCTCTCTCATTGGTTGGCGGGCACTCGGTCGAGCTGGCCAATCAGGCGCCGGTATGATCCGTACTAACCAACGTCCCATTTATCCAATACAACTAATCATCACTCGTGTGCGGTGTCAAAATACGGCGTCTTACAACACTTACCCCCATGTTTACACAGGCCAGTCCGCTGGAAGGCGCCTGCGCAGCTCCGAGACGTCTGACTCCGTCTCTGACCTACGTTTTGAAGCCCGAGGACCCGCATCGAAGGGACACGTTTTGATGCCCTCACCTCAACGAGGAAGTGCTCCTCGGGTCCGTGACGTTGCGGGTAAAACGCGCTGTGATTGGCTGGGAAGTGCGGCAGCGCTCTCCTGATTGGCCGACGTTACCTGTCCGTCAGTCACATACGGCGAGCGAGAGAGGACCGGATGACACACAAAAAAAGGCACACACGTAATAATGAAGAATAGTTTTAATTTATTTTAGTCAACGTGGGGTAAAACTACACAAAACATCAGGTTTCACAGTAGGACAAACCTCCCCCTATGTCAGACAGGCCGTAAACGGCCTAGTATAAGCAGGAAAAAGACACACAGTCACACTACATGTGTACTACTACTAACACTAATAATACTGAAGAACGTGAACAGGTTGGGGATTGTTTACTGAACCCAGAACAACCTGTCCCCTTGAATCCACTCATCCTATTTATTTCATTTTGGGAGGAAAAGATGAATAGGCAAACAGAGATTTTTTTGTGAGTACAATTATAAGATTCAGCCAGTAAATTTACATTTAATCATTAGGAAATCTGGCTCATCCAGTTATATGATTCCACGACAACAACAACAAGGTGTGAAATAAGAACAGTCTGATTTAGAAACAGAGTCCACCACATTTCCCGTTGCACTGTATTCTGTGTTTTTGTGAAGCCGCTATTAGAAATCAGACACCCAGAAAGGATGGCATGTCCACCTAGGAGGAGACCCAGAGGAGACTGAAGACACAGTAGAGAAATTATTCATCCCTGGGGGCTTGGAAACGCCTCAGGACCCTTGCAGAGAAACTAGAAGTTGTGGCCTGGGAGAGAAGAGTGTCTGGGCAGGATGTTGACAAGACATCCTGTAGTAGCAGAATCCTCGCAGACATGATCAAGGTATTCATGATAAAAGGTTTTTTGTTGTGGCTCGAGGTCATTTCTTTTCACATCATAAAATTCGGGGAAGCTTGTGACACCAGCCAGAGACAATGTTTGTGTCAAAAAGGCAAGAATTGCAAAAGATAGAATCTATATATGGACCAACTGCATGTGTGGATCTAGAGCAAAGAAGAAGGATGCAACCAGGGTCAACTATGGCATAAAACAAGAACAGCCTCTTTAAAAATACAGCTGTGGTTCTTTAAAAAAAACACACACACACACACAAACATGATAAAAATTAAAAGCAACCTTTGCAATAAATACACAAAAAGAAAAAAGAACAATCATCTGAAGCAGTAAAACACCCCCAAGGCAGTGTCAGAAATCAAACAGAGCGGGGCTGAGTTAAATTTTCAATTCTAATCTAACACGGTCAGAATTCACCTCTACTCTGAGAGCTAATGTTCACTCTACTCAACCTCATTACTCCAAAATGTGATCTTGTAAAGATACCTTTTTTCAGTAGATGATCTGAATAAAGGCCCACAATTGAGTCATAGCAGGTGCCTGTCCACAACGTGTTTGGTTAGATGTAGTCAACAACTTTAATGTGGTCGATCAAAGTGATAAAACAACAAATGGTCTCGATACTTAGGATACTGACTTGTGGTTAAGCATCATGATGTTACGTCATGTTATGCTGCTTTGCTACGAGGATATTGGTCTGAGTTCAGTTCACTTTCACTTCTGTCAATCAGTACTAGCCACTGCTATCCATTCTTTTCATTTCTTAGTGATTCTATTGTTGTTTCTAGAATATGGCAAGTTTCTTTTCAGGCCAGTTTTTTTAACTGTTTTTGCAGTGAAGGCAAATTCATAAGTTCAAAGTAGTGTCTTTTGTACAAGTCCAAAAAACGTGTAGGTTCAGGATCATCTTGAGAAGGTTGAGGTCAGCCTAACGTATTGATAAGTAAGGGGAGATGTGTGTATTTGCGGTGTCTAGTTCTGCTCTGACTTAGTTGAAATGACAGTGAACTGAGCCCGGACCCTCTCCCCTTTCACTGTGTGGACTCAGCTGGTGGGCGGCATCGCTCAAGTTTCCTATTTAATGAAGCTGTAGACGAACGAACCCAGGACCACGGCCAAGATCACACAGCAGCAGAAGATCATCATTTGTTTCTGCAGAGGAGAGCATAGTGACAGACAGGGAGATGACACTGGTTATTACGCTATCTGACAAGTTAAGATAATCCCACATAGATCAAGCCTTGTCTATCTGTTGTTCTCTAAATTGCCTGTATTCAGTTATTTGAGTGATCACTTATATGGAACCAAATGACATAATAACAGGAAAAACACATTTTTCTGCTAAAAATCTTGCTACAAGCAAAATCGAAATCAGGTCAAAGTCAGGAAAAACCAACCATATAGGGTAGAGGAAAGGTGGTTATCACCAGTGTGAAAAAGTAGCACAAGAGTCATATTATCTTAGTCCAGTTTGTTCCAGTGGGAGCAGGTGATGCTTTGCTACAACTTGTTGAGCTGAGAGAGTAGCAAGTTGTGTTTCAGGTAAAACAACGAAACATTTCGCAAACTGATTTAGCTTATTTATAAGACTGATGATTACAATAGTGCCATCAGATGTTGACCTACATCTTACATCGTACCAACATGCCATGACATAGACGTTCCTGCTGGACTCACCCTGCGCGCCTCCTGCTGGAATTTGGCCGCCTTCTTAGTGTCGGCCACCGCCCTCTCCACGAAGCCCACGGACTGGTCCATGTTGCTCTCGATCCTGTCGATCATGCCGCCCTAGACAGGAAAGAGAGGGAACACAGACAGATGGAGATGGTTCTTTGGGGTTCTGTGAACAAGGAAGCGCTCTGAATCTTTATTCTCCCTCCCTATGGAGGCGACTCAGAGGAAAGTCAAACCCACATGTCGAAGTATCCTCTGATAAGATACTGAATCCTAAAGCAGGTCCGAAGCTGTGGGTGTGAATGGCTAGAAATCCTGGTTTTAAGAACCAGATGGAGCATATGTTATGTTGTGTAGGATGGATGGATGGATGGATGGATGGATGGATGGATGGATGGATGGATGGATGGATGGATGGATGGATGGATGGATGGATGGATGGATGGATAGATGGATGGATGGATGGATGGACACCTGATGAGATCAGCTCAGTCGTGTGTGTGGGCTGTTCATGTTAAAGTTTATGTTTATTTTTGTTCTTAAGTGTTTATGATTGCCTTGTACCTGGTTTTCCACGATCATGGCGATGTCGACGAACATGTCGTGGAGCTCTTTGATGCTGCTCTCCAGCCTCATGATGTCTTTGTGGCGAGCTTCGATCTCATTCAGGGCCTGCTGGTTGATCTTAGAGTCCATTATCTGGGAGGGAAGGAAGGAGGCAACGCAAAATGTATGAGAGGATGCGTGTAAGAGAAGAAGAAGAAAGACTCAAAAAGTTGGGAAATTGAGACAACATCTATGTGGAGCAATGTGGAGCAAAGTAAACATCTTAAAAAACAATCTAAAAAGGGAGGCTTGTGAAAGTCAAGAAAGTGACAAGTAACATCTTATAAAATCAGTTTTTTACACTAAATCCAAAAAAAGGAATTTAATCAACTTGCTGTTATATAAAATGAAAGAGATTTGACACCTTATAGATTTATATATTTTCACTGGGTTTCATCATCTCCTTTGAGCTACAAAGCAGATAGTACTGTTCACAGTTGGAACAGAGGTGCAGTGTTTTCTCTCTAGTTTATTTGCTGCATTGACTTTTCAGCCCTGGTTGTGTTATTATCACCAGAGAATCAACCATTCCTTGACTAATAAGATAATTGTAATTATTGACCAGCCAATTAAAGAAGCATTTTTGAGAAGGATTTTAAGTACGTAAGTCAAGGTTATGACCTCGGCTCCTTAAATGTGAATATTTCCTGGTCTATTTTCTCATTCAAGACAGGAAATTGAACGTTGTTTTTCTCAGTATTTGTGAGACAGACATTGACAGTTTTCCTGTATCTTTTTAGAAGTCGTCTCGTGTGTTTTGACACGTTACCCCGGCGGTGAAGACGGCCGCGTTGCCTCCCTCCAGCATCTCCTCCAGCTCCTCGTCGGTCGTCGCTTTCCCCGCTGTGACAGGCAGACAACACGTTACATCCTGTCGTTTTTTCCCATTCATTCTATACGTGCAATACATGCATGCGAAGTTGCACCTTTTCTGCTCTACTGTAGTGTATTCAATTGAAATCTGAATACTTTTTCACTTTTTTTTTCATCATTTAGCATCTGATGTAGTTTTTGCCAAAGCATCATAGACTCATTGATAAAACCATCAGAATGACTGTAGTCATACATTATATGATTATATAGTCATATGATGACGATGTACAAGTCCAAGTCGAAGCCTGCTACAGAATCACTAACTTTGACGTGAGGGAAGAGTTATAAAGTCTGAGGTCTTGTCCCGAGTGTGATGGACTGGAACTCACTGATCTCCAGCTGTCGGGCGATGCGTCCTTTGCTCTTGTCTCTGAAGTCCATCTGGGCCTCGTTGTACTTCGTCATCACCTCCACAAACTTCTTGGCCAGGATCGCGTGCTGAGAGACACAACAATGAGGATGATGATGATGTTTTCTTTGCACATTTCTTTGCTTTTATTTCCAGCATCTCTTCACAACCACAATCCACTCAGACAGAGATGAGTCAATATGTCGTGCCAGTCACATTTTTTTTTGCATTTTTGTGGCCTTAGTTTGACGTGGAAACGTCACTTGCACTTTATAATGGAGGCCAAGTTGTTTTCAACATGTTGATAAGTTGTACGATGTCTGTGCTAACTGACCTGCGATTTGCGTATCCTGAGGTCGGCAGAGGCTCTCTCATCTGTGTTTGTCTCCAGCTGGCGCTCGATATCTGAAGCACACACACACACACACACACACACACACACACACACACACACACACACACACACACATAAAGAACAGGGAGCGACAAATCATATTTACAGTTGTTGTGCACCAAAAATCGACCGTTATGGACTTTTCAGGTTTGTCACAGTCAGAATCTCACAGAACTGTGCACGATCACAATCATCAGACTAGACCAGGAGTAGAAATATGAATGAATGAAATAAGAAGGAACAATTTTCTGCCACAGCTGAGAGACAAACAGGCGAATACTGACTCTTCAGTTTGTTCCGTGCGTTGTTGGCCGACTTCTTGATTTCGTTGGTGAGGGCTTCGACGTCATCTTGTGTTTCTGAAAAACAGAGTGACCGCAGACTGTGAACACACACACACACACAAAACACTCTACCTGTGTGTGTGTGTGAGGGACACACTCACTCTGCTCAGACGTGGGGGCCGACAGGATGGTGGAGTAGAGCTTTTTGATTTCTGTCACGCTCTCGTCGATCTTGTCGATGCTGGTACGGATGTCTTCGATCTGGAACACCGAGACACACACGGCTCAGTCGGAGGGGAAATGTTCTTCTGTGAATGTGAACGATAATCGAGGGGGGATCGTACCTGAGCGAAGAAATCGTCCATAAAAGCTTCGTTTTCCACCGAAACCGACACGTCATCGGCCCCAACATCACTCTTCTGTGAAACACACACACAGACACACACACACAAACACTGAGTGTCAGGAACGATGTCTATCCACAAGGAAATTCTATATTGTTCATTACAAATGTAGTTAAATAAATGTAAAAATGGACAAAATAAACAATAAAAACACCAATGCTTTCAGCAGCAAACAGGATGGAGTAAAGTAGATTAAGTAGAATCAACTTTAACTAGTTGAAATGTAATATGACACATTAATATGAATTAATAAGTAGATACAGCTTTATTTTTTAAAGAGAGCTCTGATTAAGTGAGATGCCTTAATTTTTCCAGCATTAGAATAAGAATTGGCATTTATTGCCAAGTGGTGATCCAACTTAGTTGTACGAGGTGTGTGTGTGTGTGTGTGTGTGTGTGTGTGTGTGTGTGTGTATGTGTGTGTGTAGTGAAAGGCTGTAGCGTTGTTTAAAGGCTGTAGTGCCTCTCGGTGTATGCTTGTTAACTTCTCTCCAGACTTGTTTTGTAGAATCAAGGATTGAAGTTATTTTTGTTAGAGATATGATGCATTAAAGCTTTATCGTGATGTGTGCCATATCCACTGTCATATCAAATGTATATATATATAGAATACAAAACAAAACGTGAGTCCAGTACAGTTAATAGCAGAGCACTGGCAATCAGAATACAGTTGTTGAAATAGATGGATTACATAAAAGGGATTTGTCTTTTAATCAGATATCTAGAATTTCTGGCTTATCATCTGATAGGATCCATCATTTCCAGTAAAGTATTTATTGTCATAGTGAATAATCGAGAAACACAAATCTCTTTGTAAACTAGAAACCGACATTTAGAGAAATCCAAACTCACAACAGAAAATGTCATTTCAGAGCCTGTGTTTTATAATCTGCTGTGGACAATGTTTCAAAAGCACATTATTTTCTATCTGTTTATCTACATGTCGCAAAACACAAGGCTTATATTATATATATATATGAATATAAGCTTCAACACTGGCACTGGCTCCAGATATATGTGTGTAAAACAGCCTGGGTGTTACACCTGTTGGGTGTAGTAGGGCCTGTGCTAGCAACAGGTGCTCCACAGCCTGACTGTGAAGAATGACCCAGTAGTACCTACCTCCTTCAGCTGAGCGAGTCTGTCCTTCATCCTGATAGATATATAGATATATAGATGAATAGAATTATAGATAGAGAGAGAGATAGAACTAGAGAGAGAGAGAGACTGAGACAGAGGAGATTCTCCCGTCAACGCTACGCTATAAGCTATTAAAGTAGCCTCCAAATTAGCCCGGTGGATGTGATTGGCATGGTTCCTCCAGGAAAAATCCAGCAGAGAGAGACTCTCAAAAGTGAGATTAGGGTTGGTGAGATTACAAAAAAAAAAAAAAATCAAGCCTCAAGCGAGGAGTCCAGCTCGTTTGGGATGCTCCTCGACGAGGCAATATTTGTGGTCAGCCCGACATGAAGCCCCATTAAGCCTCTATCCTCTAAGAACGGATTAGGACAACAGTTTCCAGGACGATAAACCTCCAACCACCCCCCCCTTCATACACACACACACCCACACACACACACTTCACTTGCTCACTCACTCCACCTCCTCCTCCTCTTCCTCCTCTTCCTCACGTACAGTGTAAAACAAAGTCCTGCAGGTCTGCAGAGTTCATGATCCTCCCATAACCAACTGTTTGATTTTAGTAGGTACATAGATAAAGTTTATTTATTATAGCCAGAGGTCACAAAGTGCTTTACCATCTGAATAAACTGAGATACATAGATAAGAATTAAGGATTTAAAAAATGCACAGATTTAAGAATCTGGATGAAATGAAATACAATAAGATAATGTAAAGTTGTACATCTTATTGTGTCTTGTTTTAATAACAATTGTTAAATTGTTTGTTATTTTTCATGCAGATTCACTCCACAAAACTTTAACAGTTTAACACGTCCCACCCAGTGCATAATCTTAATCCTAATCTTAATCTTCACTGTTTATTGAATTACATTCTTCAACACGTTTTACAGTTTTTGCTCCGTTGACCTTTAACACCGGATCAAACCATCTGCCACTAGGCGGCAGCATTAGACACAGAAAACATCAACGCGACACATCCTACTCTTGCATTATATCGAGGTTTTAATTATAGTAAATTGTAATAACAATGGTACTGGCAGTACTAGAGGCAGTAGAGGTAGTATCTTTTAAAAAAAGTTCTGATAGTGTGTAAATCTAAAGCTGTTACACAATCTGTGCCATTGTGAATGTGTGAGTACGTGTAGATTTGTCTTTTGAATGTAGTTGCTATTCATTTATTTATTGATGTAATTGTTCAATAATAAAATCATTCAGTCATTCATGTATTAATCCCAGAGCAGCATGCCAGTATTTTCATTCATTCATTCATTCATTCATTCATTCATTCATTCATTCATTCATTCATTCATTCATTTACCCCATCTTATCAACAAATCCCTTTCTTATTCATCATCTTGTCATCAACATGCATTTATCATTCATTCATTTTTTAAAATTTGTTAAATATGTTAAACCACTTCCTAAAGTCACTCCACTTCTGCTATTTGCTTATTTCTCTCAATTAAAAAAAACAACAGCATAAATAAATAATGATATTTATTAATAATACTATAAATCATATAGGTTGCTCACATAAGGTTTGTTCCTGATACGTCTGACTGAACTGTATAGTTTTGCTTTTTGTTTTTTTTTTCATTTTTGACTATACCCAACACCAAATCTTAACTTCGTATTCAATTTTGTCTGTAGTTACATACATACATTCTTGCTTTTCTACATTTTCTGCGTTGTGTAAGTACAATAACATAAATTCCACATTAAAAAAGAAGAAAAAAGTTTGTAAAAAAAAAAGATAAACTGGTTCCAAATTAAGCTCTGACTGGAACTGGAACTGCTTACGGAAAAGAGGTAACAACGATACACAGATGTGGGTATAATGTGGAAACAATTTTAATCGATGATGCTGACATACGGAACAGCCCACCCTTTGTTCATTTACTTATTCGTTCATTATTTGCTTTTCTTTCTTATTCTTTTCTTCTTTTTTATTTCAAAAACACACGCGCGCACATTTCAAGCCCCGGGTGACGCTTTACGTTTATTTTTTTGTTTATTTATTTATTTGACGTCGCTGGTTTTTAAACCGTGATTCTGGAATTTCCCACGGTGCCCTGAACGCAGCTCGCGTCCAGCCGCTCCTCCTCCTCCTCCTCCTTCTCCTCCTCCTCTTGCCCCTCCTGCCCCTCATCCTCGCGTTTTTAGTGTCTGGCGGATTTTGGACGCTTGGTGCTCTTACTACCTGTCCGTAGAACCGTGTTATGAAGACCCAGTAATCGGACTTTGCTCACTTTGAAGGTGAGTGTGTGTGTGCGCTTTTTTTTTTTGCAGGAGCAGACAGGAGCAGATTTTCCTCCACCCTAATGAAGAGGGTGGGACCTGGTCTCAGCCCTGGCAGATCAGACAAGGGGAGAGGCATTCCTCAGAGGCACGAGAGTGGTGGTGCTGGTGGGGGGGGGGGGGGGGGGGGGGGCAGATAGCTAAACAGGATTTATGATGCTCAACAAACCACTGAATAACGAGTGAAAACAGCAATGGCAAAGGGAATCGATCCTCCGAGCTTATTTTTACTGTGGTGGTGGTGTTTAGGATTTGCTATTGTGTCGTAGACCCAGTGTGGTCTGTCCTGCATGTCTGTCTGGTTTTTTTTGTACCCTAAAAAACGGGAAAACGAAGAAGGTTTGTGCAATAGACTTTTATTTTGTAGGGTGCGTTTAAAATGCGCGTTTTTATAACGCCTCGCGCGTTGCGTGCGAGCGGCGGCTGCGGCTTTGTTGCCAGGAAGTGTTGTGGGCACGAGGCAACACCACTCTCCATCTCTCCAGCCCTGTTTCCTGCAAGCCCAGGATTACCTATGATAGGGCCTGCTGTGGATTCAGCTGGAAGGAAGAGATGGACAGGATGCATGCCAGTCTCCCAGTCTCCCAGTCTCTCCGTCCCAGTAGGGATATAATGACAAACACCGTAGTATTGTTGAAATACGTTTGCAATGTCGAAAAGACAAGAATACACTGATAGATAGATAGATTGTGTATTTAAATCGAAACCAGAATGCAAAACTCTTAACAAAACACTGCAAATTTAATACGTATAACAATGTGTGGAACCTGTGCAAAATAGATAGATAGATAGATAGACAGACAGATAGATAGATGGATAGATAGATAGATAGATAGATAGATAGATAGATAGATAGATAGATAGATAGATAGATAGATAGATGACAGCACCAGAAAAAAACACAATTCACCTCAGTACATAAAAATACATAAAATGCATGGTATAAATGTGTTTATACACAAATAAATGTGTGAGTAAAAACGGTTAGAAGTATGGGTTCAGAGTGCTTGTGAATGAATGGTTCAGACGAAGGAATCGGTGGGTATGAGTGAATCTTTTTCTGTGGCTCTCTTGAACAGCATTGGAATCTGTATCCATTAGCAAATGTGCTCTTGAGACTGTCCAGTGTTTTACGGAGGGGAACGGGTGGAGTTGTTCCTAATTTTGAGGAATTTGGTTTCTGTCGTCAGCCGCCTCCTCCAGACTCCACACCAACAACAGACTCGGACTTCTTCACTAACTTGTTGAGCTTGTTTGGTTCTCTCTCTCTTAATGCCCACCCCATTCAGTGAGTGAGGGTCGGGCAGAACATATACAACATCTGGTTGCACCTGAGCCTCCTGTTTACTGCACACCAAACTTACTGTCCAGTAGAACGGTGATCTCCACCATCCCCACATCTCTCCCAATGGTGCAAACAGGAGAGGGAGGGGGCATGTTTGTCCTGTTGTACACAACAATTTTCATTGTTTATGTTTGGCATTGTTTAAGCGGCAGACAGTTTCCACTACTCCACTGAGCAAATTTATCAATCAGGTTCAGCCCCCGCTCTTCCACTCCACTCACCCAATGGCTGCGTCGTCTGACCACCTTTGAATGTGACATGAGTCTGTGTCGTACTGAGAATCTGACGTGCATGTGGTAAAGAGGAAGGAGGGGGGTGGGGTTGGGGTTAGGGGTTAGTGTCAGGGTTAGGCACTGTTCCTTTGGGGGGTGGGTGGGACCCGACAATCTTCCCGTCCAGTAGTCCCCAATCCATGTGACCAGAGGAGCCTCCACCTGCATGCTCTCCAGACGAACATGACCCCCATGGTGGTGTTGGGTCTGTCCAGGAAGGAGTATGCCCTGAGCAAACTTTAGTTAATAGCTTCATCCTCGCCTACAGTGCACAGGGCTGATACACAAATAACAGTGGCTCGGCTGAGGTCCGTTAAGACCAGCCCCTCCATCACCTTCATGACACGCGGGATCAGTGCGACTGGTCGATACTCATTCAAGGCTACAGGAGGCGTGTTTCTGCTGCGGTGTCTGCTAGGCTAATGCTAAAAGCTAACGCCCCTCTCCAGCCTCTCCAGTTTTAAAATTGCTGCTTTGTTTTGGTGATTTCTGATGATGTCTCATCAATCCTCAAGCTCTGTTTAGATTTTTTTGTGCCGATCAGTTTTCTACCTACCACAGAGTAGGGACCTGGTTAGACCCCCTAAATGTTCTATAAATGCCCGGGGGAGGTTCCTGTCCAGGGGCCCCGACCCTGTAGAATTACCCTAAAGTCCCTGCAGTGTAACCGTGGCGAGGGTGGGCCTTCTTGGGCACTGAAACCAACCGATGTTTTCCAAATGGAGGGGATGATTGCTAAAAAAGGACGTGTGGGCTGCTGCCATCTGGACCAGCAGCCTTCCCCTGATTAAGTTCTCTGAAAGTTCTCCTTTCACCTGGTTGGCTGTGATGTAGTGTCCAGAGGGGGATGAAGCAGGGCCAGCTTTGGGTGTTAACATCGGGTTGAGAGATGATCGGAATGAAGGAGAAAGTTGTCCATCAAAATGATATTTGTAATCAACTTTTGTTTTTCTCCCTGTTACTTTCATTAGCAAATCACTGTATGAAGATTCCTGAAGTCAGTCTTCAAAAAAGCTATCTCTCTCTCTCAGCTATTTCCACAGTTACCTTTTGATCATGTTTCAGAGGTGTCAAAGGGTCTCAGCAGAGCTTGATTGTATCGATTGCTTGATTGTTGTGATTTCATTATTGAGCCAGTCTCCCCAAGTTTTTGTCTGAAGTCTGACACTGTGATGCTTGTGGATAAGACGTTGCTCTGTGAACCGATCGGCAAACACAACTGTACAGCCATCGTGTGTCTGTCTCCACTGTTGCTGCCGCTACATTGTCTGCTCTGTTGCGTAAGTGTGGCAGAGCGAGGGAGGCTGCAGTTCTGGGAAACAAGCTTTTGTTGCATGTTTTGATGATGATTTATGTCTTTCTTGATGGGAAGTGGACAAATGGTAAGGTCCTTGACAACGTTATTAACCTTATTGTAGCCAGCTAGCTTAGACTGTGTGCCAATAATTATCGGCCTGATATTATAATTTTGTTATATTATCCACTTTTCTGTACTGGTAACCTGAGCCAAATTGTAATTAGGGCGTTGTTTATCTTGGTTGGTGGAGCAGACCTCATGCATGGAGGCTGCAGTCCTCACTGCAGCAACCCCAGGTCGAAGACCGCTAGCGGGTCTTTGCTGCATGTCATTCCCCTTCTCCCTCTCTTTCTCTCCATTTCCTGTCTCTCTACAGCTCAGAACATTACGTGCCTTGAAAAAAACAAGCCAAAAATACTTAAAAAAAGAAACAAAACACTGCATTGATGTTGCTCATTTTCAGTCCGTTTGTCCCATGCTGCTGCTGTAGACGGCGATGAGCTACTGAAAGTGCAGCTTTTTCTTCCTATGAAACAAATAACACAAATGTGCAGAGTGCTATAGATGTTAAGATGAAGTATGGATGATGAAGTAACTTGAGGTTTCATCACTGAAATGACGGCGTACGGAAAGAATGAGAGGACGCTAAAGCTGCTACAGCTAATGCTAACGATAACAAGAAGGCGTGTCAGGCATTTGAGGCCCTGAGCTCCCGTTCTGTAAAATCTTTGAATGAAAACAACAATAAATGTTTGTTTCTAGTCCTAATTTTCTAGTTTTTGTTAGGATTACAATACTTGTGACTGACAACGTCATTTCTTCATGTTTTCAATCTTTACTCACTACATCTGTCTTTACCTCAGGAGTGTATAACATGTAATCGGTTTTGGTATCAGTGGGAAGGAAAAAAAGCTTTTTTAGTCCCTGTTAATTGGTACTGCGACAGTGGCTGAAGGTTTGAGATGTTTTTTTTTCGCTTTAGAAATGAGAACATGTGGCTGTGAGTTTGCAGCCGTTTGGTGAAGTTTATGGTAACAACAATACGAGTATTGAACAGTAACGCTGTGTAGAGAGCAGGTCGCCCAACAAGAGTCATCTCCTCTTGAAATAAGAACATAGAGTCACATGGTCGTTTCTGTGAGCGACAGGCGAGACAGTGTGCAGAGACACACGCTAACGTTCTCAAAACCAAAAATAGGATTGCAAAGGGGGATTTTAAAATAGCACCTCAGGCATTTCCAATGAAACCAACAATCTATAGCTTCTGTCTTCAGACTCCAGAGAACTAGCATGACTCTGCAAACAGAAATACTCTGTGGGAATTATTCGTTTTCGGGATGATTTTGGTGTGTCAGGATCAGAAACTAGCACAGTGTTCGAAGGCAGGAAATACGCCCTGTAAATATGAAAACAAGTATTCACATTTAATGAAATTATTTTGACACAGATCACAGCACAGATTAGTTAATATTGCGCATTCACTGCACATATGAGGACATTATGTGATGTGACTGACCCTGATTTTGTCGAAAAAATATTATGACTGTAATTATTGTGATTATATTCTAAAATTATTCTACAATAAAAATACACCTTGGACAGGTCGATAATAGGATGTAAAAACAGATAAATAAATAGGTAAAATTCATATTATTGGTATAATTATTATAACATTTCATGTAACTATATTATGTGATTATTTGCAGCATTCTATAATTTCACTGAAATCGAAATATTGCACATAAATTGCTCGGATGACGACCTGATGTGCTCACATTTCAAGACTGATTTACCCCTAAAAATTACTGTTGATTCTACAATAAAATGCACAAGACGATACTCAGACACATGGCGAGCCATATTTACACAAGCGTTTACATTTCATGGATTGCTCGACTGTCGGGGTTGAGACTGGGCCTTCCCTCGTAGGACAGACCGACAGACGTGATTTACACAGCTCGGTGCCGCTCGATGGACATCACGTAGGTGCTCGGCTCCAAATTAAGACCCAGCGCGCTCTCAGAATAGAAAGGCAGCTGGCAGAGCAGCTGAAAGCGTGAGTACACCCTGCCTGGCCAGAGGAGATGAAACCGCCAAGATGACTCGTTAATCAACGGGCGTTCCCGCTCATTTACAGTTCACAGCGTGAGGAGACAGAAGTTTGGAAAGTTCACCGAGCTCCTGGAACTCCTCTTTACAACTTAATCGACAAACCCCCAGCAGGGTTTAATGACGCTAAAATGTGCCTCAAAACTCTTGTCAAATCCTTTTCTAGTCATAGCCTGGGAAACGCCTGGGACATTAGAGAACAAGTTAAATATCCTGGAAAACCTTGAGTGGTCCTGGAAACGAATCCTCCTCTTTTTGCTTCCCTCTCCCCTGTGAGTGGAGACAGGCAGTTTGCTCATGCGCAGACTGGAAAATATAGAGATTATGTCATAGATCAGTTATAGAAATAAGACTCAGAGGGCGAGAGACGAACAAACAAGACATCAGTCTGGGTAAATGTACAAAATGCAGAGACACAACTGTAGAAAGTGACAGGACTCCAAAGCATCAGGGTGTGTCAGTGTCTGTCTGTATCAGTGTAGCAGCAGAATATGACCTGGACAGAGGTATGAGCCTAAAATAACAGTAATAACACATCTGGTTTATGAAGCACTTTACATTTTAAATACTAAATACTAAGCCAGTTATAGGCAATTGGCATAGCAAAATGAAAAACAAAGGCTGGCATTAAAGATGGGAGAAAACATGAATATATATTCATAGTAGCACTCTTCCTGTTACTTTCAGTTGTATTGATTATTAAAAGCCCACTTCCTGTTTTCTCTATGATAAGAGATGCTGTTTATTGTGTTTTTGTGTGTATTGAATGTCCTTCATGTCATTGCATGTCCCAAACATCTTCACACACTTTCAGGCATATGGTTCCTGTCCCCAGATAAACCAATGATCACTGGTCTACCTGGGGTCAGAGGTCAATGATGGTGATGAACCCTCAAAGACCTCAGCTTTGCCCTGTGGCCTCGTACTGTAGATTTTGTCATCTCGTGACCATCTTTAAAACTCTCGTGTGTCTTTGTTTGCAGATGATGTGGAGCGTTGTGATCTTGCTGGCTGCTGCAGTCAGCGTCGGTAAGTATCATGATTCATTCATCCCTTATCCTGCTCGCCTCGTTTTATTGGTTTATTTTATTTCAGGGGTTAGGATACGTAGAGTACGTACTGCTAGTTCAGTCAGAGTCTCTTAGAGTCTCTAGTATGGACCCTCAGTCAGACCAAACCCTGGACCTTCCTCTTCTGCCCCAGGAAAGATCACAATAAGCAGAAATAGTTTTGTGTTCTCGACGTGTTGTGACAGCTCCAACGAGACTTAGATTCAATCATTTACTGATTTGGATGAGGGCGAGCGGATGAGGGCGTGGAGCATGTTCCGATCATGCCCCTGGAGCTGTGTCCAAGTCTCTTCACTTTCTCTGTCAAAAAAACCCCCAAAAAACAAAAAGAGAAATATGTTCCAAACGTCGTGTTCTTTAGGAACTGATAGACAGAGACGTTCGTAGCCAAATTTTAAATGGCATTATAAAGGCACAGAGTCTCAGTTTCTGTTGTTGTTCGGTTTGTTCAGCATGTTTGAAACTTGTAAGCGATGACATTCAAAACTTGGAGAATTTGGTTGGGAAACCTGTTTTCTGTGACATTTGATCACACCAGGAAATAAAACAAAGCAGCGAGGCCTTCAGCAAGGATGTTGGAGAACGTTGGGGGGGCAGGGACACTGGTGTCAAAATTCTATGATCTCAGCTTCATAAATGTGAATGTTTTCGGGTTTCCTTAATCTGACACAAACAACATAATATTTTAATATTGAATAGATTGTTGATATATAATAATTATTCTTTCACACTGAGGAAGAAATGACATTATATATGAATAATTTAAGTTATTAAGTTATTAAGTTAAGCACCATTTAAGCATTGTTAAGTGGAGTAAAGGAGGACAGGTCCATTGAGTTGTTGGAAAGTTAACAACAAATTAATGTAAAAAAACAAACAAAAAAAAGGAACCATGACACTATCTGTAGCAGCAGGTCAGGAGACCAGCATAGATAACACAACTGTCGCAGATATTTTCATGCAGTCAGACTAACTCATGAAGTCCATCGTACTCCGTATCACACTTAAAACTTGAAAAACTTGAAAGTTTTCCAACAAAGTGACTCCAGTGGAGCAGAGTTCCGCTCATCGTCCTTTTTCCTCACGTCTTTGTCTCAGAGTCCTATTACGTCCATGACACCCAGGAGCGTCTGAGCCACGGCCGCCAGCTGAAGATCTACCTGCTCAAAGCTGCAGAAAAGCTGGAGTTCTATTCGGCCGATGAATCCAGACACAGCACTTTGTACTGGGATAAAAGGGGAACCAGGTCAGGAACGCCACATGTGGTGGGATATCGGAGAGCTTCCGAGTTAGTCGATGTGCAGTATTTCACGTGTCTGTCCTTCTTCTTCTTCTTCTTCCTCTTCTACAGGGGGTCTAAAGGAAGGGTGTCTGGCACAGGCACCGACCGACGCTGGTACATAGATAAGGTGACCATTGCTTTAAAGGGGATTTAGAATGGTGAACAGATGCGTTTTTACCTTGTATATCATAGACAGAGTGTGTGTGGATTTTATGTGGTCGGGTCGGGACTGTTTGTTCAGGTGGGAGGTGGAGGATCAGAGGTGGCGTCCAGGAATGCATCCCAAGGTGTTCATCTTGATCTGCCCCCATTCGGATGTGTGGTTACTGTAGTATTAAGACAACAGAATCTGATTAACAACATAAATTGGGAGTGTACCAATGTTCCCACAGCCCTATGTTCCCACATTCCCATCTCATGTTTGTTTGACTTTGGCTCTGCTTCAAATGAAACCTTTATCGGTCAACCTATTTTATTTTTTCTTGTCATGGTTGTAATTTTGACAATTTCTGCTGCTGCTAATAGAAATAAAACTACTCATTCAGTCATTCATTTATTACATTTACATTGACTCCAAAAGATTTTGTGGAAGTAGGGGGATGAAATTGTTGGGAAAAGTAGAAACACAAGAGCAAATTTTGAAAATGTCCTAGGAATGTGGAAACATAGGGCCGTGGGAGCATCGAGCTGACCCCTCTTAATTAATTAATTAATTAATAAGAGATATCTTTCTCTCTGAAGTACAAACATTTGAGACATATCTGATCACATGAATATGTTAACTCCAGACTAGTTATGAACTTAAAAGGCCAGCATCTATCATTAAATAATCAACATAGCAATAATCAGAGATCCTGGCAGTTGGTCAGTTGCAGCGTCTGTCCTAACTGTGTTGCCTAGCAACTAGCTCCGCTCACTATCACTCATGTACAAAAGATTGTACAAAAAGAAGTAAAGAAACGACAGCTAGGTTCCTCTGAATAACCGCAGATGTGGACACAGTGTCAAACAAACGTGAAACGGTTCAAATCACAACTTTATGAACGCTACATTAATCATTCAGCCGAGGTTAACGGCTCCGGTAGGAGCCCAACGGCCACGAGGCGTTCAAGGATCGAAAACAGGGTGGGAATTTACATACTCAACATACGTAAGTGTCAAATGGCTATAAATGAGAGACTTTGTGAAATAAGGACGTTCACAATTCCAAATTTATTAAACCTCAGACTTTCAAAATACAAATATCGAAACATGGGCAGGATGTAAAATATAAATGTCCATTATAGGACAAAAATAACTTCGTTTTTTCAGTCTTAAATGTACATATGCACCTCTGTTTGTTTCAGCGATGTCAAATATCAGTCATTTGTATTGGATGTTTATACTGCAGGCATAAAGTCACAGTCTTCACAGTGTATTGATGTGACCTGTGTGTCGTCATAAGGTGACCTTTGAGGACGAGGGGACGTACGTCCAGAAGGACTTCTGGAATAAGGAGATCTCAAACGTCAAGGTGGCCGTCACATGTGAGTTCGGTTCACTTTCACAGACGTTCCAGTCATAGTTTACAGTGATCTTTTTTCTCTCTCTCTTTTTTTTATTCAATTATCCCAAAACATTCTAATCTAATGTTTGTAATTTTAGTTATGTTTTGAGTCCAGTACTTCAGCATAAGAAAGTATTATGGGCTGCCACAAGGATGAATACTGGTATCACATGAAAAGGTCCATGTGTTGTTCTTTCATGTTCCAGTCAGGCGTAACTATGTGAAGTGCGTGGCAGGAGAGAGTCTCTACGTCTCGCTGGAGGGCGTCGATCTGTCCCACGCCAACCTCTACTTCTCAGGAGACAATGGCAACTTCACGCTGGTGAGATGGACGGATGGGTAGACAGATAGACGACTGGCGCGTTCAATCGCTGCCTCGACTGAAGCCAAAATTATGAGACACCAAGTCGAAATTAAGAACTTATAAACGTATTAAACTAAGTTCTCATGCACTGGGTCTCCCACAGGTGACTGATGGCGCCCGGGTCTCCCAGGACATTGCGGACTACTGGGACCGGGTCTATACCCACTCCATGAACATCGAGATCAAGAGAGTGAACACCTCCGATGAGGGACGCTACATCCTGAAAGACAACAAGCAACGCGTGGTTTCAGTGACCAGGATGGACCTGACCGGTGAGTCCCAGTACCCAGCGAAGAACGTACCATTGAAAGTATATCAATATCTGTGTCAGTATTCCTGCTGAAGCAAAAGTATGGATTTGCCATTCAATTAGGTTGGGCCTATTTCCGTTTTGTTTAACTTATTGGCATACTTTCCCCATAGCCTCAACCAGTTGTTTCCATTATTGCAGTTAAAAAAAAAACTTGTAATGGACACACCTGAACTTGGAACAGTCACTGAAAGATTTTTTTTACGTTTTTCAGAAGTGTCATTGTAAAAGTTTATTGTAAAAATCTGATGGAAACACTTTTCATGCATTTACATGTCACATTTACATGTCACATGACTTTGGGATGCAGTTTCTAAATAGTCTAATCAAAATATTAAATGAAAGCCTAGGAACTGAAAATGTTTTTGACATCCATTTTCCCCAAAGTGGAATCTTACAACATGAGATTTTATCGACTTTATATAAAGTCACGCCTTGTAACAATGGGAAAACCGTCTGTACTTTATTGACATTTTAAAAGTTTCTGGTTAAAAGTTGTGGTTTGCCTCCGATTAACTTCCTTAAAATAGAAAAGAATTCATAATTCACTCAAAATGCCATTATCACAACTAAAAGTGACATGAGTTTGCGTGCCTGCTGGTTGACTTTTATTTTGTTAGGAACCTGTTGTGGAGCTGAAGAGGAGTCCAATTACAGATGTTCTGTGAAAGTTTCCCGTCATGTCTGTATCTATCACGTGGAAATCATTGAAGGAGAAGGGTGTTGTACGGTGATGAAATGAAGTGAATTAGAAAGTACAGTGCTGAAAAACACAAGGACTAAGAGCAAAAAGTATCCACTATTAATTCTGCTCAAATAAACAGCAGATAAGTAAAAACTGTCCCAGTACAGTTCACACTGCGTCACAAATTATTTACATGCTTCCATGTAAATACTACTGTAGCATGCTTACATGCTACAGTACTTCCATAATTTGGAATAATGTCTGAGTAAGTCTCTTTGGGCTCAGAGCTGTAAGGAATAAAACCGGCTCTGATTTCTGAAAGCGTCTCTGGCTTTGTTGATATTTGACACGTGCTGACCTTTGAGGTTTCTATAGAGGCTTGGTGAATCATTCTGCGCTGCCACACCTCTCTTCAGATCCCGGATCGGACCAGTTCAACCACCCGCCCACCGGAGGGTTGCCATGCACTCACTGCACTGCATTCTGCAAACTATAGTCAATGGCTGCCTGCCAGACGCCACACATCCACTAGCTTTTTAAAGGGGACGTACTGCAGAATGAAAAAAGCACTTCTACCACAGATAAAACAGCCTGTTTCCCCAAACTCCCAATGTTCAGTGTAAAGAATGTATGACATTATCGGCAAGTCATTAAGTTGTGGGCTTTAATACAGTTAGAATGGACCAAATTATCATGTCATTGACCTTTTTTGCTTTTTGGGTTGCTACACTCATGCATCTTGGTTCCTCCTTTGCTTCTGGCTGGATTAGTACACGGTCCATAGCTGCTTCAAAGCTCCAGTCTCCGCTATTTTCAGGAATAAGTAACTTAAGTTGTGTCGTTCCGCAAGGAGGGTAAAGTCACCTCATGTTACATAAACTCCTGCATAGTCACGTATGGGGACGGGAAGTCACATAAAGTAACTGATGGTCATGTAAAGTCACATACAGTCAAATAAGTCACCAACGATCATGTGAAGTCACGTACAGTCACATAGGCCACTCGGGCTAAGTCTAATAAGTCACTGATGGTCATGTAAAGTATAAAAAACACATGAGAAATGAAGAGGAGGCAGTTGTTTTTTTCAGGTATAGAAAAACAGAACCGGTTACACATGGAAACGCACAGAAGGCCGAGTCGAGTCGAGTCGAGCCGCGCCGGTACCGTGTAGTGGAAACAGTCAAAGATCAAAGATGGAGCTCCCCTTTAAAGGTGAAACTCCCCTTTAAAGGTTTCACCTCCTCCACTGTTCTATGCCCACACCTGCAGACCGTCATGAATACACTTCGGGGAACCCGCTCCTGGCTCTGCTGCTGCTGCTGGGCATCCCGGCCGGGATTTGTTGCTGTTGTCGGAAGAAGATCTTTAAGAAGAACGCCAACACCGCTGCCACCCAGATGGTACGACCCGCCAGCTCGTCCCTCCTCGATCCGGGTGTGGGACACACCCAGGAGTCTTTGTTTTTCTCACATCACCTTTTTTCCTCTGGCTGTGTGGGTTTCATAGTTTGTTACATGGCTGCATTTTCTTCTTCTGAGGAAGTTCTACTTCTCATGCGTGAAAAATGTCCAGATTTTTCACCTTTGTGAAGATCAACCTCAGTTTGAGTAATGGAATTTAAAAATATTTCTAGATTTATTTCTTTAGTAGATTAATAGTTAATTAATGAGTTGTTGCCACTCTGGACTGTTACAATAAGAAGGAAATGAAAGTAGGTAAAAAAAAGCTTTTTTTTAATGCACTAATTGATAATTAAAATAGTTGTAGGAGGTGATTGTGTTATTGTTTATCCTCATGAATTTGGCATCGGAGTGAAAACGATTGGATGTGTTGATTTGTACGAGTTCTCTGACTTCTAGTCGTCTGTTTAGAAAACAGCATCTGGATTCATCCTGAAACTTTCAGACTGTGATGGTGTCCTGCCTGCCTGTTTCATTGTTGAGCCTTCTAGTTTTCAATCTAATCAGAGATAATGGATGACGAGGAACTATTTCTCTCTCTCTCTCTGTCTCTCTCTTCCCAGTCTCTCCAGACCACACCTGAGAACGTCCATCCTCCCCCCTCTGGTCCTGTCGGACCTGCTCCTCCCTACAAAGCTGGACCGGTGAGATCACAATCATACTCTTCACCGTTTACGTATCAATGACACTTTCAACGTTTTCTCCTGTTCCTGATGGCACAAGTGTTGCTGTTAATGTCTCAAAATGACTGTCGCTGTGTTTGCAGGGCTACAACGTCTCTGACCCCAATATGGTACGTAAGACGTTTCACATTACTACCTGAGAAAAGGTGAGGTGAAGAAACATGAAAACAGAGCCAGTGAGGAGAGCATGGACCTGAAGCCATGCTGGAAACAGCAATGCTCGTCAACAGCTGAAAGGAGAAGCCTCTCCAAGTGCAACCATCTAGTAACTTTAGTAGTTACTTATTTTTCTCCTTCTTCTTCTTCTACTTAAAGTGAGGCTTATACTCCCAGGTTGGACACACAACCTTTTCCTGTGTCCTTCACATACTGAAAATGATCTAAATTAAACAGTAATTTACCATGAGTTTTCAAATGCTTCTGATTTTTGCAGTGCATTTGCACTTGGGTTTTCTCTGTGTCCTCTGGTTTCCTCCCAGACTCCAGAAACCACAAATGTGTCTGGGCTCAAAGACAGAAAATAAATGAGTGATTAATTATCAGTGAGTCGATTGTATTGTGCTAATCTGGGTGTTCTTGTGTCTCCTCCTACGTAGGCACCAGCAGTCTATCCTCCCCCCGGCCCCGCTGCTCCAGGGCCTTGGAACGGCCCTCCGGCCTCTCCGGTCAGTATCTCACCACCAGCCTGATGTTGTCGTTGAATAACGTGGGGAACCGCCAAAGGCCGGTCCTTCCTGCCCTCTGACCCATGTGTTTTTAATATCAGGGGAAAAATGGTTTAAGTCTGGAGTGTGTTGAGAGGTTTCTTTCCTTTGGAGTCCCTAGAGTCCCATCAGGTCACCATTGTCCCCAACAGAGAGATATCCGAGTGTGCTCACTATAGTTATCCAGTGCACACAAGTTATCTCAGAGTGTACACTAGATAATAACTTGTGCACACTACTTAATTTGTGCACAGAAGATAATTATGTAGTGTGCACAGTTTATTATCTAGTATCAAGTTATTACGTAGTGTGTACCATTTGTGATCTTGTATTCGCTTGACAATATTGCAGCTTGTGCACACAAGAAGTTATCTTGTAAACAGTGCAATCTCTAGTGTGCACAAGTTATGTGCATTAGGTAATAACTTGTGCACACAATATAAGTATCCATTCCAACTTCTGCACAGTTAATTAATTATCCAGAGTGCACAGGTTATCACCAAACATGAACAGTTTGGGACCTTGTGTGCACTTTTTATTTCATTCATTCATTTAGATAGAAAATAGTTATTAATTTAAGTCTCTATTCCGTACATATTCTCTGGTCTTGTGCGCAACCTGTCCCCAAAATCAAGTGTGCACAACTTAATCTCTGTTCACATTTTCTGAGACCAGCCTGTAAGTATGACCTGTTCTAACTCCTCAGTGTCTCTCTCCCTGCAGGGTTTTAACCCGGCCTACCCTCCCCAGACCGTCCCCTACCCCCCTGCCGGTCCGGCCCAACCTCCCCAGTGGAACAACCCCCCACCAGGCCAGTACGGCCCTGCACCAGTGCCTCCTACGGTACAGCCCAACTCTTTGTCTGACAGGAATTCCTGAGGGTCTCACTGGGCGTTTACGAGTTTGTCTTCCGATCTCAGGCCGGGAGAAGAGACTTTAGGAGAAGACACTCCAGGCCGCAAACAAACTTGTCTTGTCTTCCTGACTGTTATCTAGAAGAAAAAACAGTCCACAGCACTGTTTTACATTATCCAAGTGATGATTTGGTGGAGCTGTCATTAATAGATATCGTTATTGTCCAAGCTTCAACTCACACAGCCGTGTGGGAAGACAAAGAAATCCATTCTGAGAAACTAATCTGATCTTTGGTCTTTGCACAATGCAGCCTTGTATGAGAAAGATTCAGTATCAAAATATGTTAATTAGTTCTGTCTTCATGAAGAATCCTCCAGAGAACTGAAAGACTGTGTGTGTGCGTGCGTGTGTGTGTGTGTGTGTGTGTGTGTGTGTGTGTGTGTGTGTGTGTGTGTGTGTGTGTGTGTGTGAAGGGTTATGCCTCACCTCCAGTCATGTACAGCGCTCCTCCACCTGCAGCATCTGAACCTGTGAAAGAGGACATGAAGGTGCAGAACACGGCCTCCTCACCTGCAGAGCCCCTGCTGTCCGCACCACAGGTAACACACACACACACACACGCGCAGAATTATTTGGGATTTTAATTCATGCCTTAAACAGATGCAGAATGAGAAGATTTTTATTTGTCCAGAAGGAAATTCTTGTACCAGTGATTCTTCTAAAGATACTATAACAAATACAGACAAAAAAGAGCAGGTGATGGAGATTGTGTAGAACGTACATAACATAGTTAAAATGTAAAATTGCGTGTGAAGTGGATTAAAAATGTCTCCTGGCATCTCACAATTAGGTTTTATGGTCCTCAAGATTCACTTGAGGACTTTTTCACACGTTATGTAAAGTGAATGCTTTTCGATCTATAAGCGATTTTGGATGTCAGTTCCTCTTTTCCATGTATAATAATAAACTGACTTCCAACAACAAAGTGCTGACTCTCCCGAATATGTGCGGATGACAGATGACATGACAAAGTGGCAGAGAAGAATAAGAGGAGCTTTACTTATGCCCAAAGCAAAATTCTTAGAAATACACAAAGGTTCACACAGGAAAAAAAAAAAGAATGATAATAATACAATAAAGTATAATAGGTAAGTTGTAGAAAATTAAGTGAGTAAAATAATACGCTATTGTTTTACCTTTTTTCATGTGTCTGTTAAGGGACTTTAAGCAGCAGCCACTCAGTCATTCCTCACATTCAACATCCTGGCATGAACTTCCTCATGGGAAAAAGCAGGAAAAAAACAAGCTCTTAAACTCACTGGTAGAGAGGAAAAGCGGCCTGCATGTGATGATGTTGATGCCTCTGGGCTTCAAATGTGGTCATGTTGTTTTGCAGTGTTTCTGTGCTGATATGTCTGGAGCCCCAAAGAAATGATATCACTACATGATGATGTTTTTTAGTCGGACTGAATTGAATTGTGACACATGACGTAGTGACACATCAAGTGTCAACCTTTGTGACCCGTTTCCACTCCCCCATAGGATAAAGGCGAATCCTCCAACCCCAGTGCTCCCAGTCCGGCCGGCGATAATTCCTACACGTTCCACATCGAAGGCGATAAGAGTTCCACCAACTTCCTGTAGGGAGGAGCTTCCTCCTCATCCTCCCCCGGACCGACCGACCTCCCACACCAGTTTGCATTCCTCTCTGAGCGTTGGGCAGGGAATGCAGAATAACAACCAATAGAGAATATCGGAGAGCAGAATTCTTTTTTTCTTTGACTTGTTGCCTTAATCAGTATTTACTATCTGACAGTTGATACTCTTTAGACTGAAGGAACGGCTTTTTTTTGGGGGGGGGGGGGGGGGGGGGGGGGGGGCATTCAGAAACATTGGAGACAATAACTTTTAGGTCAAGTGTCCAGAGCGTAGGATACAAAGTAAGCATGAGTGTTTTGTTGAAGTGTTAGCATTGCTCAAAAAATGGTAAAATGGTAAAAAATGTAATATCAACATCTACTGACTATATTTTAAACATATAACTAGGGTCAAATTTTGTTATCAACACATAATCAGGATTTCTGTACATCCATTTATCCATCCATTTTTTATCTTACCTTAAACTATCAGACCTTAAACTTAAGGCTTAAATGTTTGTATGTTTTTGGACTGTGGGAGGAGCAAAGGGGGAAAACACACACACAAACAAACGCACACACACACGGTAAGAACATGTAAACTCTACACAGAAACGTCCTTGGTCTGATCGGGATTCGAACCCCGGACCTTCTTTGTTGTGAGGCGACAGCCCGCGTCCACTGAGTGGCTTTTTCTACACATTTACATTCAGATTTTTTGTTTCTTTCTCGCAGTCTTTCTCGCAGCTACAAACAGCTGGACCTCTGTAGAGGTTTGTAGCTGCGTTCACGTCGTCAGATTCAGGATCGGGGTGATGTCCGATCATCGTTAACCTCCGTAACCTCATTTTATAAACAGCTTTGCAGTACGTGTGAAGGGCTAACAGGATGTGGAACGCCGTTGGGTTCATCATCTCTCTGAACGTCTGCATGTGCATGCGTGAACTTTTGATTTCTTTAGTCGTTTGGACCAGGAAAGCTTCCTGCTATTGCTTCTTGTTGGTGTCAATATGCCCCGCCCCCAAAATGGGGCGGGGCATATTGATGACCTGTCAATCCACAATCCTCAGCCATTCAAAAAGGGGTGAGGATATTGACCCCAGGAATCTTTCCTGGTCTGAAACATCTTAGGATGTCAAAAACTGGCATCTTAGGGCTAAAGGCGTAAGGCGCGACCATATGGTCTACATTAAAAAGAGGCGGGGCATATTGACACATCAAAAATGGACGTGTTAAAGAGATGTTTTTGGACCCAATGGCGTTCCACAACAGGACAGCTTGTGGTAAAACACGTCGAGCTACCTCACTTCACGGTCACACCAAATCACACCACCACAAGAAAAACATGCAAAGGCCGATCTTATTTTCCTTTAATGCCTGGCGCGCCCTTCACAACGTTTTTTGTTTGGTCGTATGTGAAAACAGAACACCTGGTCCCCGCGTTCACATCAGTTAAGAGGAACCCAGGTTCCATCAGTACAGCAGAGGCTAAGACAGTTCTCCATCGCTGATATCAGACATGGTACCGTTTCATCTTGGCCGAGACGGAAGCTGCAGCAGCTCACTGCGATGCTCACAGTTTCTCTACCTCACAGAGTCTTTTACTCACAATCCGCGAGACTTCTTGTCACTCCTGGAGATGCCTGAGGAGTTTGCATTATTGTGCCTCTCAATGATGGTTTCCATGAGTGATCTTTGGGGTTAAACAGTTGGTCTGAGTCCCCCTCAGCACGGACACTCCCACTCTTTAGGTGGCATCGAGTATGCAATAACAACCCACAGGGTCTGTTCATTGTTTTCTTCATCCGTACTAAAGGTTTTGAAGTCAATAGTGACGCAACACCCCCAGCGTCTCTACAGTAGCAGAACTAACAACAACTATACATAAAATGTACACTTTTAGGTACTTTTTCACCATTTCTACCATTTCAAGTTTGTACTCCGGTCACGTTAAATGACGCCGCAATGGGCACCAGGTTTTTTACTTACTTAATGCGAACCAATTATTTTACGTCCAAAACCAGTTCTATTTAGTGTGAATGCATGAACTGGTTCATAATTTTGGTTGGGGACCATTTGGTTGGGGAGCATTATCACGCCTTGTTTTTAGGGTTGTAACCTTAGTAAATCGATTAAAAATGCCATCTTCAAATGACTTTCTTTTTCGTCCTCGCCTCAATAACAGTCAATTTTCTGCTGCAGAGAACTAAAGAAACCAGAGAATAATCACATTTAAGAATGTGAGACCTAAGAATCAAAAACCTAAATCGATTATTGAAACAGTTTTCCTGGTCGTTTTAAAGTTATTTTAGGTTTAAATCTGATCATCTGGTGTCAGTTGCGGGGCCGAATGTACTAAAAATGTCCGCAATTACACAGAGTCTGTAAAAGTCCTGTATCTCTTTGCCTTGAGTGTAAGCTTTATGCTTAGTATATATACAGTATATAGATAGCAAGCCGTTCCTCTTTACGGGTATGTGCCACTAAAACGAACCATCTCACCACCGCTTTGCTAACCGTGCACGCCGCTGCAGCTCCCATTTGTGTAGTCTTGGCACATCCAGCCACAGTGAATACAACCCTGCTGCTTCCTCGCCAGCTTTAATCAGGAAAAACCACTGCGACGTGGAGGGGTTTATTTTTTTTTCCATTTCCTGACCCAAAAAAAAAAAAAAAAACACAATTGCACACAGATGCGTTTTGTGGGAACAGAGAGGGATGTCTGGTGCGGCTCGGCCCTCTCTCCACAGTAACACGGCTCTGGGCCCGTAGCGCAGAGACTCCGTGTGACGGGACAGACGCTGAACTAACACGTTGCGAAATTGGCAAACAAAACTTATCAGAGTGTGTTGCGTACAGTCCAGCTCAAGTGAATTGGCATCAGGCCAATTGATTCCCGTTGTTGTAAATAATATACTCGACCTGGAGGGTCGTATTAGCATTAGTTAGCTTTTGCATCTCTACGAACCATATATGTAGGTATAAACAGTTTTCTCTCCGAGTTGAGTGAATCACAGCCTGGAGTGTGTTCAGAGGGGATGTGGTGACACTGAATTATACTAACTGGACAAAGTCGAGGATTGTTACGTCACAAACTAAAAAGCATGTTGCTTTAAAGTGCAAAACGATTGTGATTCAGTTTAATTGGAGTGGACACTGTTTGGACGTGCCAAATACGTTACTTTCCTCATTATCTTGATCGAGGACTCAGTTCAGTTGCTTTATGTTTTGCTTGCTGTTGCTTGTGATACCTACCCCCTGCTTATAACTATACCTATAATTTATACCTTTAAACTCCTCTGAGACATCGAGCGCAGATATGGGCAGAAATCAGGAGTTGAAGGAAACTATCGGCACCTTCATTCGTACCTAGACAGATCTTACCAAAACAACATGGTCCGGACTCCTTTTCTAAACTGGGCAGAGCAGCTCACAATTCCATTTCAAAGCCATAAATACAAAAAGTCAGTACGAAAGTCAATGATGTTGACACAAAAACCACCTGAGTCCACAAATACGACTTTTAAACAGCATTTGACTGGTGTAAATACAAAGTACCACATTGAAGGATGGGAAACATACGCCGTTATAGCAAAGAAACATATTACTCATAATATCAGACAGCGTAGCGACAGCATTTTTTAATGATCAGGTAAATGTAGTTCATGTAGCGTACGTCACATTCTTAGAGGCTTTGCACTAGTAAAATGAGTTTTTCACTAACTTTAGCTGAAGTATATTGCGCACACGTTCTCCCGCGTCCTTCACCGTTTGTCGTGCACTAACCTGTAGAAAACCACACACAGACTGCCTTCCTCTGTCGTCCGGCTTCATTTACGTCCATCAATGTACAGAAACCTCAGATACTGCCACTGAAAACAACGGTCCCGTTGACATGGTGCTGTTCTCATGGGCTTTTTGTTTCGCTATTACTGTTTTTGCTATTTCACATCTTTTTTTTGTAAAACGATTATGATTTTTGTTGTTATTTTACAAACGCGAAGCACTCCATCGTGCTTGTTTCTTCTGCTTATGTCAATATTTTAAAGGGACATTGTGCGGGATTTACTGCCATCTAGTGTTGAAATCGTGTACCGCATTTAAACGATTTTTACGTCCCACTTTTTCAAACACGCTACGGCAGCCGTCCTAGATCAAAAAGCCTTTCCCGCTGACCTTCTCCTCTGCGAAAATGCATCGGTGCCGTTTGTCCCTTGCCGGCGGCTGTAGTTTCAAGATGGCGGACCGTCCCGACGCCTAACAAACGACAAATGTATAACCAAATCTAAAATTCTCTGTTTACGAAAATGTGTCAGACAATTAGCGGAGGTAATAACATGTCAACAATAATATCAATTGGACCAAAATAGTACACAATGTCCCTTTAAGGTTTTGTTTTGTGTTTTTGTCATACCTCAAACTGAGACAACACGACCACATAGGATCTGGGCCGGGTAGCTCACAGTTCAGTCTCAAGGCTGTTGATTGGATAGGAAACACACGATGGCCTCATTCTGTATCTACTATCCTGATGTCCTTAAAGTTGCGTGGTGCCTTTTCATCTCTCAGCGTGACGGTGACTTCTAATCTCTCTGTGACTCTCCGTGTCTTTTTGGTAAATTGTTACATGAGCAGCAAAAAATATATATATGTATGTATGTTCTCTTTGTGAGGTGAAAACGTGGATCATGTAAACTTTCAGAATGTGCTTCTATCGTTTTTGTGCAGATGTAGCCCTTGATATTCACTAAGTGTCAAAGCAGTCGATGATTACAGCTGTTTTTCCCACATCTGGATTTTATGACAATGAGCCCTGATGCAGATTTCTTACCTCTCACTTTATACTGCTTCATACCGTAAATGTACGCCTAGGTCTGTGTCTACGCATGAATAAAGTGAAGCTGAAGTGAACGCTGGCTCTAGTTTCTGCTTTCAAGTCACATAAAGGGTTGAAAAGTATTATATGATACATGGTCGCATCTATATAAGAATATGGCAAAAGGCAAAGCACTTTCTCACCTAGTCCCAGTCATTTATTAGAGATTTTTACTAGTTTTTTGCAAATTATGTTTGAAAAAATATTTATTTTCTGGAATGAAATGTAATACTACAGTGAGTCCAATCAAGCTACATGTTTTGATATATAATTTTCCTGGGTTTTTTCTCTTTTTTTCATTTCTCATTTTGTTGTCAAACTGTAATAAGCTTGATAAGTTGAGTTCTATCATAAGAAACGGTCATGAATTAATAATTCAATGATTTCTAGTAATTATCTTGTGTAAACATGTCATGCTGACAGGACTTTGGAGTTTCTGCAGACTGCAGAGATTGGTTTGTTTCAGGTAGAGGGTTCATCAGACATTATCTTCACACCCATTTCGTGCACTTTCAAGGTAATTTTAAAAAAATCATTTTCCTAGCGATTACAATGTCATCGATCATGAAATGTATCAAAACTGTTTTGACTGGTCAGACCGATCAATGTCCATGATTGTCATTGTATATAATAAATAAGTGTGTTTTGGGGTTTTGGAGCATGAGTAACTAACATCAGCAGTGTGAGGTCATCGTCCTGGTGCAGCTCCAGGAAGTAAACGAGCACCATCCCCTGCTTCCATCTGTGCCAAAATGGTGCATTTCTTCATTTCTGATCCGTTTGAACCGATCAATGACCGACACAACAAGGCCGTTGCTTTGATTTATTTAATGTTTTCATTGTGCTTGACACCAGAAATCAATAACATATCAATGAAGCTGAAGACGTCACAAGGGTGAAGTTGGAAATGTACTGTAAACAAAAAGAAGTGTAAACAAGGCACAACTGTAGATGTTCCCACTACTCCCGTCAGAGTCCTCAGATGCAGACTTGGGTCTTGAAAAGCACAAAATGCCTTTTAAAATCTCTGTCCTGCTGGAAAACAACTGTCGCAGTTTGATACAGTTTCTGAATCGTCAGTTTTGGCTCCAGGTCCTCCAGATCGATACCTGAGAGGAGCATCCATTCATAAGCATCCATTCATCAACCACATCCTAGACAACACACTGGATTACGATCACATCCCACACATCGCGACGTTACTGAGTCCCTGAAAATCCCTGAGAGGCCTCGCTCCTCGCTAGCTGACAATCATTTCATGAAGTCCACTCCCCTGATGGTCCCAAAGCGTTCTCATGGCCTGCATTCGTACATAAAGGTCCTCTGAACCACATCAGAAAGAGCTGCAAAACTTTGGGATTAGCTGCGTAAAGAAAACAAAAAACAAAAAACGAACAGAAAGCGAACAGACAGAAAAATCACGTAAAAGCAGAAATCACTTTAAAATCACTCATTCCTGCACTTCCTCTGGTACGGTAAAGAGCTTAGCAACAGCGCTCCGAAAGGTGCAAATTTCTGTTTTATTATCATTATTCCAGCAACATTTCTTTAATGTAGTACAAAGATTGTTTAAGAGCGTTTAATATAAAAACCTTCCACTCCTGCCGTTGGTGAAGCTATGGCACGTTCTTTGGCTTAAAGAGCAACAAAGAACAACATGAAAACTAAACAAAAAAACCTCTCCCTTGAATGATTCATCACTTTTTGAGAACACCGATAGAAAATGAAGGAATATTACGGGTTCCAACAGGCAGGAAATGAGGATGGCTTCTCCGTCAGTCACTCCTCCGTGTTCTTTAGCCTCTCCACCTGCCTCAGGCGCCTCTCCAGGAGCTTCACGTGCTCCTCCAGACGGGACGTCTTGTCGGACACGTCGGAGCCGCCCCCGCCTCCCCCGGGGCGGACGCCCAGCAGGATGCAGACGCAGAGCAGCACGCCGATCCGGACGGCCGTGGTCTCCGAGTCCACGCTGCGGTCGCTGAGGATGAGGCCGAAGCAGAGCAGCGCCGCCGTGAGCTTCAGCAGCCACAGCACCTGCCGCAGGGCGGAGGCCAGCAGGCGGAGGGCCAGGGACAGCAGCCAGTAGCCCACCAGGGAGACGAGGACCCACTGGGCCACGAAGATCAGACCCTCGGCCGTCACCTTGTTTCTGGGGACGCCGACTGCGAGCCAGAGGAGGAGACAGCTGAGCGTTGAGCAGTATCAGACAGACTGAGACGCTGACATGCTGGGCAGTGATGGTGTAGCAGTAGTAGTAGTAAAGTAGTAGAGCATCATCAGCCCGTCTGATCATGTGTTGTGTGAAGAATTCACTTTTAATGCCCTCAGGGAGGCGCTATCATGGAGTCAGAACAAAAACAGTGAGGTACTCCCACTCTTTTATCCCTGCAACCCTCAGGTTATTGAACAGGAAGAGTAGGTATAGAGCTCAGCAGGCAGGCCTGGTGCTCCCAGGTGCTGCTTACCACTGGCAGGACAGGTGGGATGTGGGTGTTTGTACGACTGCTGAAACTTGTTTTGTCTGCCCTCTTATTTATGATATTTTAGTTATTTATACGGTGAAACTGAATTGCTCAGTGTGGGACAAATAAATCTTTCTAAATCTGAATCTGAGTTCCTTATATGAGAGTAGACTACAGGATGCCAACCACTGTAAAACAGTAGAAGGCTATAGAAGCAAATACAAGCTTCTTGAGTCCAGAATTTAACAAGACAAAACAAGTCTGAATTAAGAGCAAACAACTTGAAGAAACTCAAATCAATATTACGGTCTGTTAAGGTAGTTTGGAGACTCCAGGCAGCCCCCAGGTGTGGGTGTGATAGCGTATGTGCCCGAGGTGTATTATCACTATTAGTAGTATGATTAGATAACGTGTGTGATGTTCACCTTGGAGTCCTGCAGCCTGCAGGAGCTGGGACACATACTGGAGGAGCAGGTTCAGAGCTGTCGCTGCACTGCTCGCCACAGAGCCCAGAACCTGAGAGAAGGACTGAGGACAGGGAGGACAGACGCTCAGAGGACGGAGACAGCTACGAGTAGGTGCGTGGGCGCGTGTTGTTTCAATCGACTGGAGCTTCCACCAGAGACGCATGCCAGGGAAGTTAGAGCGCACCTGCACATTTATTCTCGGCTTGTTGGTGCATGTTAAACAAGGTGCAAAGACCTTTTCAAAGGTCACGTTCACAGGCTTTTCAAGCACTCTGAGTGCCCATTCTGAATCTCTGCCCCCCTTTGCCTTTGGCACCTTCACAGGACCAGAAGGATGTCTGCCCCCCATTGGACAGAGTCTGCAACATTTTTCTTTCTGAGGTGTTAAATATGTCTTTCTTTCGATCTTTGTCTATTTCCACTACCAGCTATGAAGTCACTTTTGCTGTTTCATAAGATAAGTCAGAAATGTAGGTCATTTCCAGCATTTTCAAGGTAACCTTAGTTTAAGGATGCCTGCCCCCCACTGGGTAGAGGGTGCAACAACTTTCTTTCTTTCTTTCTGAGGCATGCTCTGACATATGTTTGATATTTCTTCCTATTTCTTGCTGGTTTATCTATTTTAGACTAACAGATTTCCTAAGTTGTGCTGTTTAATAATATGACTTACAGTTAAAGCAAGGGTTTCAGGAACAGCTGTGAGCCGTGGACTTTGATCCCTCAGCCACCGGAGAGTGAAGTAAAAGTGAAATCAGTGGGGATTGATTTGGGATGGGGGCTCACCTTCTGTACCGTCAGCACCGTCTGCTCTCCGATCACTGTGCCCAGGTAGGATCTCCCCTCCCCGGCCAGCTCCGCCACCGCTGCCCGGAGGTCCTGGACGATCCCGGAGCTCTCCCGAGACATTTTGTCCCCACAAACAGACACAAACAAGGCGCTGAGCACCCACAGCACGCCGAGGGGGGTTCGCAGTAAAGTGGCAAACATGGTGAGTTATCAGATTGGGGAAATTTTAGACATGTATTTACAAGTTCGATTAAGTTAAAGAAAACAGTGGGAGAAGCACGGCATGGCAACAGGATATGGAAAGCCTGAGTAATGCCAATGAGTAGGAGACATCTGCCCCCTGCTGGACAGAGCGCGTGGCACAGCCCTGGTTGTCATGGCGCTGTTCCCTAAATACACATACGCAAAGACGTATATATGTGGTTCTGGACGTACGTTGACGCCGGATCGTACGTCAACGCAGTCGCCATATTGTTGAGGCAAGACAACCTTGTAGACAAATAAGAACGAATGGAAAAGCTGTGGTACCTTTGGATAGAAAAAAAAACAGAAAAACACTGTAACGTGAAGATGTCTCATTGGATGTCTCATTGGAGTCACTGCTGGACCCTCTCTCTCTCTCTCTCTCTCTCTCTCTCTCTCTCTCTCTCTCTCTATCTGTGTTTAGATAAGACAAGATAAGCTAAATGCTGTGTTCCTTTCCGAAGGGAAGTTGTGCTGACCAGTAACAATATTAATAATTGGGTAATAATTCTTGGCTGATGAATTTATTCTATCTTTTCTATTTCTATCTTTTATTCATCGTGTTAATTATCTCATTTTAATATTTTTATTATGCATTATGAGTGTTATGTATCCCTGTTTCCTGCGAACTTCCGGGAACTATTGCGAAACCCTTGCGATCCTCCATTGCTGTAAAAACCCATGCGGACAAGTTACGTCCCGATCTTACCAAACCGCCACCGACGCTTTAGCCACACCCACTTCAAGATCCCGCCTTTTTTAACGAACCATGGGCCAATAGAATGGGCTCATTGTGATTGACGGACTTTCTCATCCAATCAACGCTCTTCTTTGGTATGACTCACAGCCAAACCCACCGACTCGGTCCTTCCAGCGCCCGGGCTCACCGGAGCAGTGTCCCGCCGTTACTTTCAGCGGCGTCCGGTCCGGACAGAGGAGATCCAGCCCGGAGGAACGTACAACGCAGCACCAGGAGGGTGTCCAGGATCTGCCGGACTTAACATCACTCCCGAATGGAAGCGGACGGTTTCGTGTCCCGGCGAACGTCCATGGACACGCCGGGCGTCGACAGCCGGGTCTCGGGGGCTGCAGCGGGCGCAGAGTTCCGATGGCTGGGCGGCAAGTTCCTGGACTCTCCGGCGGGGTTCGTGGCCTCCGTTTCACCGAGGATGACGGTGGGGGAACAGGACTTTACCCCGGTGTTACACCGATCTCCTCCCGCGGACACGTCGACCTCTGTGGAGCCGGAGATCGATTATGAAGGACTGCCTCAGGGAGCCTCCACCAGCACACACATGCTGGCAGGATCCGTGGCTGGAATCATGGAGCACTGTGTCATGTACCCCATCGACTGTGTCAAGGTACTAAAAAAACAAAACAATCAAGTACAACACGCTTTTTAAAGGAGTTAAATCAGCTTTATTGGGCCGCGATTGCTGCGACTGAGTTGCGTAAACCTGGTAGGCCTCAGTCGTAGCCTAGCGGCTAACAGAGGTCAGCTAGCCAAACTGACGATATCTAAGAAACCTCACACTAAATCATGTTACTGAGAGCCCTAAACGCAAGTTACACTTATCACAGTGAGCCTCTCGTCTTTGTCAGATATTTTATGAATGACTTTTATGTGTTTACAGCTGTGTCTCCTTAGACCTGGCACCCCCTGTTAAGCTAAAGCAGCGTTGTGCCCCCCTTGCCTGTTTCCATTATCGGACAGACTTGAATAATTTCGTTTGTGGCTTCAATTCAATGTAACTAAACTACAACTTAACCCGGAACGCATATTTTTGTGTCACCTTTAAGGATATTGTCGTTACTGACATTGTAAACAAAGCAAGGCGAGGGTATTTATACAGCACATTTGAACCCAATACAATTTAAGAGTGATTTATAGCTATTCTCGTCAGCTAAAATGTAATATAACTTATAAATATAAGACAGACAAGTGTTAAATGCAATACTCTCATGTCGCAATTATACAAGCAACCTGGCGGTGAAATTGAAGCAGACGACTATGCAAAGGCAGGAAAGGAGTCATAGTGGCTATCGTGTTATTATAGACATGATTATGCAAGACCACATATACATTATCGACAATGCAGTCACAGTATACAGCATGTGTAAAATCTAGTCCCAGATTTGTTGACCTCAGAAATTACTCCTTTTTATGCATTAAACCACTACGTAATAAACCCACGGTCGTGCGTTGAGATAAATTCATGCAAATCATGTAATAATCTGACACCTAGAATCGGCTGCAGGTTTCTGATGTTCCCAGGTTAATCTGTTGACAGCCCGTTACAGCCAGCAAGTCGATGAAAGAAACACATGGATGGACACGCTTCTCCAAGTCTTGTGATTCAGGCCCGGTGTCCATGACCGAGCCGGTATTTCTAGCTTGGTGTGTAACTTTACCTGCTGGACGTTTTAATCTTTTCACTACGTCGCTTTTATCGTATTTTAAGTGAAGGAATGTCCCAAATCAGAAGTCATATGCTCTTTAAATAACTTTCGACAGAGACTAAAAGCAGAAGGAACTGGCCTTAGCTGGATGTTAAGAGTTACCAAACTGATGGACAACTGTTACATCAGCCATAGAGATGCGTAGTGTGAAACTCTAGTGCATATATATGTTAAAACTCTAGCTAGTGTTTTAACATATACAGATACTTGAATTTTTACTCAAATTTGGTCTCAAAGTTCTAGTGTAATGTGTTACAGGAAACGTGCTTGAGTAGATAATCAATGACGTCCATTGTGAAGCATGAAGCATAACTTTTTTATGACTTCAGGAGTGCTCTCGGTGTTCACTTTCTCACTGACACAGCTCACTGTGTTTCTTTGTTCACTGTGAGAATGAGGAACTATTCGTCCACCTTCCGGGACCTTTTGATTTCCCTGTTCTTACAGTCAGTTAATATCAACATATCAAGTCCTTTCACCTGTCTTTTTTCCTTCTTCTTTGGTCTTTATGGCTGTAATTTATTGCCATGTCTTGATAAAGCACCGAACCAACTCATTAATATTGAAGTAGATTTACGCAGCGTGTAAAGAGTGGAGTAGTTGAGTAACTCACAGGGGTCGTAAGTCCTCAGTCTTACTATTTACTGCCTTGACAGCTGTGTAGGACTGCGAGGGCACGTTGATGTAGATCTGGTCGAGGGTTTGCAGGGCGTTGAACTGATTTCTTTATCTTGCTGATAACTGTCTTCATAGTTTTTATGAAGGTAAATATTACATAAGCCTCCATCCGTCTGTGAAGGACTCTGTGGACTCTTAGCTCATCACTTCAGCTCGAATCTGCTCAAGTGGCTAAATAACGTGTACCCATCAGTGTATTTTGAGGTGAACTCGAGGATCTGCGTATAAGTGGGAGATCTTGGAATGAGTTGTGATGGCAGGACTTTTCCCTGCTATATATATATATCTATCTTATTTTTTGTTTGTTATTTCCGGCTGAACATAAACCAACAGGCGACTGGAAACGCGGGGATAATCCTGCTGGCTCAATGGCGCCGGTGTTTGGTTTGGGACTCGGACTCGGATTGTCTCCCGGGTCAGACCGAGCAAGGGACGCTCTCTGAGACAAACCTGTCCCCCCCGTCCCCTCATTCATTCCAGACCTGGGAAAGACAACCCCCCCCTCGGGGCTCGAGCGGTAACTCACCTGCTCTGTGTCTAAAAGCAGTCTTTCAAAAGCTGCCAAAAGTCCATCGCCGTGACCTCATTTTTGATCCAGGACCCATGAATTAGATTTAGACAGAGGTCTACTTTGGCTGTCGAAACAGAGGTTTTTGCTGTGCTGACGTCTGGGAGTCAAGGTTCTCATACGGACCTTTGTGCTCCCTCTTTTTTTTCTGTTTGAGGAGATAACGGACAAACAACGCTGTTGTCCAAGCATCGACCAGTGGAAGCGCTCTCTCATAGCAAAGAGGATAAAGTTCTCCACACTTTTACCCAAAGCAACTTGCAAAAGGAGAAGAAACGTACAAGCCACAGAAACCTATACTGTTGACACACCATTATGTAACAAACGCACAGAGAAGATTGTATAATTCACTTCAACCTCGTTTATTTTGACGTATAGGAATATTTGTGTTGATTTGGCTGGTTTTATTTCTGTGTAGTCCGCTGTGTTGGATTTCCTGAGCAGGGATCCAGAGGGTGATTTCGGTCTCAGTCCTTGTGCAACAACAAATCCTGCTCTACATTCTTGGTGCTACCAACGGATGAGAGTGCTGTAAATACTTATACAAGAGTGGAGCTGACGCCCAAGTAAAGAGGAGGAAGAGGAAGGAGGGGAGAATGAGGAAGAATCGGGTCTTCAGGAGCGACCACGGTTGACAAATGTCTGGAAAGTTTTTGTGTTTTTCGTGTCGACACTCAGTTCCTCGTTCTCCTGGCCTGGAGGGAAAGGTGATGGAAGCTTTAGCCAGATTCCCGCTCACGCAACCTCCGACTCGCCTGGAAGTCACTCGGATGAACCAGAATTCATTCATTCATGCAACCAAACGGCTCGAAGAGGAGAGTTGAATTTCTCCTTTTGTTTTTTTTTTTTGACCACATGGTCCAGACTGTAAACTTCCAGAGTAAAACCTCAAAACTGTGAGGAGGAAGTTCCCGGTTTTCTTCTTGTTTTTCGCACGATTTTCGTTTCCTTTTGTCTCAGAACAAGTCGGACCAACATTTCTGTCCGGTCCTCACATTCCAGCCTTCTTTTCCTTCTCATTCAAAGAAAAGGCGCATGTTTCACTATTTGCATTCCCGCAGTGTGCGGGGTCGATGAAGCCGGAGGCCGCCAGCCTCCAGGGAACGCAGGGAACAGGCCGGAGAGGGTTGGCAGGAACGCTTCTTACAGTATCCAGGTTCTAGCAAATGGAAAGTTAAGAGTTAGGCCTCGTGCACGTCCTTACTCGGAGATCTATGTTTCTCCGTGTGGTGGATGGAAGCTAACCAGTGGAGATGGAGCGCTATAGAGCTAGCAGCTAAACCGAACAGAGAGCTAGCACCCATCCTTGTGTGGCTCATGTTACTGATCTGTAGATGAAGTTTTTGTAAAGCAACAGAGGCGTTGGTATGTTGTTACAGGCTAACGCTATGTTAGCATGGAGGGTCAAACACGCTCAAGGAGATTCACAGTAAATCTGTAGTTGTCACTTCTTTATCAAGAAAACTAGATAAAGCAGGAACGGGATACTTGTACATTTTGGGTATAAATTGTGTATTTTGTTTGTCAAATCTGCCTGAGATTGTAGATGTATTTGAGCAACCAAAACTAGAACAGAGAGATGCTGGTGTATGATTAGTTTTTGACGTACTTCATTCATTCAGTCACTAACAACTTAAAAAGCTAAATAAAACGAAATAATCAATAAATGACAAAACTAATAATACACGATGATGATGAGAGGCATGTGTGTGAGCTGTACTTTCTAGAACCTCTGTGGAGCAGAGAGAGATGCTAGCAGATGCTAACAGGATTAGCCTTTTTGAACAGATCCAGATTAGGGAGAACTCCTCCATAGGCAGCGTAGTGTGGAACTCTTTAAAGGGGAGATAGCAGTGTTTACGTCATGGAGACACACACACACACACACACACACACACACACTGTGCTGCTCCACCTCCCTTTAGCGTTTAGCAACACGCTGCGTCACACGCGACATGTGAGTCTCGTGGTTCTTATTCCCGGACAGACTGCAGCTTTGAACAGGGATTCATCCTTGTTCTCCGGTGTTTTTATATGGAAGCAGTGGAATGTTGGGTTAATCGGGAATGCCTCGGATGCTGTTTCAATAATAATCTGTTTTTACATCCACACGCTCTGATTGGCCGTCCCCCACACTCGCTCTGTGTCGGCTCACATCCACCTGCTTGTCACAGCTCGGACCGGGTGCAGATTTGAGAGTTTTGAGAGTGTTTCTTCCACCGTATCATTGGATATTGACATGTATCACAATGCAAATCAAATGCCTGGTTTCTGGTCAGTCGTAAATGTTCTATGTGACTCGTAAGTGAGATGCGAAGACACAGGAACGTTACATTAAGTTAATTTTAGATGAATAATGGTGTTGTCATTGGATGTACTTATTGCCTGTGTTGCAACATCTCATATCCATATTGAGGAAAGTTATATTATAATATATACTGTTTTCATTCTCTCTCAGCTTTCTCTCTCCGAGTCCTTTGCTGTTGATGTGTGTTGCGTGTTACATCATACATGGATTTCCATAATTTCATATGGAATAGTTGTACAGTTTTCCATAGTTTTCCCAGCCCGAGTGTAGCAGCTCCTTCATGATCTCTCTAAGTGCTGTTTTTTGTTTTGGTGAGTGTCGGTGAAACTTGCGTAACTTCTGGCTGTTTTTTCTGGGGGGAAAAACCCACCAGACCTGATCGCACTGAGGAATGACTGGACACATTCCATGTGAGCTGGCGCTTCCCAGAAACAGAGAGTGGGAATATCCCAGCCTGCCTTTAGGGGGCTCGGCCGCTCCTCGCCGCTCCTCCCCAGCTGTAGACATTGACCCTTGGCCGCAGGGCCCCGCTCCGGGCTCTTCCCTTATTGCGCATTCAGGGAAAGTTTCAGAGTTGCTCCATCTGAACTCGGAGCAGGAACAGCGAACGACCCGGAGCAGGACTGCTGAGCTCAGCAGGGAATGAGGAGGGGGCCCCGGGCTCGCTGCCTCACACTCACACAGCAGATTAGACCGAAACAAAACCACTTACACAAAGTCTGTGTCCCCAGGGTCTAATGAAGGCCCCTTAAAGAGTTTTTATCTCCACTGTATGAATTATTATGTTTTGTTTCCAAAAAGGCAAAAAGTCCCACTGTATTTATCATGTATAATTGATTCTTTTATTATCTTAAATTATTATCTTAAATCTGGTCCATTTTGAAGATTCACCTGTGCTTTTATTACGACTCTTATGACGAGTGTTGATCTCATTGTTCTTCACTTATCAAAGTTTATCCTCATCTTTCTCCCTCTCTCTCTCTCTCCTCTCCTTTTCCCTCGCACCCCCTCTCTCTTTCTCCCCCTCTCCATTTCTCTCTCCCCTCCCTCTCCATCCCTCTCCCTCCCCCTCTTTTTCTCTCCCCCCCCCTCCCCTCCTCAGACGCGCATGCAGAGCCTGCACCCGGAGCCGGGCGCCCGCTACAGGAACGTGATGGACGCGCTGCGTCAGATCGTGAGGACGGAGGGCGTGTGGCGGCCCATCAGAGGCGTCAACGTGCTGGCGGTGGGGGCGGGGCCTGCGCACGCCCTCTACTTCGCCTGCTACGAGAAGATCAAGTTCAGCCTGAGCGACGCCGTGCACCCCGGAGCCAACAGCCACTTCGCCAACGGTGAGAGAGACGCATATAGACACACACACACACACACACACACACACACACACACACACACACATACATAGTGACACACACACACAGACACACACAGAGGCACAGACAAACAGGTCGATGCAACTGTCAGTCCCTTTGTTTCAGTCCTTTTGTCTCCGTCTCACTTTCAAATTCAGCGGTTTTATGAAGACGCTCTTCCTCGATGTTTTATGGGAACAACAACACAACACATGTCCTGGAAATCCTGGAAAATGATTGACCAGTTTTCCAATCATGGAAAACAGAGGAAACTCTGGTTTAATCTTCTCTCTCTCTCTCTCTCTCTCTCTGCCCTGCAGGTGTCGCTGGCTGCATGGCCACAGTGCTGCACGACGCCATCATGAACCCGGCAGAAGGTAAAACAAACAAACACACACACACACACACACACACACACACACACACACACACACACACACACACACACTCACAAATACACACACACACACTCTCTCTCACAAATACACACACAGACTGAAATTATGTGATGATGCAGTTCCATCTTCTGACCACCAGGCGGAGCCACGGGCTCAGCTATGATGTTTCAGTGACACAACTTGGTATTCTTTGGAAAAAGTAGAGAAAGTACAGTTATATCTTAAGTTATAGTTAAATACATTTTAATGTAATAAGACAACTTTATTCTCGCATTTTATGACTTTATTCTTGAAATGTATGACTTTATTCTCCTCCTCCCCCTCCCCCCTCCCTCCAGTGGTGAAGCAGAGGATGCAGATGTTTAACTCCCCGTACCGTGGCGTGTTCCACTGCGTGACCTCCACGCTGCGTGCCGAGGGCGCCGCCGCCTTCTACCGCAGCTACCCGACCCAGCTGACCATGAACGCGCCCTTCCAGGCGCTGCACTTCATCACCTACGAGTACCTGCAGGAGCAGCTCAACCCGCACAGACACTACGACCCGTCCTCCCACGTCCTGTCGGGGGCGATGGCGGGCGCGCTGGCGGCCGCCGCCACCACGCCGCTCGACGTCTGCAAGACGCTGCTCAACACGCAGGAGGCGCAGGCGCTGCACCTGCTGCCCGCCCCGACCGGAGGAGGGGGAGGGGGAGGGGGCGGAGCAGCGGCGGGGGCGGGAGCCGCCAGCGGGGGGCGCCACATCTCCGGCCTGGCCAGCGCCTTTCGGACGGTGTACCGGACGGGCGGCGCCCCGGCCTTCTTCAAGGGCGTGCAGGCGCGCGTCATCTACCAGATGCCGTCCACGGCCATCAGCTGGTCGGTGTACGAGTTCTTCAAGTACGTCCTCACCAAGAGGCAGCACGAGAGGCGGCTCCGCATCGAGCCCACCCCCAGCAACAAGTAAACACGGAACCTCGGTAAACGAAAGGTCAGCAAAGTCAGAGAGCTTCAACCCTCCACCTACTGTAACGGACTGAAACATCCAGTGGAAAAAAACCTGATGGAACCATGGATGCAGATCCAGTGAGGGAGGGGGGGGGGGGGACATGTCCCACCCCCAATTTCTGAAAAACATGAATTGCCCTGCCCCCCTCCCAATTAAAATACCCTAAATTATTGAAAATTGATCACATGTATTTTCAGACTTCCCATTCTTCACATTCCAGGTGAAATGTAGATTTAACCGGGTCAAGTGACTGTGGTGGTTTATTCTCTGCAGCTAGCCTGGCTGTAACAGACCGGCTCAATGCCTCAGTTACTTTTGTAACTAAGTTACTTTTGTAACTTAGGTAAAAGTAACTTAGGCTTCACCCACCCATCCCGACATCGGATCTGCACCCCTGGTGGAAATGGAAAAAGAAGAGAAAGTTTATCTGGGTTTATTTTTACATCTGTTACTGGATGTTTTTGTCCCTAACCTGCAGTGTATTACTGACATTTTAAATTCTTATATGATGTAAAAAAAATATGATTTTTGACCAAAAATCTTTAAATTTGTTTATACATATAGATATATATCTTGACACTCATGGCTACATTTAAGTTGAAGATGATCCCGACTGGATGCAGATTTCCCCCAAACGGGACGTGAGGGTTTAAAACAAAAAAGCTCCAGAAATCTAAATTTTATTTTGTTTACTGAGATTTATGAAAGGAAGTGAAAATGAGAACGCACACACAGTGGGGGGGGGTGGACTGACACCACCCCCCCCCCCTCCAGGAAAAACTTCCGTTAGCTTTGCAGATGAGAAGTTTTTAGGTCTAAAGCGGAAACTTAAAAAAAAATATTCAGATCGCTTGAACTGTTTTTTCAGGTTCGTGTTCGGCTTCACAAACTGCCTTTTACTGGCTTTCAAAAAGCTTCGTTTATTTATGGGAGGGGGGAGTTTGGCTTGGAAAGAAAACAAAAGGACGCTCGCTCTCCTTCCTCCCTCGATCATGCGCTAGCGGTTTGTTCAGTTTCTCCAAAACGTTTTTTTTTCACAAACAAACCTAGCACGCACACACACACGCACACGCGTGTTCTCGAAAGAATAGAAGCTGCTGTTACTGTAGAAAGAAAACACTCGAAAGGAGAGAAACCTTTAACTTCCAACACCTCATCTCGCAGTATTGTCCTCCCACCACAGGGGGGCGCCACCTACAAACACATATCGCTGGAAGTCAGAAACAAAGTTTGTTTCAAGTGAAACAAAGAATGTCGTGCATTAATAGGGGAAAAAAAACGCCCAGACTGAAAATACTCTTATGTAAGACGAGAACGGATCTAGGCCTGCAACACACGGTCGTTTTTCTAGTCGAGTCAGACTTTAAAGATGAGATCTTTAAAGGCATCCATCTTTTTAAAAGAACCCAGAAAGTGTTCACATTTAAGAAGCAGAGATCAGAGAATTTTGACTTACTGGATTTCTCAAAATCGTTGCGGCTCCAGATCGATCGTTCTCTGGCCGTTCAAGGACAAAACCCATCAACTGTGTCGAGGTTTTATTTTATTTCATTCTTTTGAAGCTGCACAGCATCAGAGCACTTAGCGCCGCGTCTTCCTCACAGTTGAGACTCTTTAACCCGAGTTAAAAAAGAAGAAGAAGAAGAAGAAAACGTGTGAGAGCAGAGGTTACGGACACACATGCCTTCGACCGTCAGCCGCCGTGTATCCAACGCACAACTCCTACGACTCCGCCTCAGATCGTCTAGACGAGTGTCTATCGAAGCCATAAACCAGGAAGAAACTGTACACGATATACACATATATAACAATGATGATCATAATAACAAACTATATAACTATGGGCGATTCTAGAGACGGGACAGAAACTGTCTATAAAGTTGAATCCCGAGTGAAACCTGCTGAGATTCAGGTTTGTTTTTGTTTTTGTTGTTTTGAAGAAAGCGCACAATAAAAACATGCTCCTCCATGAGGGTTAAAGCAGCAGGAACAGCAAATGATTCCAGGATGGAACAGACTCAACAGGAGGGTTTGAGGAGGAGGAGGAAGAAGAAGAGTATTTAAAGTGTTTCCTAATGTGGAACCAAGTTTATTTTTTTCAGTTTTGTTTTGTTTTTTTGGGTCGGGTGGGGAGCGGGAACCAAAGACTGAGGGCGACGTTTGTCCACACTAATGTGAGCAGCTGTGAACACGGTTGGAGAGCGTTGACACCTGTGTTTTTCTTTCCTTTTCTTTTCTTTCTGTGAACTGTAAATAAAACCCGGCTAACGGCAGCTCCTCGCAGAAGCAGGGTCTTCTCTTGGTGCTGGCTCATCAAGCGCTGACACGTGACCCCGACTCCTCGTCTTCATTTCTACCGAACCCTAAGATAGAAAACAGAGAAACTAGAACTATCTTACACCTTATTCCTAGAGCCGTAATGTAGATGGGAACCTGCCCTAGAAGTAGAGAAACATGCGTAGTCTCATTATCGTAGATTAATCAGTAGGGTTGTTCGGGTTATAAGAGGATGCAAAAACTAAAAGATGAATTCTTCAAATGACTTTTAATGGTAAAGTTTCTGTCACTGAGTATGAAAGAAACAAGAAAAACACTTGTTTTTTTGAAGCTCAGATCAGAGAATCATAACTTTCTAAAATATGCTTCAATCGATTGATCAACTGTCAAGAGGTTGCAGATTATTTTACTAGTCTAGTTGATGCAAAAGAAAATGTAGATGATGTTTCCTGCTTGTTTTCTCAGGCCGAGTCTTGAAATCCTCACCTCCATGACGTTCACTTTTTAGTCAAAGAAACCAGAAAATATCCACATGAAAGAAGCTGGGAGCAGCCACCTCGTAACATGTTCCTCAGAAGTGTTTTACTAAACTGATGCTCCAGGGTGAAAGGCCTCGTGTATCCACGGGACGTAGACACAAACACACTAGACCTGCTCTGCACTGGTGGGAACGCTACAGAAACAGGTGGAGAAACTCAAAGTTACGTAGCTGGAAAGTTATGTAAAAACAGCAAAAAACTAAAGGTTACTGTCGGCTTCACTGAGGCAAAGACGACGTCATTCAATTTAAGGACATAGACTAAAAGAAACCAGAAACTATTCACATGTAAAAGGATGAGATTAAAAAAAGAGATCACATTACTTCATTTATTACTTTTTTTAAAAAGTGAAATCTTGGTGCTGGATGACATTAAAAACTTGCAATTGAAAAGAAACGAAGAATATCTTTAATTTTTCTGTTATAGACATTAGAAAACGTTGTATTTCTATGTAGATTTCCACAAAATCTCTTCAATGAAGACGAGGTCACAAGTTAAAAATGCCTCGATCACAAAAGTAAGAAGTCATGAGTGAAGCAGCACCTGGAGTCCAGCAGGAGGCGCTGCTGCTCCTCAGTCAATACAACTCTCTACAAACTGAACCACGAGGGAGAAAACCAGTGAAAGCCACGTGGAGATCTCTGTCGATCAATACATTTATCGATCAATAGGCTGGAGTGGCTACACTGATAGTGTCTAATATTAAAATATATCAATAGGCTTCAGATTGGATGAGGCCTTATACTGCTGTTAGGACACTTCCAACACATGATGATGATGATGATGATTCCTCTCTAGGTGAAGGTAAAGGAGTTACTGCAGGTCGTCCTCCACCTCCTCCTCCTCCTCCTCCTCTTCCTCCCCCTCCTCCTCCTCCTCCTCCACCTCCTCCTCCTCCTCAGATCCAGTTTCAGCCCGGGCCTCGTGTTTGTTGTCGTTCCCTGCGGCCTACAAGCAGAAACGTCGTCTTTCATGTTTCTCGTCTGCCCGCCCCCCCCTCCATGCCATTCTTTTCCTCCTCCCCCCCCCCCCTTTCTCTCTCTCTCTTCTGTGTATGTCTCTTCTTCATGTTGGTCTGAAACGTTATCCGAGCCATTAATCCAGACAGGAAGGTCCTGACAGGTGAGGTCAGGTGGTCGTCTGCATGGCAGCAGGTCTGCTCACATCCAAGGTCAACCTGGGTCCTGTGTGTGTGTGTGTCTGTGTGTGTGTGTGTGTGTGTGTGTGTGTGTGTGTGTGTGTGTGTGTGTGTGTGTGTGTGTGTGTGTGTGTGTGTCCACAGAAAACAAAGACAGATGAGGTAACACACACACACACGTACACATACATACACACACATGCTTCAGGGCTGCACAGGGTTCAGGCCTGAATTTCACTTTAATTCTTTGGTTTTAGATGAATTTTGCATTGAGGCAAAACAAGCAAAGGAAGCAGAATTTGAACTGGAAATTAAATTATAGATGTGTAATGTATGTATTGTAAATATCAGAGCTGCATTGGTTTGCAGGACGTTTCAAACATAAGATACACAAAATGTAAAAAAAAAAAGTGAAAGTTTCACTTTTAATATTGAATTATTCTATTTCAACATCTACTTTGGAACCTGAATTTTCCTAAGGCATCTATATAGTTTTGAATCTATCTATCTATCTATCTATCTATCTATCTATCTATCTATCTATCTATCTATCTATCTATCTATCTATCTATCTATCTATCTATCTATCTATCTATCTATCTATCTATCTATCTATCTATCTATCTATCTATCTATCCATCTATCTATCTATCCATCTATCCATCTATCTATCTATCTATCTATCTATGACCATCTAGAACCACAAGCATAATCTGGGACTGGGATTACAAAGAGTGAAATATATGCATGTTGAAGTGCAGAAGGAGAAGGAGAGGAGGAGGAGGAGGTTTGTAGAAGTGTCTCCAGACCTCCTCTCAGGTTGATTAATGATCTCCAGAACGTGGGGATGTGTTGCTAATCTCTCCATCGGTGCCGCTCCGCCTGCGGGTCGCACAAATACAGCCTGAGGAACGTCTCTACGGCGTGATGGATGGTGGTGGAGCGTGGTGGCCTGGAGCTGGTCCTCCACGCGCCACCATGTTTTACTCCTCCAGCTCCTCCAGAGGAAAACACCTTGAAACCAGCCCGCCATGCTGGAGCTGCTCAGCCTGGCTCCAGCATGGTGGCCGGCCTGGAGCTGGGGCTCCATGCAACAGTACTCCTCAGCTTCTCCAGAGGAAGACATGCTGAAACCACACTGGACCTGGGCCTGGACCTGGACCTGGACCTGGACCTGGACCTGGACCTGGACCTGGACCTGGACCTGGACCTGGACCTGCTCGGGCCTGACCCCACCTGGAGTCGTGAAGGTCCGAGCTCTGAGTCGTCTTTCCCACTTTGTCGTGTTCATGTGCAGTTAAGGTGGGTGAGAAACATGGACGAGGCTACGAAGAAGAAGAAGAAGAAGAAGAAGAAGAAGAAGAAGAGTTGTGTTTGGATGCTCCAGGCATAAATCACAGGTTGATGACTGTGTATAAACAAACTCACAGTCCTGTCCTTCATGTCCTTGAGTGCCTGAACGTAGGTGGGTTAGGGGTTATGTTTGGTCAGGGGTTAGGGTTAGCTTTAGGATTATGGTAAGGGGTTAGGGTTACATGTTAGGGTTCGGGGTTATGGGTTATGTTAAGATTATGGTTAGGGGTTAGGGTTAGGGTTAGGATCACATATTAGGGTTAGGATTACATGTTAGAGTTAGGGGTTATGGGTTATGTTAAGGTTATGGTTAGGGGTTTTGGTGAGGGTTAGCATTAGGGGTTATGGTTAGGGGTTATGTGAAGGTTATAGTTAGGGTTAGGTGTTAGGATTAGGGGTTATGTTAGGGTTAGAGGTTATGTTAGGATTAGGGGTTATGGTTAAGATTAGGTTTAAAGGTATAGGCATAGACGGTTTGGGAGGTATAAGCAGTGGTACGTTTACGTCACGTTCCTTGTTTTTAGCTGTGAAATGTACACATGAATAAGGACATGACCTGTTGTACGTCTTTGTCTGTTGAACAGAGTGTAGTTTTCCATCAAACCAGAGGTATAAACGCTCGGTTAAGAAGTAGAGGACGTTTGTCTTCGTCCTCTCCGTCCTCACCATTTCCTCGTTAGCTTCTTCTTCAGCTGTGTCTCGAGTGCGTTGCTCATCGCTCGATGATCACAAAACAAAAGCATCCACCCGTCCTGTCCAGCATTTCCCAGCTGCTCCTGGTAATGATTTTCTGCAAGACACACACACACACACACATACACACACCCACTCTGCAATTTATGTGTGTTATTGTGAACCCTGACAGTTTAGGTTAAATCTCTGTGGGTAGCGCTGGATAAACACCGTATTACTCGTGTATCTTCCCAGAAACATAACGTTTTTGACCCAGAAAGTCGGAGCAGTGAATGGATAAATGGTGGATCGCAGGATAAATATTTAGATGTTGGGGGGTTAGAGGGGGTGGGGGGGGCTGATGGACGAGGCCCGGGGCCCGTTCTTCCTCCCCGTCTCCCATCTCCCATCCACAGGACACAGGAAACCGGCTAAAGAGACATTTCCAAACATCCATTGCGAAATCTATGAGGCGGGTGGGTGGGTGGGGGGTGGGGGGGGGGGGGGGGTGGGGGGGGGGGGGGGGGTGAGGGTGGGTGGTGGGCTGACGTCAGGCTGCGCTAACGTGGGAGCCGCCCGCGGAGACACTGAGCAGCCCTGGCCCGGTACTTCACGCCGAGGCTCGTAGGTGTCAGATTCTCAATTGGAGGATTTCTCATCTGAGGGGTCGAGGACGTGAGCAGAACCTGGACCTGGACCTGGACCTGGACCTGGACCAGGATCTGGGGTTCCTCCCAGTGATGCTCCACAGACGCCCCGACCAAACCGCTTACGTTGATGAGTGTGGTCTCACCGCAGGGTGGAAGGGGAAGATATCCAAAGTGTCTACTTGGTAGACCATGACTTCCATAGCAATGGAATCCTTATGGGAATTCCCAAGACTCTGAAGTTTTGGAAAGATGTTGCTACCAGCTGTCTAGATAATGACACATTATGAGGCATATACATTTTTTATTCATTCTTTGCTTATTTATTTTTCTATTCATGATTAATGATTTCACTCTACCTTTTATATGAAGTCGGATACACCCCCCCAGTTGACAATCAAAGATGGCCGCCCCAAGTTTATTGGCACGGTCTAGCTAATTTTTGTTATCTAAATCCAGCACTTACATAATATTGTTTATATATATATATACATATAGCTGTTTTGATATGGAAGTCATTCAGGAATACAGGTCACATGACCAGCCAAACTACGACAAAAACCTTGACTTATAGCCCAGAAAATAACACGATCACAACAAGACAGGACGTAGCTGCTGGACTTCTGGACTCCTAGAAGCCAGGAGGGCGTGGAGGCGTCGTTTACTCGTACGGTGAAGTGTTTCCAGCTTTTATTTCTTGTCATTTTTTTGCTGACTCCGACCTACAGATGGTGCCTGGTGGAAGTCGTCCCGGCCTGTCTGGACCTGCCCGACGCGTCAGACTCATTGATCGCCCTCTGATAGGCCCAGCCCCCCCCCCACCCCCCCCCCACCCCTCCACCTACCCCCCACCCCCCACCCCCACCAGCCAATCAGGTGAGCAGGAGGCAGGAGGAGGTGATGCGGCTCCTGCAGCAACATGTGGGAAATGTGGTGCGGCAGACAGGAGCGTAGCTGCAGAGTCAGGTCGGTTTGTGAGTGTTTTTGTAGGAAGTGTTCGGGAAGTTTAAGTTTAGGTTTGTTCACCCACTGAATGATCTGGAAGAGAGTCAGGTGTTGTTTTTTTTCTTGTCATGACCGGTCTGAGGCTCAGATCCAGACCAAGCACAAAAAAAAAAAGTTTCAAAGATTAACACGAGGTGAATCCTGGAACAGCAGACAGCGTCCTGACGCTGGCTTTAGATCTGAAGACATGTGATGGTGATTTTAACAAGTCCACACAGCTTCTATATAGATGGAGAGATGGATAGATGGATGTATGCATAGATAGGCAGGTAGATAGAGTAATAGATTTATAGATAATGCTACCGCTGCAGGTACATCTTGAGTATAAAGCTTTGTAACTTCTTATTCCAACAAGATGTTTTTTTCGTTTTTTCTTTTATAAAGATGGACACAACATCCCTCTGCAACGGACCCGGGTTCAGAGACTTTTTAGCTGCAGCCATTTTAATATAGATTTGATTTCAGGCCATCATCTGTCTTTCTTTTTCAGTCTTTTTTTCATCACAATACAAACAGAGAAAGTAAAGGATAAAGTACATGATACTGGACCCTGAAAAAGACACAACTCTGAGAGGAAAACTTAAATACTTAACAGTTCTGTCTCTGACTTATCAAAATAATGTAACAGGTGTCAGTAGTGTTTTCATCACGACGATAATAAGGCTCAGAATCAGCATTTATTATTATTATTATTGTTGTTATTATTGTTATTATTATTATCATCTGCATCAATAAAAAATCATTTACAGAATGAAAACTCAGCACTATAACAGACTGGATCCTTCTTCCTAGTTTTAGCTCAGGCATTAGCGTTAGCATTAGCGTTAGCCGCAGAAGCTTTAGCATCTTCCTATTCGTGCGTACGACATTGTTTAAGTCGATGTTTACTTTTTACCCTCTTCTACAGCATGCTGTATTCAGGTTTTCTTTTTCATTAACAGAGGAAGGTGCAACGTTTTAGCAAAATTAACAATATCGGGCTGATAATGATCGATAACTGTTGTGCTTCTTTAATGTAAACTCAGTAGGACAGGTCAGGTCTATATGTAGGTCACACACCTTTAAAAAACTGTTTCTTTTATACTGTATAAACACATTTTGAGAAGAGTGAGATATAATTAAAAATAACATAAATTTTTACGTATATATACTTTACCCACTCACCACAGTTTTTCCAGGATGTCCTGTCTGTTTTGGACACACCTGCTCACTCAGAACGTCCTCGTCCCTCATACGGAACCAGTTCACACTGCCCACCTCCCAAACACTGTCCAGACCACGACTAATTAGGTCTAATCTGACCTAATCTAATCTGAACGTGTTAGTCCTGTGCACTTTCACTACCTGTGGTGTGTGTGTGTGTGTGTTTGTGTTCTACAGCGTAGAATCTCAGTTATGTGACTGTATCAGCACAGGATCTGCCTGCAGGGTGTGTGACACACACACACACACACACCCCAGTACACACACACACACACACACACACACACACTGAACTGGAACCGTCAGGAAGATTGTAAAAGTCAACAAATGAGTTTGAAAATCAAACATGTTAATACACACCCATATGCTACTGTACACACTTTGATGACTGCTGTGTGTGTGTGTATCAGAGTGAATGAGGTTCTCTAATGTGTTTCCTACCCCCTCCTCCTCCTCCTCCTCCTCCTCCTCCTTCTTCTTCTTCTTCTCTTCCTCACACAGGTGTGTTCGGCGTCTCCCCAGGTACTCGTGGACACTTCTTCTTCATATTCCGTGCGTAGTTTTCCTCGATTTGTGTTTCTTTTCTTTTCTCTCTTACCCCCCCCCCCCCTCTTCTCTCCTCTCCTCTCCTCTCTCTCACTTCCTCCCCTCCTTTTTACTCCCTTTTGTCACTCCTCATTTTAGCGTCTCGCTCGGCCGCACACTTGAAGTTCCTTGGGCTGGAGGAATTTATCTCACGTTTCACTTCAGCCTCGTACGTCCTCGGAGCTTCTAGGAAGTGGACGAGGTTCGATGTGGTTTTTACGTCTCCGCGTGTGACACGTTCGAGTCACTTTAGGGGAGGAAAACAAAAAACAAAACCACTCTGATCGACTCTGAAGCTCCCTCCCTCAGGAAACCTGAAGGGAGACGAAGCACATTAACCTCACAGGGTAAAATCTGACTTTATCAGTATTTCATTTCCTATTATTATTGTTTCTCCTTATAAACACACAGCTCTCCTTCCAACGATGGTTCTTCTGTCTTCTGATGTGAGTAGTGAGGTGTTTTTTGTGTCTCTGAAGTGAATAATTACTTAATCTTTTTTACTCATTATCAGTTTATGTCTTTTGAGAGATACTTGTGGCCGACACCTTCCAAGACGCACTGACTGAGAACAACCAGTGAACTGACTCTAAACATCTGTACAAGACACTACTTTGTAAGTGACATTTCCACTCATCCCAGAATTGAGGTAACAAGGTTGTCACTGCTACGTATTAAGGTTTTGTGTCTAGCTTTCAAAGAGAGACTTGTATTGCCAAGAAATCCCAGTTAGGACTCCAGTTAAGATGTGACCTTGCACCATTGTTAACCTGTGGCCACCAGTCAAAGCTTCAACACTTTATTCCATTAATTATTTAACATAAATGGATGATTAGTGGGTGGGTTTTGCTTTGAGGGAAGTCTCTTTGTCTACTTATACTCCTTTCACTACTGGAGTGGTACTGGGGATACTGGTTGTAAACGCTTCCTCGTTCCTTGTGAACTTCCCCCTTTTTAGGTTTGTAAACTGAGACTGATTTGCTTTGGAAATGATTTCCACTATAAAAGGCGACTTTGAAAAAAATGATCAATATTAATACGACCAGTTCAACATTCAACATGTTTAATTCACCTATAACGAGACTTTCAGCTTGTGTATTTATGAATGAAATTTGAGGACTTTAGTCCTGATGAGTTTAAATGTGAATGAAAAGATTGATTTTAAGTCGTATTTTAAGTCAGTCGATTGAGGTTGTTAAGTTTTATGAGTAATTTCACTCGTTACACTTGGAAACGTGGTTTTACCTTTGTAACAACACTACGTATGGTCACAGGTGGTAAACATCAGTCCACTTCCTGGTTCTGGAGTTTGTACAATAAACGTGATTTGTAGTGGAAATCCCATTACTAGGATTACTAGGATTACTAGGATTACTAGGATTACTAGGATTACTAGTAGGATTACCATAAAAAGTGACATAAGTTTACATACAGCACCTTGCAAATGTTAGTGCGCTACTCACATTTTTGTTAATATTTTGTTATGTTATAGTTATGTTATTGTTAACCCTAACCCTGTCTTCTCATGGGACAACACTATAGAGCCCAAGAATTGATATTTACTACCCTCTCTGTAAAGATATAATAAGACATTTGCAAAAATTTAACTTTTGTGAAATACTGTTTGTGGTCCATGTTTTATGTTTGTTCACGTAGGTAATTAAGAAGGCTGTGAAGTTTAATTTTGGACAAACTTTGCTTGACATTTATTCTGCACAATGAGCCAACTTTAGGTTGCTTTGTGTGTTCTATCATAAAATGAATAAACTTCCCACTTTGTTTTTTCTCTTTTGTCTTTGTTGACATGGCAGCACATCGTTGGGACACTGGTGACACTGGTGGCCGGCCACTGGTCACACTGGTGTTTACCTGGCAGACGCCTCCGTGTCTCGCCTCTCCTCCTCCTCTTCCTCCTCCTCCTCCTCCTCTTCCTCCAGGCTGCAGAGCTTTATCTGCTGTTTACCTCTCCATTAATCCCCATCGGCAGACGTTTGTTTTGGTCCCAGACGGAGCAGGAGGTGAGCCGGAGGGAACAGGAGCTCCTGAGGAGCCGCAGATCTCAATCTGACGAAGGGGTTTAAACTGTGAGTACGTGAAGCAACGAGGAGGAGGAGGAGGAGGAGGAGGAGGGGGAGGAGGAGGGGGGCTGAGGGAGAAGCTCCGGAGGCCTGGGTTTAAGACCTGCTCTGAGGAAGAGGAGGAGGTGGAGGAGAGGACATTATGAGTGTGGCTGCAATTAGACAAGAATGGCTCCCAGGCCATTGACAACAATTAGGGCACAAAAAGGAGGAGAAGAGGAGAAACCATGGGTGATGGTCTGTGTCAGAGATTTGAGATGTTTTGGTTTGTCCTCAAACCCAGATTTAAACTTAATCTCACCAAATACTCATATTAGATGATTAAACTGGTCCTCAGACAAAAGATAAAAAAAACAACAAAACATGTCAGTATAGACTGAAAATAAACTGGTTAGGAGCTAAAGAAAGATTTCTGTCTGATTTTTGGGAAATCTGTGACTCTAAGAAGTCAAAATTTGTATAAAACAGGATAATAACTCTTTTAGGTTAAAACTAAATCTTACTTAAGTATCATAGGTGATTGAATTGGTGTTCAGATCTGGTTTCACACAGAAAAATGAAAGAAAGAAAAAGAACATTTGTGACAACAGCAAAACCTGACAAAAGCAGCGACACAAGTTAAAAATAAGCAGATGAAACAGGAAATAGATGAGCAGCTGACATTGTTGAAGTTTCAGGTCTGAATTCTGACTTTTAGGAAATTCTTTTAAAACTGTGACTTTGAAAAGCCACACATTCAGATCCAGCAGGATTACAAGTCTTTGATTTGAGCCACATTTTATCAAACAGGTGATTAACCTGGGCTGTTATTATTCCACTTCTGAAAACAAACCTTTTCCAAAACCTTCTGGTTATGCAACTCTTTAAAGCGACCTTTTTGGAGCAGAAATCTTAAGCATCTTTCTCGTTTTTGAGGCTCTTTTCTCACTTTCCCGCATGATATATATATATAAATTTTGTCATCGGAGCAGTTGTGTTTTTTTTTGGGAGGGGGGGGTTGGCCTAACAAACCTGTGAGAATATGGTCGCTGAAAATGAAATAAAAGCCCTCCTCCCTCCTTCGCTCCCTTCTCCTTAAAAAAAAATAAAATAAAATCCCCCCAGGTCCATTTTCCTCCTCCTCCTCCTCCTCCTCCTCCTCCTCCTCCCGGGTATAAATGGTGAAACTTGTAGCAATAATACCCCCCTTCTTTCACACAGACGCCTCCCCGCTGCCTCCACCTCCAGCCCGGGCTCTCGGAGCGCTTTTCTCCGCGGAACAAAAACGCGCCTCCTGAAGGGGAACAAAAGTGACCACGTATTTCTCTCTCTCTCTCTCTCTCTCTCTTTCCTCCGTGTCCCTCTTCTCCGGAGCAAGAATAACCCGCTGCCTGTCCCTCAAATTGGGGAATATTAGGACGTCAATCTCCCGGCCCCGGAGCGCCTTTTGTCTTTGGCTCTGCCTACCACACACCTTTTGTGCCGCGGGTCCAATGAGAGCCATTACCAGCGCCGCTCCGCGCTGCGCGGCTCTTCGGGGGTATTTTAGGTGCTTAATCGCCTCCTTTGAAGGACCTCAAATGGAGAGAATAACTTCCTCCTTTCACCTCGTCTGCCAATGGCACCGAGACAAAGGGGAATCCTGCAGGCCAGGCCTCCTCCTCCTCCTCCTCCACCTCCTCCTCCTCCTCCAAGAAAAATAGGAGCAGATTCTTTTTCCCGTTTTCTCCAAGGGTTCAACAGCGCGCGAGCGTTATTACTGTTATTATTAATATTATAATTCTCACCCCCCTCCAAAAAAAAGTATCGGCTAGTGAAGGGTACAGGATGGGAGGAAGGGGTTATATCGACTTTCCGCCAGAGAGTACAGAATCAAAATGCAGCTTCGCATGTCTCTGTCGATTTATTTTGGATAGATGTGAAATAGACTAAAACGATCCTCTGTTGAAACAACAACAACAACAACAACAAAAAGAAATTTAAAGCATTTCAATCTCCGCAATGGAAGAGCATCGTGGTCCAGGTTGTGTAATTGATAAAGTCGGAGTTCTGACAATGTCTTTCACATTAATTTAAGTCTGAGTTTAAACTTGATTTTTATTTATTATTTTTTAAATTTTCGTCAATTGAATTTTTTAAGAGTTCACGGTCACACAAAAGACAAGATATCTGAAAGCTTATCTGAAAAAAAGCTGAAAAAAACTCACTAAAATCCAAAATAAAAATAGGTAAATTTAATGTAAAAAAAATAATAAAAAGACAAAATATGAGTTTTAGAAGTTTTTGTTTTAAAACATTAATTTAGTGTTTTTTTCAGCTTTGTTGCCATTATGCGTTACTTTCATATTTGTTTCTTTTTTTTTTTAGATGTGAGATTTTGAGTTGAGGATTTTAAATCAGATTTATTCTTATTTTTTTTTACAATTCCAAACTAATCTTACAACATGGCCCCAATCCTCTTCCATATACTCCATGGCTCCCCCTAAAAATATAGATATATATATATATACCAACATAAAAACAGACATTTAGAAAAAAGGAGTCTTTTGTATTCCTCTCTCTGTCTTTAAAGTTCATATCAGGAGAAACCTGCGCAGATTAATTTGCGCAATAATTTCTCCACTGCGCCTCAGTCCAATCTCCAGAGCACCGACCGCTTCTGTTCAGGTCTGAATGTGAGCGAACAGAAGAAAACCAACTTTGTGGGACGCCTGGACACACACACACACACACACACACACACACACACACACACACACACACACACACACACACAGGCACGCACACGAACACACGCATGCATAGAGACACACAGGTGCACACACATACCCGCGGACTCGCGCACATATACACGCACGTGTGCATAGACACAAACTCGCTTGAACACGCACATTTAAACATAAACGCACACTCACTCGCACACACACACACACACACACACACAGAATCATACAGACACAGTCACGCACTCGGACCACACACACACACGGATACAGAAATAAGCACGGGTACACACACATCTACTCGGATTCAGTACGCACGAATACACGCACGTGTATCTGCACGCGCAGATATACACAGACACACACACACACACACACACACACACACACACACACACATATACACACATTTTTAACACGCAGACAGGTACAGACAGTGTCACGTGCGTACACATGTACAGAAATTCAGCAGTACAAACTCACGCGCACGGTCACGCACAGATGCACCCATACACGTATTCGCACACGTGCATAAAGACACACACACACACACACACACACACACACACACACACACACACACACACACACACACACTTCCATGAAGGCTGGGTAGGTAAAGCTCCGTTAGAAAAGCCGCGTTAGTCCCGCTGCGGTTGTTCTGGTTCTGGAGGTGGTTCTGGAGGTGTGGTCTATGGTCCTAGAGGTGGTTCTGGTTCTACCAGGCCCGGATCCCCTGCAGGGATCCCTGGCATGACGTCACCGCCGCCCCCGGGTGCTGCTGCGGCTGCGCAGAACCGGGGCCCAGATTCGGGCCCAGGTTCGGGACGGCGGCGCCGGACGCGTTCAGGTTGTGGTTGAGGTTCGGGCCCAGTCCCGGGTTCAGGGCCGGGCTGTACGTGTAGCCGCTGCTGTAGGCGGGGCCGCTGTACGTGTAGGCCTGGTACCCTCCGTACCCGTACGGGTTGGTTCCGTACGGCGGGGCCGCGGGTCCGGGCCCGGTACTGTAGCCCTGAGCCCCGCCCAGACACGGCCTGCCGTCCCGCACCAGCACCGGGACCGCTACCCGGCGAGGCTGCTGCTGCTGCTGCGGCCCGGAGCCCTCCAGACCCCGGTCCATGGTCCGGTCCAGGGTCCGGTCCTGCCGCTGTCTCTTGCACTTGTACCTGCGGTTCTGGAACCAGATCTTGACCTGGTTGGAGGTGAGTCTGAGGGCCTGAGCCAGGTGCTCCCTCTCTGGGGCGGACAGGTACCGCTGCTGCTTGAAGCGTCGCTCCAGCTCCAGGACCTGGGCCTGGGAGAACAGGACCCGAGGCCTCCGCCGGGTCCGGACCTTCTTCTCAGGGTCCACTGGACCCGAACCCGAACCCGCAGCCTCGTCCCGAGACATCAAGCCGCACAGCTCTGAAGACACACATACACGGTACTGTTATCACTGGATTCATAGGATATGATACACGGTATGACATGACATGACATGACACGATATGACACGATATGATGCGTTATAATGCGACATATTTAATTAATCCAATACTGTAGCAATAGATTTTCACACCCTATTTACACTGATGCACAGGTAAAAAAAAGGTAGAGGTAGAAACGTAATGCTGAAAATTATAAATAAAAAAATAAAACAAGGGATAATAAATCGCTAAAAAGACAGTTTTATAAATTGATTCTCGTGAGTTACAATTTGCCTCAAGTAGCTGAAATAAGCGTGAAGTCAAAGCAAAGAACATTAAAACCCACGACTCTGCATGTTTTCACTGTAATTACACCTCAAATGGTTTAATTACACTTAATTTGCGACACAAGGGGATAATATGTCCTTAATAAGGCGGTTTTGTTGATGTGACGTACAGCTTCAGGGATGTAATAATATATATCAAAAAGTGGAATAATTAGCTTCAAATTGACTGCTTGTTCAGGAATAAGTAGTGCACATGTCAGCCTGTTCTCACTTTAATTATTTATACCACAAACTGTTCTATTGTTCTAGCATAGATAGTAAAATATTCCAACACTTTTCTCTTCTCTAATAAGTTTTGAAGTTGATCTAGACGCTGTATGAACAAATCCATTCCAGTTGTCCACTAGATAAAGTGTAACAAACTGGAAATAAAAACAAGTTGGGAATATTATATATAAAGTAAAAGCAAATCACACTCGTAGAGCCGTGTGAATACGGACAAAGAGGGACTAAAGGGAAAAGTACACGGACAATCTGCATGCAGATTTTCTTTTTCACATCTTAAAGTCGACCTGTCCGTCTTGTTCCTTTCAGGTGATATTTTATTCTCAGAGGTGAATGTGCACGGAAGGAATTGTTCCTCCCGGGGTGGAAATAAAGTGCTGCCCACTGAGTGAAAATTGACTGGAAATTGTTCCTGCGCAAAGTCAAAACTCCTCAGACTCCTTGGCACTAAAGTACATTTAAAACTAAAATTTAAAAAAGAAAACTTTTCCAGTTTCCTTTGGGTCTGAAACACACTGGAGCAGAATTCCAAAGCAAACCTTCAACGTCCTCTAAAACTTTCACTTTATGTATGCTGTTAAAAGTTTGCAGAACTTCAGGGAGGGAAAATTATTGAGTTAGATAGTTGTAAAGTCTGAACATTAAGTCTCATATTAAACCCTCATAAGGAAGAGGAGATGACTGACACTTAGAGAGTTGTAAAACAAAAAAAATAGAGCGAGAAATTATATGTAAGTCAACTTCAGCACACGCGCGCTCTCAGATTGTGAGTGGACAAGCTTTTAAAGAGAAAATGTACTTTTTTTTACCCACAAAAACCTCTGTTGAGTTTTATTTTCCATTACTAAAAGCTTTGGCGGTTTCACTGTAAATATAAAATGAAACGGCGCATATACAAAGAGTCAGATCATCTGTTTAGGAGCTGACATTCCTGTGTATATTCTAGAGCTTTATTAGTCGAAGGTTTGCTTGCGTGAGTGTGTTTCAGACCCGAAGGAAACTGGCAAAGTTTTCTTTTTTAATTTTAGTTTTAAATGTACTTTAGTGCCAAGTAGTTTTGACTTTGCGCAGGAACAATTTCCAGTCAATTTTCACTCAGCGGGCAGCACTTTGTTTCCACCCCGGGAGGAACAATTCCTCCGGATCACTGAGAATAGAATATAAAGTGAAAGGAACGAGACGGACAGGTCGACTTTTGGATGTGAAACAGAAGCAAAACGTCCACTCTACATGCAGATTGTGCCCGTACTTTTCCCTTTAGTCCTTCTTTGTCCGTATTCACACAGCTCTACAAATCGCCCCCGGGAAAGTAAGTGTGTGATTTGCTTTTACGTTTTCTCATCTTTTACTATGTGAAGCAGTTTGTACTACATCATATGAAGAGCGTAGCGTCTAAATGATACATTCAGTAGCTCATGGAATTATTATTATTATTATTATTTTGTATTATTATTTAAATACATCGAATAGAGTTGAAGTTGCTGCTTTGTCGCCATAGTTGTTAAAACTTCTCATCGATACAACTTCAAAAAGGGAAAGAAAAAAGGTGCTAAAAAAAGTAGTGCTACCTCAAATGTGCAGACACATGTAACATGTCTGTAGAAATATGTCAACACTGTAGCACTTTAGAGTTAATTTACAGTATTTTTTTTTCATTTTTGTGTGTGTCAGACATTCATAGCAAGCCACACGGCAGGAAAAAAGTGAACCTCACTTAACTTTATGTGCAAAATAAAAGTAGGAAAACTAACTGGACCGTCTTTCCCCAAAACGTGTGCACAAGAGACTGTGTGCACCTGCTGCTGCAGACCTCCGAGCCTCTATGTGTGTGTGTGTGTGTGTGTGTGTGTGTGTGTTTATTGGCTCTACTCCTCCGTGTCGTTCCTTTTACAAGCCTCTTTAAACTAATTGTCGGTTTATGGTCCACACATCATAACAGAGCCACTACGCGGTGTTTGACATGTGCTCCACTTTAACTGGCTGCATCTCAGGTCCTGAGCAGCTGCACGCCTCTCCACCTCCACCTCCATCCCTCCATCCCTCCATCCCTCCATCCATTTACACCTCATTAAAGTGCACTTTGGTGCCTTCTTTTTTTGTTTCTCTCCCCTACATGTGAGTTTTTCAGCTACTCATAAGTGTGAGAAGTGAGCACTGGAGGGGTTACATCTTCACGGAGGTACTGATAGGGATAGTAATAGTAATCAAAAGGTGGATTAATGTGTGTTAAACAGCTGCAGGATTGCTCAGGAATCAACGTCATCTCTCCCTCCAGTCACATAATACCAAGCGTTGGACAGACTGCACAGTGATCTCAGGTCTGAATGGGTTCAGACAGACTCAAAGTGAGGGAAAGCACATTCATGACCTACAAGGACGAAGACTTCAACTGTGTTTTTTTGTTTGTTTTTTCTTTTAAAGTCTGGACTTTAGATAGTTACTTATATAGTTACTTATATAGTTACTTAGATAGATAGATAGATAGATAGATAGATAGATAGATAGATAGATAGATAGATAGATAGATAGATAGATAGATAGATAGATAGATAGATAGATACATAGATAGATAGATAGATAGATAGATAGATAGATAGATAGATAGATAGATAGACAGACAGTAAGAAATAATGATTCTTTTCTGGAAATAGATTTATATTCTAATTATTATTATTAATATTATGAATATTGTTATTGCTATTTATTATAACAATAATGATAATTCTAACACTAATTCTGATTATTGTTATTTGTCCCACTATCTATCTATCTATCTGTTATGGAAATTGATAATTTAATAGAGTTTAAATATAATTTCTGACATGACTTGTTTGTGATTGCGCGCGTGCGCGCGCGTGTGTGTGTGAGACAGGGATTTGCTTCGGGTTTTTGTGGCTGAACATGTAAATCGGATCAACTGTAAATATGTTAAACAGCTGTTTATTCACCGCGTGCGTGTCACGGCACTTTTCTAACGATTCCCTCTGTGCGCGTGCGCGCGCTTGCTCGCGCGCCCGTGCGTGCATTTTGACAGACGTGTCTCTTTGTTGTCTCTCTACTCACTGCTCTCCTGCTCCTCCAGCTTGGCTCCTCCGTACAGACCCGGGGACAGGCTGCTCTCCTCCTGCACCTCCTCCCCTCCCTCCTCCTCCCCCTCCTCCCCCTCCACCGCCAGCGCGCTCAGGTACGCCAGGTTCTCCTCCGAGAAAGGAGGCGCGGGAGGAGGAGGAGGGGGTGGCGGTGGTCCAGTGGACGAAGGAGGAAGTGGAGGTGCTGGTGGAGGAGGAGGAGGCGGAGGCGGAGGGGAGTCCCGGGCCAGTAGCATGCAGGACGGCGGGTTGTGGAAGTGCTGGGAGCGGAGCTGGAGGGGCTGCAGGGCCCCCCCGGCGCCCCCCCTCTGCTGCTGCTGCTCCAGATGTTCCAGCTGCTCCAGCTGCTCCAGATGTTCCAGCTGCTCCAGCTTCAGGATATCCTTGACGGAGAACGGCGTGGAGGTGAGCGGGCTCTGCAGCATCATGTCATCCAGTCCCTGCTCCAGACGCAGCCCGCCGAGTAACATGCAGCCCCCCTCCTCCTCTCTCCTCCTCCTCCACCTCCTTTCTCCTTCTTCTCCTCTTCCTCCGATTCTCTCCCTCTGTCTCTAACACGCGGTACGCGGCCGCTCCGTCGGTGACTGCAGGTGCGTAAAGCCTCGGTGAGCCCTCATGGCCGGAAATGGCTGGAAAAGTTGCGCGTGACCTCTACGGGGTGAGAGAGAAAGAAAGAGAGGAAGAAAGAAAGAAACAAGTCCCGCGTGCGTCCCTGCAGGTCTGTGCGCTCCGCAGGACTGCGGCAGCTTTGTGAGCGCAGTCTGAGAGAGGAGCGGGTCTGACTGCGCCCGGGATGATGTCAGGGGGAGGGAAGGAGGGAGGGAGGGAGGGAGGGAGGGAGCAGGAGGGGTGCGATATGTGAAATGGAAAGGCAAGGGAGAGATGGAGGAGGGAGGAGAAGGAGAGGGGAGGCGTGTCCGACGTGACCGGGTTTGTTTTCGGCCTCGTGTGAACATGGTGGAGCTCCACTCTGACACCCTGCTCCTGTCCCCTCTCAATTAGAGGAACCCCCGACCTGGCGCGCGCACAGTTTTACGCACAGTTTTACGCACTTTTTTCTCCTCCCTCCCGCACAGTTTTACACTCCTGTCCTGCCACTGTCACTCTGAACAAAACGTGAGTAAAACTGTGTTACGCACACAGTTTTACACACTTTAACGCGCAGATTATACGCACATTTCTGCAGACTATTTATATGTTATATATCTTGTCTCTCCAGACCTGTTAAACTCACATTTTTTATTCACAATTTTTATACATTTCTTATACAATACTTCGCGTACGCTTACGCTCATCAGGTGATGTTTGTTTTTGACACCTTGCTCCTTCTGACCTTCTGAATTTTGCTTCCTATGTCTTCCAATTTTGCTCCAATGCACGTTTCTACGCACATTTCCGCACACATTTTACATTTTTACGCATATATTTGCACAGGGTCCCTTAAGTCCAGTCAAGAGATATATGTAGTTTTTTTAACCTTGAAACCCTGTGGAATTTAAACTCCAACCTGCACGTTTTTTTCCAGCCAGTTTTTCCACACTTTTACTCACATTTGCATACGCATGCACCGATAGGGTGCAATGGGTGCGTAATGGATGCACCCATTAGTGCACCCATTATTATACAGGGTCCCTGGAGTCCCATCTGGAGACACCCTTCTTATGTACCTTTGACTTTAGCTTCCAACCATTTGTACACACATCTCCATCCACTTTACATTACATTACATTTATACACATTTCTTACACACTTTTACAAAAAGGGTTAAAAACCCATCAGGTGAAATCTTTAATCGACCAAGTTAATATTCTACTTCCACAGGATAATTACCACATGTCAACATAATTCACTATTATTTCTACTGTTTGTTCTTCACACTGTCACTTTTTGCCCCCTATAAAGGACAGAAGGTTTATCCCACTCCTTTGTGGGACATTTATGTACAATAGTTTGGTGCAGACCAGTTCTAGATGCTAAAAAAAAAGAGAATAAAAGTGTGTAAAAATATGTGCATTAGTACTTTCAAAAGCTTTTTGCTGTTTTGCAGTTGAAGGTGAGAAAACATCAGTTTAATGTAGTTGGTTCAGCTTGTTTTTGTGTCTCCTTTGTTCCTACAACAGGTGAATCTGGTCGCCTCAGAGGAGTTTCCATCAGACTTCTACACTCGGGCACAGAGACATTTCAGTCCGGCACGTGGGGGTCCAGCTGGACTCGTCCTCTTTATCGCTGGTGTTGTATTAATAACTGGGCCTGATAAGCGGGGCAATTAAGATTCCTCCAGGAAAAACCGACCGACGCTTTTAGCTCGGCCTAATCAGCTCCTATCAGGACGCCTTTTCCGTTTTACAGCACGACCCCTGACCCCGTCCCGTCTTCTCGTGTCCAGCCAGGAAATCACCAACCAGACGGCGAAAGACGAGACGTTTTTCACCCTCTGCTCAAATCTCAAAACTTCCTCCAGACCTCGAGCAGAACCAGAGTCGGGGAGGGACAACAGAGGAGGACATCTGCCTCGACTGGTTGAGCTGGAAAGAGGACGAGAGATAGAGAGAGAGAGAGGGAGAGAGAGAGGGGTGGAGTCAGTACCTTTTCAATGTCCAAATGTCAGTTTCTTTGTTTTTTACAGGTTTCTAACTCCTACTGAGAACGCTGCAGCTTCCATACGTAGGATTATATAAAGATTCCGGGCAGGAACCTGAACCTGAGACGTGACCCTCGCCTCTCAGAGTTTCTCCTCTTAACGTCGACCTTTGCCTTCGTGCTCCGGATCCCCAACACTCTATCCCGCTTGGAAAGCTGCAACGCTTCAACAAGAGGGAAAGAGAGAGAGAGAGAAAGAGAGAGAGAGACATTCAGGCTGAAGTCTGCCGGCCGGTGTGTTTACAACAGTGTGATGTGTGCAGTATGAAGGGGGGGGGTGGGGGTCAAAGGTCAGCGATGAGTATTAGTAGTTCAGCCCTAAACTCACCCTCTCATTCCCGACTTCCTGCTCACAATCCAGGGAACTCTGTAGAGCGGACTATAAATGGAGTGCAGTGAGCTCATTGGGAAACACTTTCAAGCTGTCAAACTTGAAAATGAAGCCAGAGGCCAGAAGTTTGATTTCCCACGTTATCAAAATACAAAGTGTCTTCTTTGACTTTAATCCTCTTCTGAATCAACTACTTTGCTCTATTTTCTTGCATTACATAGGAGAGGAGCAGCTCTGGGTGCTTTTCCATTCCACCTATGTCCAAAGCTTAAGTTTCACAACAAAAATGTCCAAAATTTTGGGGTAAAAAAAAATCTCAAATATTGCAAAAAAACTCACATTTTTATGCTCTCATGAGGTGGTTTTTTTAGTGGTTTATCATAAAATTTGACAGAAACTCTTTTTTTTTACATTTGCATGTACAGGTCACGTGACCTGACCTAGGGGTCACATGACCAGTTCCCTTCAAATAAGATGTGCAGATAGAGTGAAACAGAACTTTTAGTCTAATTTTTTGATCTAAATTGAATTAAATATGTTTAGAATGTCCATCTTCCTGAAAGCAGAGTTTTATGGATGATATTCGAAGAAGATCGTGGTGTGTCGTGGGAACAGACTTCATGTACAATCACGGCTCATGACTCAGAACGCCCTTCAATGGAAACACCTGTTTTATCTGAACTTTACTGAGATTCCTTGAATCTCGCTTTTTACTTTGTGAGAAGCGGCAGTGAAAACACAGCTCCGTGCCTTTCTTCAGACATGTTGGTTTTGCGTCTGAGGTCTGCGGCGAAGCCTTTGGAACGGCTTACCTGGCACGTTCATGAACGTAAAAGCTCCATCCTCAGATCCAGTTGTTTAGCTCCGTTCAGCCCTGACGCTGCCACACCCAGCATCCGCCTGTGCAGTTTGCTTTCACTTAAAAAAAAAAAATAGAAAAAGAATAAACGGAACTCTTCTTAATCACAAACAGCAGAAATCATGAGCTCATAATCTCACAAGATTGGAGCCAGTCAGCCGTTTCTGTCTCTCTTTGTGAGACTTTAGATTTCAAGGTTCAATCTGGGACGAACAAACAATAACACTGGAGGAAACTTTGATCTGAGATCCCAACAAATCTGAACCGACGTCAGTCGAAATCATGTGGAAACATGCCGCCGTGACCCTCCTCACTGATAGATAGATAGATAGATAGATAGATAGATAGATAGATAGATAGATAGATAGATAGATAGATAGATAGATAGATAGATAGATAGATAGATAGATAGATAGATAGATAGATAGATAGATAGATAGATAGATAGATAGATGATGAATGGATGGGTAGGTCAGGTGGGTGATAGATAGATAGATGGGTTGGTAGGCTGGTGGATGGGTGGATGGATGATGGATAGATGGATAAATGGATAGATAGATAGATAGATAGATAGATAGATAGATAGATAGATAGATAGATAGATAGATAGATAGATAGATAGATAGATAGATAGATAGATAGATAGATAGATAGATAGATAGATAGATAGATAGATAGATAGATAGATAGATAGATAGATAGATGATGAATGGATGGGTAGGTCAGGTGGGTGATAGATAGATAGATAGATGGGTTGGTAGGCTGGCGGATGTGTGGATGGATGATGGATAGATGGATCAATGGATAGATAGATAGATAGATAGATGGATAGATAGATGGATAGATGATGAATGGATGGGTAGGTTTGGTGGGTGGATGGATCGATGGATGGTCCTTGCTCTTTCTGTCTCTCTCTCTCTCTCTCTCTCTCTCTATATATATATATATATATATATATATGTATATCTCACAAACATTAATGTCCCATTTTATCCCATTTTTATTCCTTTTTTAGTGTCAGTCAACATCATTCCAGTCTGGAATCATGGATCTGGATCCAGCCCTGGGGCCTCTCAGAGTCCAGATAGTAAATATCCCTCTGTGCAGCTCTATCTATGGAAGCTGGAGGCAGACGGACATATGTGTGTGTGTGTGTGTGTGTGTGTGTGTGTGTGTGTGTGTGTGGGTCGGTGCCCCCGTAGACTCCCCGGCGACGCTCTCCAATTCGCGCTACATCATCATCAGCACGTCCCCATAAAAAAGTGCCAAACAAGGCCGGATAGTGTTTAGACTGGCACGCGGCTGCGTCCATTCACTTTAAATAAGCATTAAATCCAAAGACGCCGGGCTGGAGCGCCCTGTCCCCCAGGCACTGGAGTTAAAACTGTTTGAGTTCAGGTTTAGTGACTCAGTTGGGTTGTTATTCCCAGACTGGGGAGTTCAGTGATCTTTTGAGATCCGACCTTTACGTTTTTTTGTTTTGCGTTTTAAAGTGGACGTTCTGATTTCAGCTCATACTTTTTTGTTGAGTGTGCACAATTGTGAAGCAGGATTGTAGCTCAGATTTGGACCGGTTCAGATACACTTTGTGTTTAAGGTCAGAGGTTTGTTGACCTTGACTGTGACCCGACCATACCCTACTCTGCTCTTCTCTACTCTAATTAACCCTGTCACTGTACTGTACTGTACTGTACTGTACTGTTCTGTACTCTACTCTACTCTACTCTACTCTACTCTACTCTACCCTACCCTACCCTACCTCACCCTACTCTACACAACCCTACCCTATCCTGCTCTACCCTACTCTAGTCTTCTCTTGTCTACTCTATTTAACCCTTTCACTCTACACTACTCTACCCTAACCCACCCTACCTCACCCTACTCTCTCCTACTCTACTCCTTTCTACTGTACTGTACTCTACTCCAGTCTACTCTACTCCTCTCTCCTGTACTGTACTCTACCCTAGTCTACTCTACTCCTCTCTACTGTACTGTACTTTATTCTAGGCTACTCTACTCTCTACTGCACTGTACTCTACTCTAGTCTACTCTACTTCTCTCTACTGTACTGTACTCTACTCTAGGCTACTCTACTCCTCTCTACTGTACTCTACTCTAGTACTCTCTTGTCTGAGTGTTTATGTCACCAGTTTTTAATTGTGATATTTTGCTTTTTGCTCATTTCTAGGCTGGACTGGACTTGCTCATTTGTCCATACAGGAGAGAGTAACCACACTGATGGCACTCCTTGACCAATTACCTGTCTGTCCATTCCTGTTTGGAACTCTCCTCTTTATGGCTGGATGTTACCGACAGTCTCAAAACCAGGTATGGGATTAGATCAGTGGAAAAGTGAGAAACGAAAGGCAAGTAGAGGAGAAGTTACTCTCCAGAGCTATCTCCTGTCCTGCCTTAGTATAACTTTACAAGGTTTTACAGGTTTTTGAAGAAGCTACAGCCTACTAGGACAAGTCGTATTGACCGTAGAAAGGCCCTTAATCCAGCCTGGGGCTCAAACAGGTATATGTCACTTTAAAGTAATACTGCTAATCCACCGTTTTACATAATATCCATCAAGATCTTTTCAGTGTCTGCAAAGTAAATTTAATAACTCTAATTATCTCCAAACCTGTTCAGGCATGTTGAGATGTGCCTCCCTGCTTGTTCAGAAACGTAACAAATCAAGTTATTTCTGCAGAATATGATCTCTATTTTGTACATTTCAGCAAAAAAAAAAAACCTGTTCTAGCGATGTTTCTTAGATTCTGGTTCCTTCAGACATTTTAGGACTTTGCCAGGTTTACTTCAGATATTTGTCTTCGGCTGTGGAAACACTAAGAACCGGTTTCATAAAAACGTCTGCGGTAATCCTCAGCACATCTTTATTTTCGAGGCTACAGAGCGATAAGGCCTCGCAGGCATCACGGGATACTTTTCACAGATGGCAGATAACGTATGAGCAACACGCTCAGAAGACAGGTCGCATTTTTCAAGGCCGGAGAAAAATCGAAACCATTAAAATCCACTTTGTCTCACAGTGTCTCCAAAAGCCCGTCTTTATCGCTGATCTTATCAATTAGGATGAATGCTTTTAAACCGTCACTGCTCGGTTTCTCCCCCTGGAACAGTAACGTCTTCTGTACTTTTCGCTCACTCATTTTTTGGCCTCGGAACTGAGTCACGTTCAGCTCCTTTTTTGGGGGGTCATTGCTCTTAAATCCAAAGCTAAATTCAGTCTTTTTTGGATCCTGGTGTTAGATCCTCAGGGCTCGAGACTATAGGACCTCCAAGGATTTGTCCTCTACGTGTGTGTGTGTGTGTGTGTGCAGCCGCTGACAGAGCGGAGGGAAGGCTGTGACCTCTGTTGAGCTTCTGTTCCGCTCTTTATCTCCAGCGCAAACACAGATAAAGTCGCTCTAAATGCCAGCGGAGGCCGAGCTCAGACCGGAGGAGTTAAATGAGCTTATTACACTGCGGCTCAGCAGCTCATCACTCTCTGAGGAGATGGAAACTCTAAAAAAAAGTGAAAAATGGACCAAATTTGTTGGATTTTTTTTATCTAGACAACTCAAAACGTCTCCTGCTGGATCTTCCTACCAATTAAAGTGCCTGTTACTGTCACTTTTATTACTTTTTATCATGAATATTATTGTTGTTTTCATGTGAAGATAAACATGATGCTGTTGTGAGAGCTGCGGAAGTTTAAGTATTTGTTTCGTCTTGTTGGATGTTGGATTGTGTGTGTGTGTGTGTGTGTGTGTGTGTGTGGGCAGGTAACAATAGGAAACGCTACACCTCTTGTCTGCTGTCATTTGCAGCCAGCGGAGGCGCCAGGCGGCTGTGGATGGTTGGATGAGAGAGAGAGAGAGAGAGAGAATCTCAGCCTCACGCTGTGTGTGTGTGTGTTAGTGTGTGTGTGTGTGTGGTGTGTGTGTCAGTCTGGACACTTTTGGTGGTTTTAAGAAAATGTGACGCGAGGCAGAAAACACTTTGTTAGGACATTTACCCGCGCACACACACACTACACACACTACACACACACTCTCCCTCCATCACACACACACACACACACACACACACACACACACACACACACACACACACACACACACCACACACACACACACACATATACGTCATGTATATGTTGAACTAAACAGTGTTTAGGTTGTGTGAGCTGTAATTCTGCGGGAGAGGAAAACTGAACATGAAGGTAATTATCCATATGTTCTGACGTTATTAATTATATTATTATTATTGTTATTATTATTATTAGGCCATTATACTATTAGTTTAACGGGTTAGGGGTTAGAACATTGTTTAAAACATTCACCCCTCGTCCTTCCTGTGTAGATGCATCGTGTAAACGCTTCAGAATTAGGAATTTACAGAAGTAAAAAACATCGGAGGAAAGATTTAAAAAAAAGAAATAAATATTTCGTAAACGTGAAGCGACGTTGTGTTTACAAGCTTGAAGGAACAGGAAGTCTAAAGCGACATTTAGAGTAAATGTTTAATTGTTTTTAAACGCGCGTCGGAACATTGATGATTTAACATCGATGCAATGTGATAAAGGTGCTAATATTTGCGTGGCGAGCCTAATTTTCTTCAATGATTTAAAACATAAAATTAGATGAAATCAAGCACAAGTTTGTCTCTGACAAATTAACTCGCCGTCCAACATGGTTTTACATCCATTTTGTTACTTCTATTATACACTGAACTGTTATTTTCCCTCGATTTTGCGCGTTTCTAATGTTTCCCTCTCGCTATGATGAAAGACTTTATTTCTTTGCGTAGTTGTAGTCAGTAAATAATTACCTCGGAAAAGGCCAAACGCGCATATTTGAAGCTTGTTTTTCTCTTCTCCGATCTGTTTAGAAAAACGTCAATAAACGAAATCAACAATAACATTTTGCCACGAAGGGGAAAATGATGGAAAAATGTTTTGAAATATCCTCTTAAAACTCTGATTTTGACGCGCCTGTCTGTGCGTAAAAGTTGGTGCGTAAAGGCTGCGCGTCCACGCCTGCTGGTGTGTGTGCGTGTGTGTGTGTGTGTGTGTGTGTGTGTGTGTGTGTGTGTGTTTAGATAGCGGGGGTCCTGCGGAGCCTGGACAGGAGGGAGGACGCAGTGTCGGTGATCCGTAACTTGCGGCTGTGTAAAAATATGAAAAAACAAGGAAAATAAAAAAGAAGAAGGAATCGCGCAGGTGGCGGATTCGTCCCGTCGCTATGGAAACGCAACCGAAAGATGCGTCAAAAAATATTTTCCAAACAAAGGAAGGAAAGAAAATAAAATTAGAGGTTTAGATCGATTAGGGAAGAAAGTGAAGTTTCCAGAGACTTCCAGGCCTCTAACCGAAGAAGCGTGTGCGAGTGCGTGTGTGTGTGTGTGTGTGTGCGCGCGTGTGTGGTTGCCGTGTGTGTTCTCATGTTGTCCTATGCTCGTTGTGTTTTTTCACACCGTGTGCTCACATGTGCGCACGTGGATGTACGTGTGTGTGCGCGTTAGTATGTTTTTGAGATTTTTAGTCTGTGCGAGTGTGTGTGCGCGTTTGATTGTATGTGTGTGTCTCCACAAGGTAGTTGTGTGTGTGTGTGTGGTATTCATAGACTGTATTTGACTGCGTGGGTGTTTAAGCAGTGCGCTTGTTTTCACACAGTCTGTGCGCTCGTGATCGCAGTGTGTGTGCGCGCGCGTATGTGTGTTCACAGTGTGTGCGTACGTGTTGTGCTCACTCTCTCACACCTCTCTCACACGGTTCACACCGTGCGTTTTCGAGCGTGCGCGTGACCACCGTGCGCGTGCGCGCGTGCGCGCCAGCATTGGCAGCGCATGACGCAGCGCGCCTCGCTGTTTCTGTGTTTATGGCTGCGCAGTGTAAATGGTTTACCTAACGGGACTTCTGTTTCTCGTTTTCTGTCACCCCGAGCGCCAGGCTGCGCTGACAAACGAGCGACTTTTACCGGCAGAGGAATTCCTGATTTATGTGGGAAATGAAACCAGGGCCAAGCCTCTTTTTTTTCCTTCCTTCCCTCTCTCTCTTCCTTTCGGCACCAGGCATGTAGAGCAGATGATGATGATGATGATGATGATTCCTGGGTCGTGAAGGAGCTGCAGACAGTGTAGGAGATGGATGGGTTTGCCAGAGGTTCTCGTGAAAATGAAAGTGTGTGAGGCTGACCTGAGGCTCATGATCCCTCAGCCCGTGATTTACTTCAGTGCGGAGCTAAAGCGGTGCCAGAGCTAGATGAGTTATTCTAACATGTTGTCATTAGTGCAAATATATGTAACCCAAGCTATTTTTCAGCATCTGTTTATACAGAATTAGCGCTTTTGGGTTAATGATTCTCAGCAGAGAACGTTCAGATTTATTATTATTTCTACATCGACCGAGGCTGATTTTCTCTAAATATCATGCTCAAAAAAGAAGAAAAAAAAACTTTTTTAGCGACTTCACTGTACAACTTAAATTACACACAGTGCAAAGAGGTGCTGTGGTTTCTCACTTTTTAACACTATTAACATATTAACTTTATGCTTTATCACAATAAACAGAGCATTAGAGCCACTATTATTACTATTATCACTATTCATAATCAATATTAATCATCTTTATTGCTTGTAATGTTTTTGGAAGTTTGTTTTCACATAAATTGCTATGAATTGATTTATTTAAACCACCAGACCCACACACATTGAGGGAAAAAAACATAAAGGAAAGTAACAATAAAATCTGAATAAAGCAGCTTCAGCTCGTCCTCGTAATGGAGTGGATCCTCATTTAGTCTGCGATGAAAAACTTTCTATCAATTACCGCAGCTTTGTTTATTAACCATGTAGAGCCGAACTCGTTTAAATAACATGAACCTTTATTAGTCCCAAAGTAATGAAATTTGCATTACTGCAGTCTGAACAGAGGAGTATCAAGTGTTAGCATAATTACAAGTAATAGATATTAATTTCTGTGCACCAAAATCGGAAGGAAAATTGCGCATGTGACAACGTCTTTTGAGATGACTATCTATCTATCTATCTATCTATCTATCTATCTATCTATCTATCTATCTATCTATCTATCTATCTATCTATCTATCTATCTATCTATCTATCTATCTATCTATCTATCTATCTATCTATCTATCTATCTATCTATCTATCTATCTATCTATCTATCTATCTATCTATCTATCTATCTATCTATCACAAAAACTCGGTAATAACACATTTTAGAAAACATAACTGTATAAAACATACCATAAATAGTAATGATAATAATAATAACGCTACTACCACTACAGTAGGCCTAATAATAACAGTTAATTTATATAAACCAGTAACACTTGCTCTAAGTAGAGGTACGTGTGGGTGTGTGTGTGTTTGTGTGTGTATGAAGTAAGTATGTTTATTATGTTGTTACTTCTGATACTTTGTGACCTTTTGTCACCTTTTCTAATAACTCAACGCTTTGTTTATTGCGTCCACATGTTGTAAGGGTTGAGCTCATTTCCTCTCATTGGAGGAGGAATAAACTCTTGTTTCTCGATATGCGTGTGTGTGTGTGTGTGTGTGTGTGTGTGTATGCACTCCTGAAGCCTCCACTTCCATTGTTATTAGCGCGGAGGAAACGAGTCGTTGCAGCCGCTGCGCCCTGATTTACGAGCGTGTTGTTCCGCCCGTTAAAGTAGAAACTTCCAGCTCCTCCACGGCTCTAAGGTGACGAGGACGAGGGCCGAGAGGACCGAGCTGCTTCTCTCTCTCTCTCTCTCTCTCTCTCTCTCTCTCTCTCTCTCTCTCTCTCTCTCTCTCTCTCGTCTCTTATCAGAGCAGAGAGACACATTCTTTTTTAATGATGCCTAAACCTGCAGGATAAACGGACGGGGCATTAGAGCCTGCAGACCACTCCATCATCCAGCCCTCCCCTCCTCCTCCTCCCGCTCCATTAGAGCCTCTCTCCCCACCTCTCTCTCTCCCTCTCTCTCTCTGGTCTTCCCTCTCTCTCTCTCTGTCTGTTTTAACACAGAGGGGCTTCTTTATCAGCTTTCTATCTCCTAAACATCGTCCAGCCCCTCACAGTCTGCCCCGGGCTGCAGCCATCAATCACCTCCAGCCCTCTGCTCCCTCCCTACACACACACACACACACACACACACACACACACACACACACACACACACTCTGCTCTGCTCTGTGTACAAGTGATGGGATGTCTGTGCATAAATTAATTGACATTAATTAACAAACATAAGGAGAGTTTCAAGAGAAAAGAGGGGAAATGTTCAGTTTTCTAAGCTAAAATTGTGTGAAATTCACCTTAAAAACAAAGTTGTCATAGTTTTTATCTCATCTCATTTTATCGTAAATTTCAGACAAGAAATACAGGAATGGGGACAGCAAATCTTTAGATATTCATATAAAGACTGCTAGGGAGATAATATATAGGCTAATTGTCAGAATAATCGTAATTATCTATCTATCTATCTATCTATCTATCTATCTATCTATCTATCTATCTATCTATCTATCTATCTATCTATCTATCTATCTATCTATCTATCTATCTATCTATCTATCTATCTATCTATCTATCTATCTATCTATCTATCTATCTATCTATCTATCTATCTATCTATCCATCCATCCATCCATCCATCCATCATCCATCCATCCATCCATCCATCCATCCATCCATCCATCCATACATACATTCACAACATTAACCCTAACCCTATCTATCTTAAAATGCATCCCCAAAATAAAAATACATCTTCCTGAGAAAAACAGTTCAGCTCCATATGTGGTCCATCTCACTGATCTGTAACAGAGCCATGTTACCACTAGTTCTTCTTCAACTTCTTCATGTGCATTTTCTAATGTCCTAAAGCACATCTCAAGGTGGTCCAGGAGTTAGCTGCACAACCTTTCAAAATAAAAGTCTCACGAATGACTTCATCAGTCTTACCGGAGAACTGTGTGTGTGTGGTAGTCAAAGACTCTGGATGGAGAGTCATCAACATCCCAACAGACGATCCAAACAGTCCGTCTGAGCAGAGATGGAGTCAGAGCCACAGGCTGGAGCAGACGATGCATCACAGAGAGACGAAGCACAAACATCAGAGAGAAAGAGGCTTTTAATGCTTTCTGTATTTACTCTTTCAGCCCGTCTTCAGCCTCAAAAACCTAAAGTGGAGCAAAGAGATAACAACGAAGATCGCCACAACAACGAAGATCACCGATTGCACCATTGTACCAAAACTACAGGTGATTTATATGAATTTGAAGAAATGAGAACATCTAACAGTTTTGTGTGTTCTACAAAGATGAAATCTGCATCGTAATAGAGAACAACGATTTTTCTTTTGTTTTATGTGATAATTCATTTTGTGCGACCACAAACAAGCTTGTGTTAGGGAGGCGTTGGAAGTGTTGTAAGACTGTTGGACAACTTCCTGGAAACCATATATTAAAAGCTATGATGATTAAATAGAATGCGACAGAATGGAGCAGAATAGAATAGAATAGAATAGGATGGAATGGAATGGAATATAATAGAGCGGCCTAGGATAGAATAGAATAGAATGAGGCGTTTCTGATGAAACTAAAGTACGATAGCCTCTCTCTCATCACCAGAGAAACAAGGCTCCAGTGTGTGCTTGTTAGATAACCACGAGCTAGTGCTACATTTTTTGTTGCATGTGCTGTGGAGAGTTTCCAGAATCTCCAACAGCAGCTGAATAATGAACAAAAACGTGATTAAAGAGACAAAAAAAGAAGAAGTTGTTGTCTTTTCCCTCCTGAAATGGATGAAATTGCATTAAGTCTACCAAATAACATCTATATAAACATGGACGAAACATCTATTCCAGGTCCCCTTTAACCACCCTAGGCCTGATCTCCGGCCTGCCTCACCCCCCCCCCCACCCAGCCTCCACCCCTCCCCCCTCGACCCGCCCTCTTCCTACGGCCTCTGCCGCCTGGAGGCCGGGGAGCGGCTCCGTGTTTAGCCGCAGGAAGGGCCTGTTTCCTGGATGGGGCTAAACACGGGCCTCGGTCGGCCAGGGACCCGGCCGGGGCCGCGGCTGGCAGGACGGAGACCGGCAATAGATCACCCGAGGCCCGGGGTGGAGGAGAAGGAGGAGGGAGGGAGGAGGAGGTGGAGGAGGAGGTGGAGGGAGGGGGTCAAGGGCCCCCTGCAGGACAGTTTGTCATCCTCACAAACCCCCGGGTTGACAGCAGGGCGGGGGTGGAGGATGTTTATTACTGCTTCTCAGGGGAGAGAGAGAGAGGGAGAGAGAAAAGTTTTCCTGCTAATAACTTTCACTTTCACTTCCAGACTGGAGACATGTTTACAAGCTCTTCAACTTCTCTCTGCGACACGTCGCCTTTTCCCTGCCGATAAATCATAGATCTAGCGAGGAGGCTTTGTCCTGCACAAACAAAAAAACAAGCGTCTGCTTAACTTTGTGTGTTCAGGTAAACTGCTCTAATTTGTTGTGTTGTTCCAATTATTTTAGATAAAAAAACCCCATAATTAGATAATTAATTAGGTCCTGCAGGACCCCTTTGAGAAATTCAGGATTTTATGCTCCATGTTGCCAGTTTCATGATTACATTATTTAATCAGTTTATAAATGTATTGTTTATCTTGTAATCGAGGAGTCATTGAGGAGGAGAGCTGGCACTGGCACATGTACTCAGCAATGGGTGTACTAACTTTGTCAGTTAATAGTTTAAGTATACCACTCAACTAAAACAACAAAACTTTTTTTTAGGTGTGCCAGTCACTCGAAAACAGTCCTGTGTTTCTTTTGATTTGTTTCCAGTTGGTAGTGAAGTTAGAAAAAACATGAGCTCAGTCACAAATTCTTCCTGAAGAATGTCGTGAGTTTTCCTCGGCAGTTCTTACAACATTTGAAGATTTAGGTAAATTTAGGGAAAAGCAGGGAAGCTTATTGAGAAAACTCTTGTGTAGTCCATTTATTTAAGTGTGTTTATGAGCGGCCAGAAGTCACGCTGCATGTTGTCTGTAAACATCCAGTTAGTTAGGAAAAGGCCTTTAGATGAACCATAACAACTGGCTGAAACGACACCTATCGCCACCTAGTGTCGAGGAGGGGACACATGCCTGTCAATGCTTTTCCTAGTTGCATGTAAACTGGTACAAAGACAGAATTATGCTGCTATACTGTCATGTAAACATACTCACTGTGTGTATATCATTTTAAGTGGCTATAAAAATAGATTTTATTTCTGGCCTCAAAACATTCCCAGAGTTAAGTCACGAGCCGGCTCTTCATGGTCGGTAGATGACCATCATCACGTTCCTGCACGTGACCCTGCCTCCTCCTGTTTCAGTCCATGTTGTATTTCTGTGTTTTTCTTTTACTGTAAACCCTACTTTTATCCCCTCAGGCCCCAGAGTTTCTAGATTGTTGATCCGCAGCACTTGGAAGGTTCAACTGCATCACCTGCTTCCTCAGGCCCTGAAGCTGGCTGAGGAGCGGGCGTCTCTCCTCTTCTGCATGCGTGACGCCTCGGGCCGTGTGTGATCAGTGTACAGTAGGTGTGTGTGTGTGTGTGTGTGTGTGTGTGAGGTGTCACAGGGTCGAGTTTCCCCTCGACTGAACCTGATGCTGTAACTCAGTCCAGCGAATCATCTAATGAGGCTGTAGGACAAGTAATCAGCCTGAGAGACGTGTAATGAGGCTGGCAGCCTCCATCAGACACTTTGTTACTGTGACTGTACGTGTGTGTGTGTGTGTGTGTGACTATGTGTGTGTGTAAGGAGTCATTGTGAGTGTTTAACACCATAGAGACACACGAGACAACTCAAATTGCCATCCATCTTTGTAACTATGTATGTTTGCGCGTATTATATATCCCTCTCTCTTTCTCTCTATCTATCTATCATCTATCTATCTATCTAAAAATGTCCGTGTTTGCTCAGTAATTCATAAACCCTCGAAACTTCTGCAGGAAATGAAAATTCCCTCTGGCGATAACTGAATCCATGGTAAATACATATTCATAATCTATCTTTACATTTAGTCAGTCATCTTCACACTCCTTTAGTAAAATCAACATAATGACAACGTTCACCCTGCACATATGAAATGTCCCCATTTGTTTGGAAAACTAACACACGGAATGAAAAAAACGTGTGTTTATGTGTGTGTGTGCGTGTGTGTGCATGTGTCCATCAGACAGATGGTTGTGTATATGTGTGTGTGACCTCTCGACCTGCGGAGGATTAAGAAGCTAATATATCTGTGTAATGATTGTGCAGGTCGTATCATAGCAAAGGTAAGGTGACCGCTACTGCATGCACACACATGCACACACACACACACAGACAGACATAAACACACACTCTTCCAAATTAGCCGTCACTTTGAGGCCTTGAGCCTTGACAGGAGCCAGTGCTGATGGTTTGATTGACATGTTTGTCAGAGTGCCGTGGGCGGGGCTTAAGGGACACACTCTCTCTCTCTCTCTCCCTCTCTCTCTCTCTCTCTCCACTCCTAGTTCTTTGTCTACACCCTGAAATAGTGCTTGACCTGACAGAGTCTCATGTATAGGCCTGTCCTCTGCTGTGTGTGTGTGTGTGTGTGTGTTAAGACATCACAGAGCCGGAGACATGGCAGCGTTCTCTCTCGCTGCTCCTGAGCTGCGACAGGAATGTCGGCATCGACAACCACTTTATGATTCTCTGATGTGGTGGAATGCGGCGCCCGGAGTCACGTTTCCAGATCTAATAGTCTGCATAATCATGTTTTCATTTCTCCTTTTTTTAAAATCCACTGGAGATAATTCAAAGAATAACTACAGAGGGTTCGGGGGGTGGGGGGTGTTAGTGTATCCAGTAGGTGACATGTAACCAAATGTCCCAATCTGTAGTTCAGAAGAAAAGCTTCTCCGATGGTACCTGAACGACAACATTATTTCTTCACTAATTAAAGTTGGTTTATTGGTGACTAACATTTTAAAAAGAGGTGGGGACATGTCCCCAGTGTCCCCCACTACCTATCTGACGTCAATGCTAGTAGGTTACAAATAACACTTTCTCTTAATCTGTAGTCTGAAAACTGCTGGGACCATCAGATTCTCAAGTTTTTTTTGATGGTACCTGAACGCATCCCATGTGTGATGGCTGTATATAGTCTATCAGATGTGGGGTGGACACAGGGGCGGCCAATAAGTTTTCATGGGTTGCCCCTGGGCCACCCCGGCCACCCTGGGTTAGAATCGGCATTCATCTCTAATAGTTACAAAAAGAAATGTAGGGTAACACTTCCAAATAATTAGCCACAATAAACAGTAACGTAACTAGTACCGAAGACTGAAGTAGGGGTTGTGTTGGATGTTTGGTTGAGCATAACTGAATAGTTAAGTAATGCATAACTATTAGTTTTTGGGACCCTTATTGTAGAGTTGGCTGAGCATAACTAATATTTAAGTAATGTATTAGTAACTATTGGTTCTATTTGTTACACTCTTTATGGTAAGTGTCTATTGAAGGATGGGACAAGCAGATCTGCCTAGGAGGCCATGAAGTTGCTTTAGAAGACCCTATGGTTTAAGACAAGCTCAGCTTATTGTGATTGCATAGGTCTATGTATACATAATATAACATAAAAATATCATTTATTAAACATGAACATGGAGTGAACACACACATGCACACACACACACACCCTCTCTCTCTCTCTCTCTCTCGCTCCCTCTCTCTCTCTCTCTCTCTCTATGTTCTGTTTAATGGATCGTTTCCCCATCCTGACACTTCCTGCTCCGAGCCGGGACACCTGGGAGCTCAGCTGTCGCAGGATGTGGGAAACCGCAGGACCCCCCCAGGAATACATACACACACACACACACACACACACATATATATTTACATATATATAGATATAGAGGCAGCAGGTGTGTGGCAGGCTGTGCACGTGTATGTGCTGAAGTGAGTTTCATGTTTTCGTATTTTGTGATGCAGGAAGAACAGAGGAGCTTAGAGCAAAATGACAAACTACTCAATTTATCTGAATGATAAATTGCAAATTTTGCAATACTTTTTTTTTCTCTTTTTGTTTTTAATAACATCACAATTCCAACCTTCCCCCTTTACCCGACTCATGCACACACAATTCTTTCGCAGTCTGTTTTGATAATCAGAGAGGATGAGGTGTCCTGGAAAGCCACTGAATGTAGTGACAAAGTCACTAGTCAGGAGCAACTGGCTGTCATTGAAATTTGATTTCACATTTAAAGGGACTCTGTATAATATATATATTTTTTTATTTTCCAGAAATTTATGTCTGCATTTATGTATACATGTTATAAATGGTGTTTTATAACCTCTGCTAATGATCTGACACATTCTTGTGTAAGCAAAGAATTTTAGACTTATTTATACATGTGACGGGCATGACAGTCGGCCATCTTGAAACTACCGCTGCTGGAAAGGGACAAACAGCACCATAAAAAGGTTTTCCCTGGAGGAGGCTTTTTGATACTCGGAGGCTACCATAGCGCTAGAGTGCAACTTTGTTTACATGCTATACACAGTTTCACCATTAGATGGAGATAATTCCTACACAACGTCCATTTAATGGCCTGCTATGGTGAAAACGTTTATTTCGGTCAGTGTCTTCCTTAATCCTTCCCACCGTCCCGACGCCTAAGTGTTTGTCTTTGGGTGACTTCCTCCCGGTTAATCCCTCCAATCTGTGAATGACCACGACCGGGAGATGGGGGGTGGCGGGGGGGGGGGGGTCACGGAGGGGTCGCCGGCGAGCTCGGCTGAGAGAGATGGGAAACTATTATTGGAGGCTATTGTGGCGAGCGGCCATCGCTCATGTACCAGGAAGTCGTCCTGTTGTGTATATGCGTGTATCTGCATGTTCCAATGACTGCGCGTTTACACAAAGCTATCTATAGACGCCGCCGCGTTGCGTCTGATTGACGGTGGCACTTTAGAAACTCCCATGTTCCCTCAGCGAGGCGGACTGAAATACACGGAATAATGAGCCGAGACAGCCGAACGATGATTGATCGTAAATATTTCCTCTTTATGGGCCCTGCGTACGTGATGAATTAGAGCCAACCGGAGCTTTAAATCATTGTTTCTCAATCAGGGAGAGACAAGCTGGAATTGAAGCATGGAGATGAATCGGACATATAGGAAATGTAAAGCTCCCTTTTTGTGTGTGTGTGTGTGTATGTGTGTGTGTACATGTTAGTGTGTGTCCCTGTGCTCCGGCGCTGCCTTGTGACCTTCCTGGGAGTAAACAGCGTTTCAGAACGACGGACTCGGGCTGTTGCTGTCTCTCCTCCTGTGGCGTCGCCGTCAAAGTGACAATCTGTTATTGGGAGAGACCACGAGACTCCTCCGTCCCACGCCAACGCTGTAAATAAACCGCCGCCACGGTCCGGATGCAGCGTGTGTGTGTGTGTGTGTTTGGGCAAGTGTAATGACAGTAAACTGCACGTAAAAAAAATAAATTATGGATTTGATTTTCTAAACACACGCAGACACACGCAGACTTGCAGCTGCTCCGGGCGGTGACGAGACGGTTTGGTTCAGTCCAGTTTTTATTTGGAGTGTGACAGAGAGTAAAAACTCAAAAGTCAAATGTGATGAAAAGATTCAGTCAATCACACACAATTTATATTGGTCTCTTCCTATGAGATGTACAGATCAATAAAAATTAATCAATTTTCCTTACACCATCAGAGAAATCAGAGAAAAATGCCCCAAAACATAAATATATTTATGGCCTCTATTTATCTTATTTATCTTAATAAATAAATAAAACGCAAAGGAAAGAAGGTAGAACAGGACTGAAAAGTTAACATAGAAGGGCATTGAAATCATACAATTAAGAGTAAATAATAGGATGGAGCATAAATGTTTCAGCTGTCTACATCTGATGTTGTAAGCTAACAAACCTGTACACACACTTAGTGCACAGACAGTAAATACTGTACTACATATTGTACTTTTAGGTAGATCAGTTGGAGCAATTCTAGACAAAGAAAAATGTATTAGAAACGAAACCCAAAGACAAAGAAGCCCACTTTATGACTTGACAGACAGTGGAAATATCGTTAAATTTCAGACGTACTAACCAGGTTTTTATTTTTATATGAGGACGTCTCTGTGATGTGACAGTTACAGTTGATTCATCTCCGTCAAGAAGCGATCCTGTTCCTCTGTTTATCTTCTGAAATATTGTCATTCATCTGGAAGCTTCTTGTGTGTATGTCTGTGTGTGTGTGTGTGTGTGTGTGTGTTTGTGTCTTAAAGAGACATCCCCTATTGGAGAGAATCCACAGCATCCAATATGGAGCCATTTGGTGTTCCAGGATGGCGTGCCAAAGTTAAGATAAACAGACACACACACACACACACACACACACACACACACACACACACACACACACACACACACACTCTGTATACCATCCAGTTCCCATCAGCTGCCTGTTGCGAGGCCTCGTCAGTTCCCTGAAGAAAGCGGCCCTGAGGAACCAGAAATAGGCTCTGCTGGCTGCTATGACCTCGACAACAGGCTGTTGCCCCGGCAACGACGAGGTCACCCGGCAACGGTGGGCGGAGACTTCTCATTGGACGGTTCAGGCATGGCCTGGCTCCTCGGCCGAGAGGTCGGGTTAAACTTCAGGTCAAACTTAAGGTTTTACATGACAAAATTGTGGGAGATATAAATCCTCAAACTTGTGAAATTAATGGAAAATAAGACTCTTAACTAAGCTCTCTAACTCTTAACTCCTAACTAAGAATGACAAACCAGTTATACTCTTCTTTAATTGAGTATTTTTACCACTGAATACTAGAATAAATATCTTCAACTTCAAATGTGATTCTACTTTAAAAAAAATTAAAGATGCATTTGTTGTCTAAAGTAAGGTTTTGGGACATAATTTCTCTAAGAAATGTCACTAGTTAATAAAATGTTAGAAAGTCTCTCCAAAGTTAACTTTACACACTACTGGCACAGTTTTCGTCTAATCAACTTTTGATAGGCTGATGAATGTGTAATATTTCTGAAAGGCTCAGTAATTCTCAATGATTTTATATAAAATTATAATAGATATAGAATATAATATGCAATATTAAATATTAAGGTTTTTTTAAGAGGTTGAGATCAGAGATTTTCTTTAAAACATGCTAAGAGATATTTTTAAAACCCATCAGACAAGCATCTCTGTCGGGGGCACCACAGTCCAGAACCTTCTGGTCTATAGTTTCTCTCCTGAAGTGAGACGTATTGTAGCTGCTCCACCCGCCCCACCTGCACGTCCCTGTGCTGCCTTCAAGCGCTCCTCCTCCTTCTCCTCCTCCTCCTTCTCCTCCTCCTCCTTCTCCTCCTCCTCCT